>CM055404.1:113582761-113612157 GCA_029228625.1 Pseudolycoriella hygida | reverse complement strand
ATAAACGAAAATTCCAGATGGCGCAGCTATGGCAACTGGCAGTCATTTTCTTAAGATACAAAAAAATTTCTCCTGACCTGATAGAGTTTCTATAACTTTCCCGAAGAAACCATTTCTCTAGCATTGCCTAAAAAACCCTCAAACTTGACCACTTTTTCACATGCCACGGCTTTTCCAGAATTTTCCCGGAAAAGCGGCATATGAAATTTTTTATTTGGGGCCGAGACTGACAATCCCTGAAAATATCAGGAAGATCGGCTGTCTATTTTTCGAGATAGAACATAGATAGATAGAAACCGACAGATCAGAAAAAAAGTTCCATAATGATGAGAACAATGGAAAAATTTATTCTCCATACAAAAATGTCATTTTCAAACCTCGATATCTCAGCCAATTTTCAACCGATTTTGATGAGTGTGGGCTCGTTAGGAAAGCTGCTGTGAAGTAGTTTTTTTTAAATAATTTGAAGGGGGAGGGGGGCGTGGGGGAAAAAACTCAAAAGTTCGCCTATATATGGCTCCTTGTCCCAAAGGTTTTTGTATGGAGTTTTTTGGGTTTGTGGACGTTTTTTTTGGGGTGTAAGGACTGCGTCACACCCTCCGCTACCGCTCCGGGTATGATATTGAAAAAAAAAATTTGATGGTTGTTTTGGATGAAGTTTATAGTCAGTTTGATAAAAAATGGTTTTTCAAGCGTGTGCTCCGAGCATACCACCAGCTTCGCAGGTTTACACCAGTAGAAAGTGATCTATCAAGTCTTTTCAACATTGCTGACGTCAACTCTGCCTTACTGCTCATGAAGAATGGGAAAGCCAGTGGCTTTGATGCTATATATTCGGAATTTCTGACGTTTAGTGGCCCTCGAACTAGGCTATGGCTCACGAGATTTTTCTCAAATGTCCTTTCGTCGAATACATTACCACCGCAATTCAAGAGGACTAAGATCATTGCTCTTCTCAAACCTGGAAAAACCGACGATCGTCCAGAAAATTATCGCCCAATCGCGCTGCTATCGTTGATTTTCGAACTTTTCGAGCGGCTGATGTATGAGAGAATCGCAGCGGACATTGAAAAGGTCCTGCCAGCGGAGCAAGCGGGCTTCAGAAAAAATCGCACCTGCGCTGAGCAGGTACTTACCTTGACGAACCACATCGAATCTGGCTTTCAGCGAAATTTAAAAACTGGCGTCCTTTTCATCGACCTAACAGCTGCGTACGATACGGTTTGGAAGGGAGGCCTATTGTACAAACTACTTAAAGTCATTCGGTGTCTGAAATATTCTCAGTGACAGGCTGTTCCAGGTACTGCTCAGCGACCAGTGTTCCCGGCTCAAGAAACTTAACAAGCTCTCCACCCGCAATAGCCTGCTATGTAAACTAGCTGGAACTTCATATGGTGGCCTATCTATGGATCGCACAAAACAAACAATATCATCACTTCGGCTCTTCGGACCTGTTACATGGTAACCTCCCGTTGCATCGGACATATCAAAATAAGAACGATAAAAAATACAGTAGTTCCTAAGAATGTATTGTAATAATATGAATGTATGTAATAGTGTTAGATATTAGATGTAAAAGCCATACGTTTAATAATAATAATGGGGTGCCTCGGCCGCCCGCCTGAGAACGACCGCCTGCATGAGAACGACCGCGTTAGCAATAATCTACTCCTTACTCCCGCGCAGAATATTGCTGCTCGACATGGCTAAACAGCGCCCATGCAACGAAAGTGGACGTAGAACTCAACGAGTCAATGCGAATCATCACTGGCTCAGTGAAGTCTACCCCAACTGTATGGTTACCGGCGTTAAGCAACATTGCCCCCCCCCCACACATTCGGAGACAAAGTTCACTGCTAGCGCTGTATAAAAAAGCACTGGTCATTAGCGAAATCCCGCTGTACGAAGACATCTCGCTCCCCATTTTACCGAGGCTAAAATTCAGATATCCGCCGATCGTCACCGCAAAGCATCTGACTACAATCGACTTCAAAAAAAATATAAAAAAAACCTGATGAAAGTTGAAATGTGCCAGTCAAATCCACAAGAATCCCATAAACCTAGGAAGACCAATTGAATAACCTCACTGTCGAGAATAACTGAAAAATACCAAAAACTCTAATGGAAGTTGAAAAGTGCTAGAGAAACCCACAAGAATCCACAAGAATCCCATAAACCTAAGAAGCTCCATTACATGACTTGAAAAATATAAAAAAACCTGATGGAAGTGGAAAAGTGATATAGAAACCCTCCCAATTCTTGAAGTGGCCATATCATAGGGATGAGGCCACATTTCCCTGAAGTCCTGAGACATGTGTTATCTAAAATTTAATTCTCTACAACTTCGTCCTCGGAACCAACTTTCTAACTCTCATAGTTTTGGGGATCTGGGTCATCTTGTCCAATTCTGGAAGTGGCGTTTTACCAGTATTGAGCCATTTTGTTTTAATAATCATTTATTTATCACTCCAATTAATTACTGGGAGGAGCACAATATACTACTTCCCCAAAACCCTGAAACACGTGTTCGCTTAAATTTAATTCTCTACAGACTTGCGCCACGGCCCCTTACTACCGTGGGGCTATGATAAGCTACATTCAATCCCCTTCGGCAACGAAAAACAAACGGAGAATGGTTCGAAATATAAAAGCGATAGATGAAGAAGCACTCTTCGTTGATACATGTTTGTTGCCATGGGAAAATATATTATTACTAAATGATAGTGATTCTGTTGTGAATGCCCTAGTGCAGAATTGGAACTTCTTACTTAATAAACATGCTCCCCTCAAACCCGTTAGGGAGCGATTGAATAGTAATAATGCACCTTGGTTTTCAAGAGATATAGCCATTGCGATTAGTGAGAGAGATGTTGCTAAACGATATTGGAGGATAGTGCGAACACCTGAGTCACATAGTAACTATCGAAAATTGAGAAATTTAGCTACTTCCTTGATTGTTAAAGCAAAATCATCATACTTTGACAGGTTTTTTCAAAATTGCAAAGATTCTAAAGCCATTTGGAAAAAATTGAAGAGTCTAGGTATCGGTAAAGACAATTCCAATTGTAACCCACCGTTCACGGCAGATGAATTTAATAAGTTCCTGTGTAGTAATCATGCAATGCTATTGGATTCTGACATTTCATCATCCGTACCACGTAATTCTGCGAATACTGAACCTAAAACCACCCCATTTTCATTTGGTACGATTGACCTTGAATGCACAAAAAAATCGATTCTGCAAGTGACATCGAATGCAATAGGTCTGGATGAAATACCAATCAGCTTTATTAAGATGACATTGCCAGTTACTCTTCCATATATTCAGCATATGTTCAATGTTGTATTGTCGACAGGGACATATCCTGAGCTGTATAAGAAATCGAAGGTTTTCCCTGTCCACAAGAAGTCAACGAAGTTTGATTTGAAAGACCACAGGGGGATTCATGTTCTGCCAGCACTGTCGAAATCTCTAGAGAAGGTAATGAAATGGCAAATATCTGATCATCTGAGTGCCCATAATCTGTTATATGAATTTCAATCGGGCTATCGTCCCAAGCACAGTACTACGACGGCTCTGCTGAAAGTAACTCACGACATACGTGAAAATTTACACAACAGGGTCAAGGGAGTGAGGTTCATCTCGTTTTTGCTCCTGTTAGACTTTTCCAGTGCTTTCGACTTAGTAAATCATGAATTATTGCTTAGGAAGCTGCGTCATAACTTCTTTTTCGGTGAAAAGGCTACAGCTTTGATTTATTCGTATTTGACCAATAGAGGTCAGGCGGTAGTGATAGATGATTTTATGTCAGATTATTTGTTTAAAAATAAAGGTGTTCCCCAGGGATCCGTGCTAGGACCGCTATTGTTTTCGTTGTTCATTAATGACCTATCAAGTGTTCTTGTTCATTGCAAGTGTCATCTGTTTGCCGACGATGTACAACTTTATATGCATCACAATTGGTATGATTTCAAAGCAGGAGTCGATTTAATTAATGAGGATTTAAATAGAATTCACGGGTGGAGTAAAGATAATTTGCTAATTCTTAATCCAGGGAAGTCTCAAGCAATGGTAATTTCCGAAATCGAAATTAGTACACTGCATCCTGTCCTTGTCGAGAATCCAATTATGATGAACAATGATCAAATACACTATGTTAAAAAAGCAAAGGTTTTAGGAATATGGATAAACAATACCTTGACATGGACAGATCAAGTGAGCCAAATTTTACAAAGGGTTTATGGTGGTTTAAGGAGTCTCTGGAGTGGTGGTTTTTATCTCCCATTTAAAAAACGTGAGATGTTGGTAAAAACCCTATTGCTTCCGCATTTCACTTATTGTGACACGGTGATGTGTGATGCAGATGCGCATTCAAAAAATTCACTTCAGGTGGCTATGAACGCGTGTATTAGATTTGTGTTTAAACTTAAGCGTAGGGAACATATTTCGACTCAAGAAATCACGATTTTAGGGTGCACTTATCCGAATTTCAAAAAATATAGAATGTGTCTGATGGTGCGATCTGTTTTAGTTACCAAGAAGCCGGACTACCTATTCAAATGTTTAACATTAGCACGAAGTGAAAGAAATACGTCACTGATTATTCCTTGTGCTACTAGATCCATTTTGACGGATTCTTTCTTTGTTCAAGCTGTCTCTCTGTTTAATTCGCTTCCGTTGTATTTAAAAAGGCAAATGTTTTCTGTCTCTTTTTCAGATATATGCTTGAAACATTTCTCAATTGTTTAAAAATTTTATTTTTGTAAATGAGTTAGCTTTTATTTTTTACATATTGTTATTACTCTCAGATTGTTTGTTTTCTCTCTATCTCTCTCTCTCTCTCTCTCTCTCTGTTTTTCATGTGTAATTATAAAAATTAAATTAAATAAGATTAGGCTTAAGGTAATCCTGTAATAATAAATTAACGAAACTTTATGTGTAATCACAGGTAGCGATAAGGCGATAGCATTCTGTGACTTATTATAAATAAACATACATACATACATACATGAACGCAAATACATACCGAGTTTCTGAACCGAACACATGAACCTTGGCTATTTTCCGAACCGAAAATTCATGAACCGAACCTTAAAACTTTTTTCCTGAGAATCGATCCGAAATAGAACCTATTTCGTAGTAAATCTCCCGAGACCCGGGATTTTCTGGACCCGTTGTTTGAGAAAAAAAAGTCTTCTCAAATCGATTCCTTTGACCTCAAAAACGTTAAAAATATGCTTTATCTATCTAGAACGATAATCTCGAACTTATCCCTCTAGGGCAAATTTACTTATCTCGATATATCCGTTATCGATAGATAAAACAGCATATGCACCTCTTGCCAAAATTGTTACTTTGACTTGTGGTATTATGACCCACGCCTGAGGTGCATAATTTACTATTTTCAAATTTTTTAAAGAAAATTGTCGGTGGAAAAAATCAAAAACTTCATTTTTCACCACTTTTTTATCACAGAGGCAGCGAAAGTTTGTTCTTTCGCCCCTCAAATCAGGGACGAAAGTAGAAAAATGCATCCCACGGGGCGAAAGTAAAAGAAGGAAGCCAAGAGAACGAAAATATTACAAATGAACAACTTTCGTCCCTCTTTGCGTCAATGAACTACTAAAATTTGTTCACTTGACAGAAAGAAGGTTGCCATCACAGAAGTGGTTTTGACTTTGAGCGCTACATATTAACCATCGGTTGTTTCTGGTTTAATAATATTAGAGCATTTATAATCACTTCCTAACAAATTTTTTCTGATATACTTAACACGACGTCGTAAAGGGAATCAATATTAACCATGAAATATGGCGTCCAAGTTAGTTTGTTGTTATTTTGTAAAGTTATTGTATGCTGTGTTTTCATTGACGGATTCATATATTTTATTGGCTTAAGCAAATATTTTTTTATATTGTAATGGAAACAATGATTAGATGGGAATAATGTTGTGTTGTGTTGACTTAATTCAAATAATTTAAGTCCTTGCCAAGTGACAACAGTGTTATTCAGTGATGTTGTTCGTAAATGGGAATTATTGCATTTTTGTGCGTTCAACCCCAATCATTTTCTTGAAAAATACTATATTCAGAATGCATCAGTGTTTTTTCGTGGCTAAAGTACAAACCTTCCGCTGTCTCTGTGATAAAAAATAGTATGGATAACTCGGGACAAAAGTAAGAAAATTCAAACCGTGTGATTGCCGACCTCACCTTCGGTTCGGGCTGCAAACTTCACACGGGTTTGAATTTTCTTACTTTCATCCCCTGTCATCCAAATTACTATCGCACATTAAAGCGCCGTCAACGCCGAATATTATCAATGTTTCCATTTCCCATTCATCGTGTTGGGTATCGTTAGAAAGGCCTTTATGGAAAAAATAAATCTGGAAACATTGGTCAAAATGGGTTGCGCTGACGACGCTTCAAAGTACAAAAGTAGAAAAAATTAAGTTTTTTATTTTTACTAACGACAATTTCAAAAAAATGTGAAAGTAGTTATATCTGTGTCTGTTTTTGACGACTGATTTTAGGCAATTTCGCGTGTTGTAGACCGAGCAGAAATATAAGAGTTTGGAAAAACAACACAGTCGAATGAGTTTCTGAGTTACTTTCTATGTTTTCCGCGAAATTCGTCTTTTGTATGCTGAAATGTGTTAAGTTATCTACGATAATTGTAATAGTTTGATAAAAAGTGCGAATCTTTTTCGGGAGAAAATATGAATTTTCGCCTAACAAATGTGAAAATTTTGATTCATAGCTCGGGGAAAAATAGAAAATTCTTAACTCGGTTGAAGTCTGTGGCCCTCGCAGAGAAAATTGCAACGAGAGTAAAGTTTGTGGCCCTCGCAGAGAAAATTTCAACTCGAATGAATTGCGGCCCTCGCTGCGTTCTGGCCGCAAACTTTACTCTCGTTGCAATTTTCTCTGCTTTGGCCACAGACATCAACCTTGTTAAGCAACTTTCTATTTTCTCTCCTTGTCATGAAAATAACTATTGGTATTTTTGAAGTCAGACAATATTTTGTTAAGGAATCGACTTGAAGAAAAAACCAAAAAACTTTTCGTTATCTAAAACATGCCTCGTCGTGGACCTGGACCCGTATCATGTCGACGTCATACCAAACTTTCACGACAAAAAAAAATACAAATAAGTCTGAAAAACCGCACCTCTATTGAATGAGGGCCCCAAAAAGTTAAGCTTCTTATCAAAAAAACCCGAAACACCCACAACGTCCGAAATTTTTATAAGAGGATCTGAGATTATCTATTCAAACTCCGACCGCGGAGCATTTTTTCTTATTTTGAAACCCGAACTTTTTAAAACCAGAACTCAAAATTTTAATGCACGATATTTGGAAATGAAGAAGGAAGAGCTAGTTATAGTACATTTAAAAGTAATGTTGTCACCTATTTTTGGTATGTGCTTGTAGTTTAGCTTTAAACCAATAATGTCTGAATGTCTTCCAATGTCTGAAACTCTCCGCATTTACACAGTGAATTGCTATCTCCTTCGTCGGTCAGGAGTGATGTATACTACTGTGATCAATGAATATGGATTAGATTGATGGGTTGTGGGTCGTGCGAATCTCTTAGAAATCGAAGACATATGCTACTCCAAGGATAAGTACATATTAGAATACCATGAATGTACTTAAAACACCGTGCTGTAAAAACAATGTTCGATGAAACACTTACGCACTTATGTAAAAAAATGCTTTCACTATACATGCTGAAACTAAGCAGCATCTCTCCCTGCGAATTCTGCAAAAGGTTCGTTTACTATGTAACTTTAAAGCATTCCATTGAAAAACTTCAACGAAATTCATTGTACTAAGGTATACAACGACTAACGTAGGTACGACATGTTTCTTGTTGAACTACGATTCTATCAAGTGTTTGCATATTGGAGCAGATTTACGTTAATCTTCCAAAGAAATTACATAAATGTACAACGTACAAGCACTAAAACTATTAAAAAAGTATTCAAAGCAATTTAATACAAAATTGTACGTCTTAACTTTTACTAAAAAAAAAAATAAAAAGTTAGAAAACTTGATAGCTTGCGTGAATGGGACTCTTGCAAAACTAAAACTCTTAGCAAAAGGGTAATAAATTCCGACCTGCAAATGTCGTAAAAGCGACCATCCAACGTAAAATGTTACTCTAATAAAAATTGAAAAACGTTTTTCAAATCAAATGTATTACTTCACTTACATGAGATCAAGACGACAATGATTCCCATCAATTTTTGCGATTCAGTTCATTGATCAAATAATGAATGATGTTAACAATGGGATGCAATAAATACTAAGCTTTTTATCACTTAACCGTGGACCTGTAAAACTAATATATATATAAATGTAGGCATACTATGAAGACAACGCATTTGGTGAAGACTCGTGCGCCGCGTCGGTTGGACTTATTCGGCGGCGCGACCGCTCGCTAGAAGAAATTTGCGACATTCTAAAACCGCTAACGGTTTTCCAGCTCCAGTGTGTAGATTGCAAAAATTAAATGTATCTACTAAACTACTTATAACTTTTACTGAATTTCCACGAATTTGGAATTTGTAACAAGTTACCGATTATGTACTCGGGCCATTCCATGTAAGGTTATGAGAGAACGATGCCTGCACACTGAAACGTTTATTTTTGAGAAATATGTTGTATGGAAGAAAGTTTTACAGATGTCTTCTCTGCAATTTGTTCATTGATCAAAAATTTGGAGAAGCATCGTTTAGTCTGCAGTCGTCGTTCTCTCATAATCATTCATAGAATATTGCAGAGCGCTATTAAAAAGCTTGAATGAACCGAAGTTCAGCTTATCAAACCTTTAAATAATTATAGAGAAGTAAACATAAAACATTGATTTTAATTTGCTCTTATTAAACTTACCACTTGCGTATGTGGAACACACGTGGATAAGTTTGACCGCCGTGGATTAGCATGCAAAAAAGCTATGGCAGAAAGGCTAGGCATGAAACGATCAACGACCGAATCAAACGCACTCCGCTGACTTGTGGTATTCCAGCGCTACAAGAACCAAAAGGCTGCAGCAGATCTGACGGCAGAAAACCTGACACTGGTTCCATGGAAATTCGGAAAGCCTCTGTTGTGGGCCTTCACTTGCGCCGACACAACATGTCAATCGTACGTAGCATCCACTAAGACGATCGGGGGCAGCAGCATCATGTAGAGAAATCTGGAAAAGGGCTAAGTATCGGGATCTAGAGAACAATTCATATTTTTATCCGATTGCAGTATAGACGATGGGTCCTTGGGGGAATGACGGCAGAAAATTGATAAACGAAATCGGGAAGAAATTGAAACAAATCACTGGCGAGCCGAGGGCTAATTCCATAGTACATTTAACCGAATGTACACCTATGTATACTTCTATGTATACTACAAAAAGAGTGGTATATAAAATGTTACGTGGGGCACATTTACATTTTCAAGTGTACACTGAGTATACATTTCTAATTACGTGAGTATACACCAAAATAAGTGTAACATGGGGCACGATGGAATTGGCACGAGGTCTAAAAATTTTCTGGTCTAACGAATCAGTATTGCTAAACAGAGAGGCAATGCAGCTTCAATACTAGGGACGATACCCCAAGACATGAACCGATTGGACGAAATTTGTTATATAGTAAAATAAAGTTGTAATGTAGTTGAAAAGATTCAAGGTTTCACAGATCGCAATGACGGCTTTGCTCGAGCACCTTTCCTTGACTGATTTGAATAAAAAAAACTATCGTCTAAAAAAACCAAAGTTTAAGAAATTTCGATTCCCCACCTAATCCACTTCCACGAAACCACCCAAAACCCTCCAGATCTATCCTTCATATGTTTGAAAAACCTGAACCTAACGCGAACTTGTCTGTTTCACAGGAATGTCCCACCTGAATTAGGAAAGCAACAATCAGGAAACAAGAAATTAGGAACCAAAAATCAGGAAATGAAAATCAGGAACCTAAAATTAGGAAAAACAAAAATTAGGAAAAACAAAAATCAGGAAATACAAGAATCAGGAAATACCAAATTTAGAGAAAACCAAATTAGGAAAAACGAAAATCAGGAAGGAAATAAATTAAGAAAAACACAAAAGTTTTCATTCCTAAGGAGGTCGCAATCTTATTTTTGGTATGTAGGGGGCTCTGTCCCCTAAAACCCCGCGCCTGCGGCGAGCTACTAAGGCCCTACAGGCTGCCTTCTATGCATGGGATTTTACTCCAAACACCGCTAGGGCTCTGCCCCTTACACCCCCCAAGGGGGATATTCCCCCTTGACCCCCCTACACAGGGGCTGCCGCCACTCGACGCCGCTTTTTTATTTTCCAGGATTTATCACAGCGTACGGCACATTCTCTCAAAAATTATTTTTCTGATTTTGGTTTTTCCTAATTTAATTCATTCCTATTTTTTTTTTTCCTAATTTTAGTTTTTCCTGATTTTTGTTTTTCCTTATTTTCGGCAAATAATTTTTTTTCCTAATTTTTGTTTTCCTAATTCGTGTGGAATATCATTTCACAGAGGTGCTAGTGAAAAATTTTCACCGATCCTCAAAAACGCAGCTTATAACTACTCCTTCCGCCAAGTTTTCAAACTCGATCTCACATTTTCGATTATCTTTCAGGGAAATTTTGAAAGTTGGTCATATTGTGTTGACGGACGGACGGACAAAGTTTATTCGTAAAGATTCGGCACCTCTGTGGTGCAATATTCTAATCATTGCAAACGTAAGTGAAAGCCCATAAGTCCCAGTGTACTTCGTGCAGGTGTACAAAGAGACTGTTGGGATCAAAACTAGGTCTATTCCAACTGTCAAAATGATACTCTAAACGCCAAATCTGACATAAAATGAATAAATTCATGTCTCAGATTATTTTTGGACAAAATATATTACCGTAACAGCACGACGTGCAAGTCATAAAAGCTTTGAGATGAAAGAGAGAAAAGATTTCGTATGAAAAAATCCATACAAAATCTTTTCTCTCTTTCATCGCAAGGTTTTTATGTCTCGTTTTTTGTTAGTTAGTTAGTTAGTTAGTCAGTAAGCTTCTCGTTTACTTTATAGATTTGACGTTTGAAACGTCATCTTGACAATTGGAATAAACCGAATTTTGATACCGATTTTGATTTGATTTAACTGTGCTCTAAGGCACTCTCAAGG
Organism: Pseudolycoriella hygida; assembly: GCA_029228625.1. NCBI lineage: Eukaryota > Metazoa > Arthropoda > Insecta > Diptera > Sciaridae > Pseudolycoriella > Pseudolycoriella hygida. The sequence continues at coordinate 113,600,977 of CM055404.1, read as the reverse complement.
AGTCAATCATGTGTGCGACACTAATCATCGCCATGAATTTATTGATATAAAAATAAATTTAAATGAATAACTATCAAATTGTAAACAAATTGAAAGAATGGGAAAAGTATTTTACGCGAAATAATCGAAAAAGTATTGACAGTAATAACACAAACCGTGAAGAAGAAAGACATAGTCCGTGGAAGGGGAAGGTGGCAGGTGATCGCGTTGGGGGAGCCAGGCAGAAGTGCACACTCCATGTACCATTTATATGTCTCGTCCTTGGAATCATAAAATGAAGATCCTATAGGGTCTATCCACCAATATTATCACCTTACCCCGGGTACTGGGTCTCTAGTAACCAGTCCTTCAAATCTCTTTTGAATCGTAAGGTCGCGGCACTCCTAATCGACTTAGGCAATATGTTGTACAAAGCACATCTATGAGCTGAGATCGCTTTAGACCCAGTCATAACTGTAGGCAATTCTTTTAAACTCAATGGTGCTGTATGACTGCCCGCTCAACGCCTCATGCACAAACGTACACGCGCTATACCTGAAAAATACAAATGCTGTGCACATTAAGAATTCTAGGACAATTGACTCGGAAAAGCTCCTCCGTTGGGCACCTCTTTTGAAGCTTATTCGGATTGTTGAGACACCTCTTCTGCAGCACTTCCAGTTGCCGAAGAGCACCCTTTGATGCTGCTCCCCATGCAGCTAGTAAGTACGTAAGTACGAGTGTGCCAGCGAGAAATATATCCTGAGTAAAATCGACTCACTGACGACAACTTCCTGCACATCTTGGCAACCTCGGCTCTCCACGACAGCCTATGATCAAGCAACAGGCCCAAATATTTGTATTCACCTATCCGGTCAATATCCAATCCATCCAACGTGACATCATAGACATTCCTTTCCTCCCGATCCCTTAAGTGCATCACTTTAGTCTTTTTAATATTCAGGGAGATCTTATTGTTGTCCAGAAAAAATCCCTAACTATTGAGACATCCGCGTTGATGTCAGCCACGTTACCGCTTATGGACTTGGCCGAGTAAAAAAGTCCCGTGCCGTCAGCAAAGAGTGTGGCATTCCCCACCATCGGAAGTTGGCAGATATCATCAATGGGCCAAACACACTTCCCTGAGGTATTCCAATTTCAACCGTCCGCAGACTACTCCTCGACTGTCCTACAACCACACATTGTCTACGATTGGTTAAGTAGTCTTTCAGCAATTCTAGTGAAGAGCACCTTCCCCAGCATGGTGCAGTTTCTGCATAAGTATCTCGTGATCCACGCAATCAAAGGCCTTCCTAAGGTCTAAGCATAAAGCACTGACAGTTAGATCATCGTCTAAATTCAAGTAGATCCGATTCAGTGTGCACCGCAGTGTGCGTACCCGATCCCTCCCGAAATCCAAGAAGCCATTCCTGTTGAGGAACGATAACACTCTTCTGAAAATAACAGCTCAAAAATCTTATTCAGTATGGGGAGCATCAAGATCGGGCGGTAATTGGACGGTAATACCGACTAACTCAAATATAAAACTGCGTTGAGTGCGGCGCAGCGTCGGCTTATGTCAAATATACGAAATTTTATGTTGGAGTCCATTTTTCGTCATGGAATTTTGAATACTTTGACATAAATCGACTCCATACTAAAAACGTTTACTGACCTTAAAAAAACTGATCCAGAAACACTCAAAAGATTCACACGTATAGACGGCGCCGGCACACACATCTAGTATAGTGTTTTAGGTATATTATAAAAACGGTTATAAGGTAAATTATTCGTCACAACGACAATAGTCTATGTAACCATTTAATGTTACATTGTGCATAATGCCGGGAGAGCTATTTAAATGAAACATTGGAAATTCCATGTATGGATCGACATGTATGGACAACTTGGTATGTTTACAGTAGACATTTTTGAAATTGTTGAAAGACTTTTAAAATACATGATTTTATTGTTCTATTTGATTGCACTAATTTCAATTTAAAATTAAAGATTATAGCGATGAATGGAAGAAATTATTGTGTATAATAACGGTGCCTTTTAGGTAAACTATGTGATAGTTGGACAATTTTTTTTTCCGTTTTCTTTTTAAATTTTATTTTGTTAAGCGTTTATTTCTTCATTGAAACAATCAAGCGCATTAATTTATTTTGATGCTAAAGTAAGCACAAAGAATCGATAAATAAATTTATTTCGTGTTTAACTATCAGTTCCAATGTCGGTAAATGAGGTGGAAGCAATCACAGTCGCAGATGCTTCGTCTTCTCTGATAAAAGGTCGTATATTCAATTGAACAAGAAATCGATTCATTTTTTATCGCCATTTTAATAACGTGTAGAAAATCACTGCAAAAACTCAATGTGTCGAGTGACAAATTTTATTGGTCATGATTTTTCTAGTTGATCAATTGCTATTATTTGCGAATGTTCTCTTCACGTCTTTTGTAGTTGCAGTTGTGTAACACAAAGTGAAGTGAATTCAGCTGACTGAAGCTTTTATTTCGCTTAACACAATTCGTATGCTTTATCATCGAAGCGTAGAATTTGCTGCTCGTTAAAAGCTCTTTATATTTTGTTAGGTGTTGTAAGGGTATGAACAAAAATGTTCTCCTCAATTTTCTTTACAGCATAGCAAAAAAATTTTCTAGACTAAGGCCGACCTGGGGCTCTTAGCAGAGGCACCAAGTCCAAATTTTTTGTTACATACTGTTAGGCACGTCATCTGGGTTAAATTGCTTATAGAGAAGGAGACCTCCACCCTTCCGCCACTCTACCTCAACCTGTTGGGCAGCGGCAATGCTAACCTCATTAACTTAGCAGCAAAATTACCCGAGTCGACACCGGCGCATTAGCGTCTAGCAATATTTGCTAACAAGTTTCACCTTCCTGCAGCACACACTCTTTTCACTTATTTAAATATAATTAATTTGATCGATTTCTATCGATTAGGCAGATGATATAAATACTATTTAAATTCTGGTAATCTTATTTCGAATCTTATTTGATTTACAAAGAACTAGAATAGTCTGGATTGTGAGGCTGAGACCTAAAACATAACCAAAGACCCGTACGTATCAGAATAGATGTGACAAACAGAATAGATGTGGCGAAGTGACTCTAAAGTACCTAAATATACAAATAAGCAAACAATCCAACGTTTTCTGTTCTTTTATAACTGTAAGAATTTCAAAGATCCAAAGAAATTACCCAAGGTAATGTCAAAGGCCCTAACGAAGTACGTCTCAGACCATTCAAATCTAGAAAAGCTTATATCCAAGGACTAAGTCGTTTTTCCCTAAAACCCAGAAAAACGTTTTATCTAAAATTTTATTGTCTACAACTTTGTCCTTGGAAGCAACTTTCTACCTCTCATAGTTCTGAAGATCTGGGTTATCCTGCCAAATTATGGAAGTGGCCATATAACCAGGATTGGACCATGTCTCCCCAAAATCCTGAAACACGTTTTCACTGACATTTAATTCTCTATAACTTCGCCTTTGGAACTAATTTTCTAACTCTCACAGTTCTGGAGATCTGGGTCATCCTGCCCAATTATGGAAGTGGCCATATACCAGGATTGGACCATATCTCCCCAAAATCCTGAAATACGTTTTCACTGACATTTAATTCTCTATAACTTCGCCTTTGGAACTAATTTTCTAACTCTCACAGTTCTGGAGATCCGGGTCATCCTGCCCAATTATGGAAGTGGCCATATACCAGGATTGGGCCATATTTCCCCAAAACCCTGAGACACGTGTTCGCTTAAGGCTGTGGTGGTTAAAGAAGGCTTCTGTTTGTTGCAATTTTACTCCATGAAAATGTTCTACGAGACTATGAAATAAGGAGTTCACGCAGTAGACTGGTCCTTTGTCTAGTGCATGAACTTCTTATGTCACCGTCGTGTAGAGCATTTTCATGGAGAAAAATTGCAACAAGTAGAGGTCTGCATATCAAGGTGGGCAGCCTGGTGCCAAAAAATTTTCTATGGCAATGTTGGAGTGGGGAACGAGGACATTACTATGCACAATGTTCCAACTCGGCACCAGGCTGCCTACTTGGGACGTTTAAGTAGCCATAAAGAACGCAGCCTCGTGCCGAAAATCTGTTAATGTCATCGTAACGGTAGTAACAAATACTATACGTGATATAAATTTCAACACGGCACCAGGCTGCCTACTTAAGATATTCTACTGTGAATGTAGAGGGCAGCAGCAGTCTGGTGCCGAGTTGAAATTTATGTGACGCACAGTAATTGTTACTGCCGTTACAATGAGTTTAACTGATTTTCGGCACCAGGCTGCCTTCTTAAAGGCTACTCATACTTTTTTAAGTACGCAGCCTGGTGCCGAATCGGGACCTAGTGCACATTAATGTACTCGTTTCGCCATCCAACATTACCATAGGAACTTTTTTGGCACCAAGCTGCCTTCTAAAATCGACCAGTGCAACCCCACCTTAAATTTAATTCTCTACAACTTTGCCTTTGACAGTAAATCTCCATATTGCATAGTTAAGGAAATATAGACGAAAAACTGTTTTCGTATATGGCCAAGAATCTCAATTTCGTCCATTCGATTGGTCCCAGTGCCCAGACCCCTGTACCGATTTCCACAAAGAAATCTTCCCAGTTTTGTGACATCAAATGCTTTCATTTGACACCAAAATGAGGAATGTCCGTGCTATACTTGCTGAGATATTTGCGAAAAAGCTTCACCGACCCTCGAAAAACCATGTTTTTGGTCACTTCCCTCGACCATATCTCCGGAACCACTCCATCGATTTTGCTCATGTTCGAACTTGAATCATGGGAGGCATGTTCCTTTCTGGGGAAAAAAGTTTAGGCTGATCGGTTGAGCGGTTTGGAAAAGAATGTGGACGGACAGACAGACGGACATTTTTTTTATTGCTGATTCGTCATCTCTAGACGATAATAGATGCATCCCCCCCTCCCACCTCGATCTACCCCATGTTATTATAAAATTGTTTGTAGTAAACGTATATGACCTTTGTACTTCGTACGGGTCCAATCATGTCCGTTGCGTACTTTTAAAACTGGCCGATCCGCGCAGTTCTTTACTTCAGACTTGAATAAGATGCGAGAAGATGTTCGCAAAGCCTTTAACGCGGCTAGGAACGGTGATCCGTTACTTATAATTGAGCGGAGACGGGCTCAAAACGAATACAGTAAAGCTTTGAGTAAGAGCAAACGGATTAAGAGGCAGCAACTCATCAACTCTGTGAATACTGTCTCTAGGTAATGAAAGCCTTATCTAAGGACCCCATTTGCTGTATAGGAACATTGAGGCTTCCAAATGGCGAGTATACGGACTCTCCGGAAACAACTCTCGAGCACTTCCTCAACGTTCACTTTCCTGCAAAACGTAAATCTTTCTAGCAACTTTTCTCAACCCCCTTTACCTCCTCAGCCGGGAGACTTGTCAATAGCTCAGGAAATTATCTCACGAAATAGAATTGCGTGGCAATCGATTCATTCTCTCCCTTTAAATCGACAGGGGAAGATAGTATATTTCCGGCCATATTGCAGCACGGTAAATCCCTCATTTATGATCATTTGGTTGCTATGTTCACAGTGGGTTTGCACCTAAAACACGTCCCTGTTGTTTTGAGGGGTGTAAGGGTGGTTTTTATTCCAAAATTAGGTAAACCATCGTATCAACTTGCCGAGGCATATAGACCGATAAGTCTAACCTCTTTTTTGGTGAAAACTTTAGAGAAACTAATCGATCGGTACCTCAGAGACGGGATCCTTCGTGTAAACAAAATTCACCCGCTGCAGTTTGCTTATCAACCAAGGAAATCAGCCGAATTGGCCTTACACAACCTGGTATTCAGGATAGATAAAGCTCTGGATCATGAGAAAAAAGCCCTAGGTGCTTTCATTCACATTGAAGGCGCATTCAACAATGTTATTTTTAGTGCAATTGCCCAGCCCAGGCTTGTCGCGAACATGGCATATGCTTGACGGTCTATGGTTGGATAATAGCCATGCTACGCTCGAGGAGGGTAGTTTCATACTTAGGCAAGGTCAAAATAAGTATCTTGACTAGTAAGGGATGCCCTCAAGGGGGAATTCTCCCGCCTTTAATCTATTGTCTAATAAAGGATAGTCTATTGACGTTGTTGAACGACTCAGGTTATTATTCTCAAGCGTTTGCTGATGACTTAACCATTCTCATTGCGGGTGCATTCACTTCCACGTTATCGGAGCTCATGCAGTCCGCCATGAATCTGATCGTAAGGTGGTGCAGATTACAGGAACAGACAGTTAATCCAGACAAAGCCAGATTAGTCCTATTCTTAAGGAAAAGGACTTCGCATGGATTCTCTCCACCCAGTTTCTATGGCAAATCAATCGAATTGTCGAACTCGGCGATGTATCTGGGTGTTCCTTTGGATTCAAAGCTAAACTTTTCACTGCACTTTTCTCTCGCGCTGCAAAAGGCCACCTCAACGCTATGGCACTGCAGGAGAGCGTTCGGGTCAGCCGTTGGGCTAAATCCAAAAATTTTGGTATGAATTTATACAGCCATAGTTCTTCCTTAGCTGACCTATGCAGCAATAGTGTGGTGGCCGCGATGTCGTTTTTTGACGGTAAGGAATCAGCTATCTAAGTTTCAGCGAATCGCTCTAGCAGGAGTAACTGGAGCAATGCGCACAGCCCCATCTGCCGCTTTGGAAGCTATGTTGAATGTTCCTCCGCTCCACATCCATATTGAAGGTGTGGCACGATCTACCGTCCTGAGGTTTAAAGCAAGCGGATCCTTGCTAATGTCAAATAGTGGTCACGGGAAGATATGGAAGATTATGACGAAGGAAACTCGGAGCTAGACATGTCTTGTGAAGCAATGGCACCAGTATATAGGTTCGAAAAGGCCTTCAAAATTAAACATCTTGCCTAGGAATGACTGGCTTACTGTACCCCCTTGGCAATCCAACGATGGTCTCGACTGGTTCACGGACGATTCTCGTCAAGACGCTTGCTCGGGAGCAGGGTTTTGTTGCCCAAAAATCGGTATGGAAATCTCTCTACTACTGGGTAACATGACCACTGTTTACCTCACGGAAATTTTGGCTATAAGGCATTGTTGTCACTTCATCAAAGAAAAGGGTTTTTCTCATAACGACATACGTATCCTCTCGGACAGCCCATCGGCTCTCAAAGCGTTAAGTAAATACAAATTTACGTCCTCATTAACTTTGGAGTGCTGGGACGCCCTTCAACTATTAGCATCTCGGCACCGAGTAACCTTGTTGTGGATTCCAGGCCACAGCGGGTTTTCCGGCAATGAATTGGCGGACAAACTGGCCAGACAGGCCTCAAGCTCCACACAAACGGACCCCGAGCCTGAAACTAGCGTGTCTCTTTCCGTTCTTCAAAGTAAGGTGCACAAATGGAAGAGTGACCAGTTCTCTAAGTACTGGAATTCACTAGCCTCTGTTCTACAAGCCAAAAACTGTATTTTGATTAATAAATCTCGCTCCAAAACATTGCTTTCGTTCTGTAGGCGAGATCTAAAAAGGTTGACGGATGTTTTGACTGGGCAACAAGCATCTTCACACGATGGGTATTGCGGATAGCCCCTATTGCGTCCAGTGTGGAGACCTTGAGACCGCTGAGCATTTTCTCTGCAAATGCCCAGCATACATAATGGCCAGATTCAAGTGTCTGGGAGCATATGTGTTAAATTATGATTACATTAAAAATGTCCCGCCTAAACGCGTGTTGGAATACCTCATAACAACTAAAAGATTCTAATCTAACGACGGGCAAGCACAACAGGCCCATTGGATGCCTAGGTGCAGAGATCGTGACGGTCTCACCCGCTTTATCTGTCTATCTATCTACAAAGAACTAGAAAAACATATGCAGTGGACCCGTACGCATCAAAATAATGTGGCAAACAGAATAGATGTTGCAAAAAGACTCGAATGTATTTCAGTAAATATTGCGTTATGTCTTACGTGTATGAAATTACGTATCCATTTCATCGGATTGGAAATTGCCGAAAGGGCAATATTGAAAAACCCGTCCGAAGACACGGTATTTAAATCTCTTTGAATCCGTAAAAAAACCTCAAAATTTAAAAAAAAATGCGCTAAGGCCTATCTTAGAACCAACCTAGAGCACTTAGGACAGGCCTCTGATCCATATTTCCATGAACAAAAATGTTCGCATCTTTTTATCTGCCATAATGCACAAATAAACCTCATCATCATTGGGCCCACAGTAAAGGCTCTACAACCCGAATCACTTTTTGATGTTCATATCTTTTATTTAAAACCTTCAAAAGTGATTTTCGTTCTAATTTCGCAGAGATACGAGGCAAAAAGTTTCACCAAACTTCAAAAAACCACGTTTTTGACCACTTTTTTGACTGTAACTTCGAGAGTTCTTAACTGATTTTGCCCAAGTTCAAATCTGTCATCATTTTTTCAATTATCTTTCAGGGGAAAAAAAAAGATTTTGAAAATCGGATTAGATTCCCATAAAAGCTTTTTTGATTGCCTTTCAGGGAAAAAAAAGTTTTTCAAAATCGGTCAAGTTAGAGCGGTGACAGACGGACGGACGGACAAAGTTTTTATTGCATTTTTCTCTTATTTAGACCCCAAAACGAAAAAGTAACCACATCCAGGAGAAATTGGGGTGGTTACAAACGTTGTGGTAAACGCATACGACCCCTTCGTACGGATCTAAAAATGAACCCTAGACTGTCATATAGACGTTATTGCACTGCCGGTGTCGACTCCGGCAGTTTTGTTGCTAAGTTATGGGGCCCCCAGTAAAAAAAAACCATGCGATTTGAGACTGTTTTTGTGTATGGCACTGAGTACTGTATTTTCGAACGTTTTAGGCTCTTTTGAGACCGTCATCATCATCAGAAATGATGAGTATGCTCATTTTTTCCTCAATTTTTTTGGTGTTTGAGACTGTTTAAGACTGTTGAGTATATTCATTTTGAGACTATTTGAGACTGTTGAGTATACTCATTTTTAGACTATTTGAGACTGTTGAGTATACTCATTTTTAGACTATTTGAGACTATTGAATATGTTCATTTTGATGCTATTAGAGATTCTTGAGTATTCTAATTTTGAATTGCAGTTTGAGACGCTTTTTCGCCGCCACTGATACTGAATTTTACTATTTTACTATTTTAATACTATTTTCTTCACAATTCGCAATTAATCTGAAATTATATTAGAAGGTTGCTTTACTTACTTTTTCTGGTCACCCATCTAAGTACTAACCGCGCCGAATGATGCTTAACTTTGCTTGTGGACCGGCAACGACGTAACTCATGTTGCTAAATTGCACATGCGTTTTTGTAGTCTTATTTTGAACCGCTGTTACGAAATGATATGAGACTGTTGTGTTGAGTGTACTCATTTTCGACAAAAATATTTTTCATAATTTTATTGAGGCTTTTGAGACTGTGAAATTTGTGAAAAATATTCTTTTTAGCCAATGAGACTGTGGTGCAGGGGTGAACATTTAGGCCATCAAAATCAATGGTCTCAGACGTACTTCGGTAGGGTAAGTTCTACGGATCTTTGAAATTCTTATACTTATAAAAGAGCACGAAACATTGGATTGTTTGCTCATTTCTATATTTAGATACGTTCGAGTCTGTTTGTAACATTTATTCTGTTTGCCACGTCTTTTCTGATACGTACGTGTCTTTGGTTATGTTCTTTTGTAAATTTGCGACTAATCGCTTTAAATTTTAAGTAATTAAAAAGACGAACGCCAATGACGCAAATCGAATTTCTGACGAAACGATCTTGAACGATGACTACTTCCAAGCTTGTTCCGGATCACTTTCAGATAGTGAAGACTCAAATTTCATGTTTTTATGAGGCAAGCCCAAATACCATGAATTGTGTGAATGAGTAATATAACATTTTTTAATGAATAGATTTGGTATGTTACAGTCTCATTGGCATTAAAGTACACTCAACAGTCTCATTGGCTAAAAAAAATATTTTTGACAATTGAGCATGCTCAACAGTCTCAAAAGCCTCAATGAAATTGTGAAAAATATTTTTGTCGAAAATGAGTATTAGGGTGGTCCGAAAAAGTAAAGTGTCGAAAAGTTTGGGGCACCAGCGTTAAAACGAGTCTAAATAGGTCCCTGATAAAAAGTGTCTATGGACGCAACTCAACCCGGAGTGATCTAGGGGTTCCGCAAAATCAAAATAGTCAAAAAATCCCAAAAACAGTGAAAAATGTAGACTTTTGCGAAATTGCATGAAACTAGTATGAGGGTAGGAGTCATGTTCAGGCAAGTTTAATGAAATCCGTTCAGAATAGTCCGCAGAGAACGTTTTTTGACTTGCTTCGAGTTTCCGCACGCTGTCGGAATCATGGGAGCCCATTGAAGAACAAAGTGTACCTAACTTTTCCTAGCGCCAGACCGCGACGACTACAACGTGTTTCAAACAAAGCTTTCTGCACTTCCACACCGAAATAGACAAAACAGAAAAATTAAATTAAAAATACTCCAGAAATTCATCATATGAAAGAATTTTCTTCGATCATGTTTGCCTTGTCGCTTACAAATCATAATAACGCAGTAGTTACATGGTCAGTATTTTTTCTCAAATTCCGCACTGCAAACGTCCAATTAATTGGTTCCGTCGATTCAGTCGTGAAATCGATTGGAATCGTCAACAACAATTTGCCGTCATCTACTCCCGATGGTTGTAATTTCTTTCATTCTGTGCAAAACTGTACATTTAATTTTTTTCAGAAATAATCATTGAAATGTCCGAAAACCAATTATTCAAATAAAAATAAATCGTTTTATATTTATTGGCATCGTCTAAAAAACAGTGCTGAAAAAATTTTTCAGCATCGGATGCTGAAAAAAATTTTCAGCATCGGATGCTGAAAAATTTTTTCAATACTACGAATTAATGTTGATCAATTCAGTAGTAGGCAGTGAAGAAAAACTTAACATTTCATCACTGTTTTTAATATCTAAATCTGTCGTATTTCGGTGTGGAAGTGCAGAAATATCATTTTTGCAACGCACAATCGATTTTCGACTGTTTTCGATGTTGTTCACGATGCGGTAACGCGATCAAAATCGAAACAGTTTCCAATTTTTTTAAGAGTGTGAGGGGAAGTGAAACAAATTTACACCTTGTAACGATATGACTTTTGAAATTTGAGACATGTGCTGAAATGTACCCCTCCGTTGCTATGATACGACGTTACAATGTCGTATGTGTGCATTGCAATCTGATCAAAAATTGTTTGTACACTGTAAAATATAATGGTTTCTGTGGAGTGAATTTTTTAAGTTTGGTTGTTATTTTCATCTCAATCGATTTGTTTGTTGCAAAAAGCAGTGTGTCCACCTCGTTGCGATACTTGATTTTTTCGGCATACGTCCTAAATATTGTCCAACTCGCCTTTGGCTCGTATGGACAATATTAGGACTGCTGCTGAAAAAATCAACGTATCGCAACATGGTCGACAAACTACTATTTCAAATCTCGATATCTCAGCCAATTTTCAACCGATTTTGATCAGTGAGGGCTCGTTTGAAAGCTGCTGCGACGTAGTTTTTTTTTTAATAATTTGATAAAAAAAACTCAAAAGTTCGCCTATATATGGCTCCTTGTCCCAAAGGATTTTGTATGGAATTTTTTTGGGTGTGTAGACGTTTTTTTTTTGGGTGTGGGGACTGCGTCGCGCCCTCCGCTACCGCTCCGGCATGATGATTTCCTTAAAAAACAGAACCGAATTCGAAATGGAGACCAAAAATAAGATATATTAGCCTTGTATTAATACAAAAACAGTGCTCATAAAAAAGTGGAACTATTGTAACACTGCAACGTTACAATAGCTCCACTTTCAAGAAAAAAGTGTAATTAAAAAAGTGGAACTATTGTAACGTTGGTGTCGAACAGTAGAAACGTAGGTAAACATTTTTGTTTATGGAATCATGGAAACCAATGGACGATACATTGCGATTGTACAGAAACGACCTCGGTAAGTTTTTTCAATCATTCTTCCACGCACGGGCCTTTGTTTATGTTTTTACTTGAATAACATGTTGTTTGTTACTGACAGAGAAACTTTTAGTTCAAAAAATGTCATCTATGTAAAGTAGTAAACAATAATATTTCGAACAATAATGTTTCTCCGACACGCAAACATTTCCCCTTGAATTGCAACTAAGCTTCAGCTCTTGTTTCAGATGCACTCTAACACAGTCATAATAATGTCGAGATATCAAAGTCTTTTTCTGTTGTGCTTATTTTGCCTAAACAAAGCTACAGTTGAGGATTAAATTAAAATTGTTAAAAATATCAGGATTTCTCTTAGTTTTTGTTTTAGCTCCTTTTATGTTTCACGGATTCCTACTTCGAATCGGCTAAGTTTGTAAATCCAGAAAATAAATTTCCTTTTTGTGGAAACATCACCGTGAAACGAACCCGCGGGAATCATCCGACTCTGTTTTCCGAAATCAAAGTAACTGATACATTAAGAAACTATGAGGTAATTTTGTTCCTTGTTAAAAGGTTTTTCATACGATATTTACTGAATACAAACAGTTTAACGCGAAGGTGCTGTATAGCCGTTTGGGGAACAATCAATTCGTACAGATGCCGGTTATGCCATATCGGGCACCACTTTGTAGCGTGATGAACACTAAAATGGTTCGTGACGTATGGTCGTCTTTCAGTCAGCAAAATTGTTCTAATTTTCCGACCTCTAATGATCCGAATATTGACCTATGCGATCTCATTCTTATGGTATTTTTTTTTCATTGAAATGTTCTTTAAATTTTCTCACTTTCTATTCAGGAAAACCATTACTATCTACGCAAGTGTTCATTCGATTTATCAATAATTGATGTTAAGTTTATACCAGCAGGAAGATTTCGAGTAACATACTTATATTATAAAGGGAAAGAGAACAAGGCGTCAACGGCCATTGAGATTCAGTACGTGGTTACATGAAGGTTTGTAGTCAAAACAACCCAACACTGCTTGGCGAATCAAAATCTTTTTTTTTTTTTTGAATTGTAAAAAACGATAAATACACAAATCTCAAGGGACTCGGTGTTTGAAAGCTCTAGATAAAAATTCACCCTAAAAAGTGTGGTGACCACGTTAATTGTACTATCGAAGCACATTAAATGTGGTCTAATGGAACGCTTGATGTGCTGCCAGAAAAGAAAATCGTACTGTAGCTTTTCGACTTTTTTATTTTCCGTTGTGATCATCGTTATTTCTTCCACGGTGGTTTCATTCGACTGTTTTAAGGTAACTGTAGAAGAATTATTTTTTTACCAATTTTTTTTTGTCTACGCTGGTCTTACAAAATTACTATGCAAAAATGTCGTCGAAAACGTAGTAGCAAAATAACTTTTAAAGAATGCTTTCGATATTTTCTAAATTATGTTCAATTTTGGACCTCGTTAGCCTATGATTTTGCACTACCAAGTTAGGTATGTGAAACGTTTATTCGTCAGCATTTGAACAATATTACAATTAGTCATTTATACAAAGCTATCACAGTCTCGTTTGAGCTTTCATACCGTAAGCATCTAATTGCGTATAGAGAACACTTGTTCAGCCTGCTGCTAGTAAAGCTTGCAGTTAATTATCAGTTAGTAAAGCAAGCTCGATCTTGGAGAGCACAAAGTTTTATTTCTTTTTTTCTAAATAAGTGTTGTAAATAATAACATAAGCTCCGGAATTTCGGTGAATTCAGCGATCATTAATTCAATTAGTTCATTGACGCCATGTGGTGTCGTGAACAATGAAATCGTATATTCTCATGTCGGCGCCCAATTAAACACCACGGGCCCAGCTATTAGCAACGAGAGTGGTAAAAGAAAACTCATGGAATCTGCTAATTCAATAATGGATCACCAAAAGAGATCTAAATCAGGGGACGAACGAAATATAACCAACATTCATGGCATAGAAACATACAATCAATTCTCGGAATTGGACGAGGACAATAGCAATATAACAAGTCACATGGATCTGAACAATGCATCGTCTGCACTTCCTCCGCTTTTGTTTACTACAAATAATACAAAGAGGAAAACAAGTAATGTTAATAAAGATAATACTACTAACCCTTCCAGCCAAAGTAATTCAAATACTAATCCTACTAATCCGATTATCAATAATACGAAGAAAGGGAAAACGTTGCCGCCCATTGTTGTTTTTAATACAGAAAACAAGTCATTAATTGAAGCACTTAACATTATAATAAGTGACAAACAATTTCGTTCAAAATTATCAATGCAAACCGCACTCACATATTCACTAATAACCTCGATGACTTCAATAAAGTGCGTGAATTTTTCAAACATAAGAAGGCTAATAATTATTCCTATACTCCCAAGGAGTCAAAGCCGGTTAATTACGTAGTTAAGGTTATCGACCGCTCCTTTGATAATGAAGTTGTAAGGGACGCTATAGCCGCACAGTGCCCCAAAGTTGTTATTCTAAAAGTAAGCTATTTAAATAATATTAAGGCTAATCATCATTCTAACCTAAGAATTATACAAGTTAGTGCAGAGTCCGACTTAAAATCGCTGCTTAATTTAAATTATTTATTACATCACGTGGTTACATGGAGCCGTCTCAAAACCTCATATACGCAATGTCGTAATTGCCAGAGACCCGGTCATGCAGCATCGAACTGTAATATGAAGTATAGATGTATGAAATGTTTAAACGATCACGATCCGAGTAAATGTCCTAGGACCGAGCAACTGGAATTAGTGAAAGCAAGGGGCGACGCTAACGAGCTTGAACAATTTTCAAAGGAAGTATCCTGTGTAAACTGTGGGGAAATTGGCCACCCTGCTAACTACAAGAAATGCAAGGTATACCAAGCATACATTAACAAAATAGAGTCGCGCAATGCGAAAACAAAAGAATTGTCAGTAATAAAATCGAAGGCATTTAACAACTTCACTCGCAAAGGCCATTCATATGCTGCGTCCCTTTCACAAACTCCATCCGTTCCTATTAGCCTCTCAGGTCCCCAACCCAAAAGGAGTTCCCCATCCATATTTACCCCCAAACACGCTGCACCTACTGTTAATACCCTGAACTTTCTCCAAAAGGAATCCATTGATTTATTCGGTATTAGTTTCTTCGAACTTTCCGCATAAATCAATGAATTTATGCCATTGTACCTGAATGCACCCAATATTCAGGAGAGAAAGAACATGTTAATTACATTTTTATTTCAACTCAATGCACAATGCCCGTAAAAATTTACCTTCTAAACAGACTCAAATTCCTTGCTTTTAATGTAAACTCGCTAATTAGTCACTCTAAGAGAGTTCAACTCAATTCGCTTCTGAAGGCACACAAACCCCACGTAGTCCTTCTATGTGAAACGAAGCTCAGTCCTAAGCATAAGCCAAAGTTCGATAATTATAATTTCATCCGCAATGATAGAGTATCCAACAAAGGGGGAGGTACCGGGATATTGATTCGCTCAGATATCAAATATGACTCAGTTAACACGCCACTTAATTTAGAGAAACTAGAAATTACCCTGATTAAGATTCATCTGAACGGCAACCGCATACTTTATTGCGGGGCAGTCTATCAGGTTATCTTGTATGATACATATGTATGAGTATGATACATAGTAGGGTCCCACCCATGATAAGAGCTTCATAGACTTCTTCCTGGTTCATCAGAGGTTAAAGATAGAATTTGCGCCCGGACATAGTGACCAATTCCTGAAAGCTTTTGAACCGGGGATCTCAGACCATAAACCAGTTGAACTCTTACTGAACTTGGACTCGGGCAACCAGGGGAGGTGTCACGTAGAAAAGTCACAACCTAAAACAGCCTTTAGTTACAAATCGGCGGACTGGAAGCTTTTCCGGGACATCATTATAGATAACCTGTCTGGCTTCTCTGTTCCAAATGACAGAATCCTTACTCAGGGGGAAATAGATGAATCGATTGCCAATCTAACCGATATAATCCTCAATGCTATGAACCAAGCTATCCCTAAGTTCAAGGTTGAGCATTTTAAGCAAGTTGAACTTACCCCTGCGATTAAGAGTATATTGAATAAGAAAAGGTCCCTCAGCCAGAAGCTCGATAGAGCATTTATAGCTACTGGAAGTAAGGACAGCCAGAAATGCATAAGGATAAAATCAGAAATTAAGTGTCTGGACATTATGGACATTAAGGAACTCGATAAGCTCACTCTACCAGTCCAACTTCAGAACCAGGCTGGCAAATATTAGAAAAGACAATAATATGTTCCTCAACATCAAATCGGCTCTTGGCTCTAGAGCCCATGAGAAGATCCCCAATTTTCATGTCACAGCCAACACACTTACTTCAGGTATGTCAACTTCCAATGCCCAAGCCCATTATAGAGGAGGGAATAGTTCAGATATGATTCAAGTTTGCAATGATCATGATAAAGCATTTCTGCTTGGTTGTCATTATGAAAATATACACAAACAGAATGTTGGCATAGGTGACAAGAATTTTACTAAAAAAGTCGAAGATGAAATACATGAATGGGTGCAGAACTCTTCCATCGGCGAGCAGTCAACTATAAGGGAACCTATGGTATACTTTGATAGCTCATCCCTAGCGGATTCTGAAACACCTCGTTTCCGGCACTTCACTTCCCCTTCGTAGCTTAAAATTATACTTAAGAGGCTAAGAAACAAAAAGTCATCAGGTCCCGATGAAATTTCCAAAGCAGTCCTGCGAAAATTCCCTCCAATTGCGATTAAGGTTATTGTAGTCATACTAAATAACTGCATCAACGTATGCTACTTTCCAGAGCAATGGAAAATAGCAAATATTATTCCGATTAGGAAGCCCAACAAAGTTCGAACAGCCCTGGCTAGCTACAGGCCTATCTCATTATTATCTAATCTCGGGAAACTATTTGAAAGGATTATTCAAGGGTGGATCCTGTATGAAGTGGAGATTAAGAACCTCAAGAATAGCTGTCAATTTGGGTTTAGGCAAGGCCACTCG
The DNA here is from genome assembly GCA_029228625.1 of Pseudolycoriella hygida. Taxonomy (NCBI): domain Eukaryota; kingdom Metazoa; phylum Arthropoda; class Insecta; order Diptera; family Sciaridae; genus Pseudolycoriella; species Pseudolycoriella hygida. The sequence goes on along the minus strand of CM055404.1, from coordinate 113,583,947 downwards.
ACCAATCATGCTCTGCTTACCTTCTCTGAAGACATTATCAAAAGTTTAATCAACAGAAAATATACCATAGGCGTTTTTCTAGATTCCGAAAAGGCGTTTGACACGGTATGGATTAAGGGTCTTATATGGAAAATGAGGTTTAAATTTAATATTGATGACAACCTATGTCTTCTCCTTCTCAACTACCTGAGCAACAGATCATTCAAAGTAACGGTAAATGGCTCATTCTCCCCAACTTTTCAAATGACGGATGGCACCCCACAAGGTTCAATTATCTCTCCAATTCTGTACTCGTTGTACACACTAGATATCCCAAGGCAAAATTCTCAAAACAAACCCAAGTTAATCCAATTTGCTGACGACACTACCACATACGCTTCTTCAAGGTCTCTTAAAACCGCAGCCAAGAGGTTAAACAAATATCTCAATGAATTAGCCAAATACTATAGACATTGGAAGATTAGATTGAACCCATCTAAAAGCGTAGCAATTGCCTTCAGAGAGCCGTCACCAAGATGTGGTAGGAATATTAACAAAAGAGTGAAAAATATTAAAATAGCCATAAACTCTGAAGTTGTGCCAATCAAGAAGAAGGTAAAATATTTAGGCGTTTTTCTCAACTATCTTTGGAAATTTACGGATCATTCTAAACACGTAGTTACGAAGGCATATGCAGCAAAAAATTTGCTTTATCCGGTTCTGAACGCAAATAGTGGGATTGACCCGAAGATTAAGCTCCTGTGCTACAAACAATTGATTCGCCCACTGATAACTTATGGTTTCCCCACCTGGTTCACTACTTCTAAAACCTGGATTAAAAGGATCAAAATTTTAGAACGTAATTGCTTACGCCAATGCATCAATTTCGTAAGGTCTCCTGAGGAGATTGAATTCATTAGTAATTCTACGCTCTATGACCCATCGACAAAACCGGTTGCACTATTTCGATCGTTGCCTTGGGTCCAGGCGTTATTTACCCGTTAGTGGACTACAGTATTATATAGACAAGGGCCTAATCTGGCAAAACGGCAGGGAACTCATGTTCTACGGGGATTGAGTTGTTGCTCCTAAACTTTTGCTATTTTTTTTTATATGTAATTGATATTAGTCCTAGGTAAATATGGGATTGATGATTAGCTTAATATTAATAATAAGTTTTAATATGAAAGAATAAATAAATGTAAAA
>CM055404.1:113572212-113582261 GCA_029228625.1 Pseudolycoriella hygida | reverse complement strand
GCAATAACTACCTGAAGACACGGAGATTAATCAAAACAAACTCCCTTCAGCATAAAGCTCCGCCCACTTCAAATAAGGTAACGGACGTTGCAACGGGATTCAAAATTTTGATGATCTTGAGCCAAATCCAACTCGACAAAGATGAAATTTCTCGAAACGGTCCAAATGTCAGTGCCAGATGTTCGCTAATTCTCAATGCACTATGAATTATCTTCCGAAAGAGGAGCCTTTTATCCACAATTTACACCAAGTTCTCGTAGGAATTATAAATTTCATTGGAGCTCTAAAGAGACACGTATATTCAGTATGACTACTACTACTACTACAAGTTAGGTTAGATTATATTGAAGGTGTGAGGGGGTCAAAATAAATTTAACAGGAACCTAGACTGTTAGTCCTTTGTTCCGTTGCCCTCTCCTTTCTTCGTTTATTGATAAAATAAATAACTAAAACAATAGAGTTTCACAAAGAAAGATATGTTGAAAAATGAAAAGTTATGTGGGCGTCATATCCATGTGATTGTGTGTCAAGTCCAGGTGTGTTTGTGTTGTGTTAAAATCAGTGCTTGTCTATTATTCTCTTATCTATTATTCTCGTGATGCCAGTCAAGCCTTTTTGTCCTTTTAAGGAAAAAGGCCAAATCCTGGACCTTCAATTTGCCTATTGTAAGGTCAGGTGGGCTTATTTCTGGTCTGCCCAAGATCCGTTGTCTAATGTTTCTGTATCTTGGGCAGTCACTGATGACGTGGAGACCAGTTTCCTCACCGTAGTCGCAGGCACAATTGGGTTTGTCCACATATCCTATAACATTGAGATATTTGTTGAGTCCGCAGTGTCCTGTTAGAACTTCAACAACTCTCTTTATGTTAGGTCTATCAAGGTTCAGTAAGCAATCACTGAACTCCTTTAGAGGTTTTTTACAAAAGATTTTCGTATTCTTCCGTCCATCGTACCTTTCCCATGCAGTCCCATGTTGTTTTATAATCCAGTTTTTTACGCTGCGTTTTCTTTCTGATTTTGAAATGCCGCAGAAGGGTTCTGGCCCTATCGGGCGTTCACTTGCTCCCTTGTCTGCTAATTCGTCAGCCTTTTCATTACCCTGGATACCAGAGTGACCCGGCACCCACAGTATTGTCACTTCATTGCTCTTGTTTGCTAACTGATTAAGAGCTTCCTTGCATAGGCGCACCGTTGCCGAACTAACGATGTGCTTCAATTGAGGCCCGGCTATCCGAGCAAATATAGAGCCTTTTGTGCTGAAGCGCTTTGAAAGTCTCGGTACTGATCAGTTCAAATATTGCTATGAGCTCCGCTTGCATTACAGTGGTAAAAAGGCCGAGTGGTATGTAGCCTTCAATATCGATTTGTTCACTGATATAGCCAGCTCCGGACAGTCCTTCTTTCTTGGATCCGTCTGTGTAACTCACTAGACCATCTTCCGGGGGATAGACTTTGTCCTCACCTAGCCATTTATCCGTACTCGGTATGACACACCTAAATTTGTCGTCCATTACCAACATTGTCGATATCTGGTCACTCCTCATCAGAAGAGTTTCATCCTTTATCAGGTTCATAATTTCCACGTGTCCTTTGGTTGGAATCGGTACCCAATATTCATTGCATTGAATGTTGAGTGCTGTGCTAAAGGCTATGCATTTGACAAATAGGTCAAGCGGTGGGATAGAAAGAAGTGCTTCTAGTGCTCTTGTGGCAGTTGTGACTTTCACTCCAGTCATGCTCAAGCATGCTAGTCTCTGTAGTTTGTCTACTCTCTTTTTTGTTGTTTCTAGCTGCACCCTCGGCCACCAGACAATGCATCCATGACGAAACATTGGTCTTACAACAGCTGTGTAGATCCACCAGATGGCTTTGGGGGAGAGGCCCCAGGTTCTTCCGAAGGCATTTCTACACAACCAGAAGATACCAATGGCTTTGTTCAACTTCTCATTAAAGTGCATATCCATGTCATTCTATGGTCGAAGGTGACCCTCAGGTATTTAACCATCGCCCTAGGGTTGAGTGATTCCCCAAAGAGTCTAAAACTTCCTAGCTCCAGTTCATTGATCTTGTATTTTCTTTTGAAAAGAATTAACTTAGTTTTTACTGGATTTACTCGCAGTTCTTTTTCCTTACACTACTACTCTACTACTCTCAACGTCTCCCTCATCAGATCCCCCAGGGTTGTAGGGCATATTCCTCCAATGAGGACAGAGACATCATCAGAATAACCTTGGGTGAAAATTCCAGATTGATTAAGCTTGACCAGTAGAGAGTCTATTACCATACACCAAAGTATAGGTGACAGTATTCCTCCTTGAGGGCATCCCCTGGTCACTCTCAGACTGGTTGTAGTACCGCAAATGCTTGCTTCTACAATTCTGCTTCGAAGCATACTGACAATTCATCTGACCGCTGTGTCCTCTGTTTGCCTTTCCCTGACGGCTTTTTCAATTACAGCAAAGCATGTGTTGTCAAAAGCTCCTTCTATGTCCATGAAACAGCCCAAGGCCACTTTGTTATTACCCAACATGCTTTCAATTTTCTTGGTCATCTGGTGAAGTGCTGTATCAGTGGATTTACCTGTCTGATAAGCATGCTGGTTCGTGTGAAGTGGGAAGTTCCTTAGGATTTCTTTCCTCAGGTAAAAGTTGAGAAGCCTTTCCAATGACTTTAGTAGAAATGACATAAGGCTGATGGGCCTAAAGTCCTTAGCTTCGCAGTGGCTCGTTTTCCCAGGTTTGGGTATGAAGGCCACCCTAACCCTTTTCCAAGCTTTGGGTCAGCGCAATGGAACTCTTAAAAATGCCAACCAGACGGTAGAGTAGTAGTTCCATTCCTTCCTTGAGTAAGGCTGGAAATATCCCATCCGGTCCCGCGGACTTGAAAGAATGACATTTGTGGATCGCAAATTTCACTTTTCCTTTCTTTGTTACCTTTTCAGCGAACTTCCAGTTGCCCCTACTGGGTATGCCTCTGATTGAGGTTCTTTTTTACCCTGAAAGCTACCAGAGAAATGAATTTCAAGGAGGTGCTCAGCAGTTTCTTTGCCGTTGGCGGTGTACTTCCCATCTGGTTTTAGCAACGAACCTACCTGAACGGCGGGATGCTTCGCTAAAATCTTATGGACACGCGCATATGCCGGTATCGAGTTTGCCTCTTCAAAGAACTTTTCCTTAGTTTTTTCCTTGTGTTTAACTAGGATATCCTTGTACTCTTTTAGGGGTGTTTTATAAATCGTCCTATTTTCTTCTTGATACGGTCCCCTACCTGCTCTGTTCCAAGCCTTTCTGAGTTCCTGTTTTTTTGCCTCTATGGCTTTACTCCAGTTAATGTTCTTATAGAGGTGCTAAGGGTAGGAATGGGGGCATGCCCAATGATAGGACTTCAGAACCGCTTGATTGGCTTCTTTCAACGCTTCCACTGTTGTGTAGCGTTCAAAGGAGACTTTTCGATCTAATTCTTCTTTAGCGCCCTCCTATAGGAGTCCCAATTTGTCCTTCTCGGATTCCTGTGCGGTGTTCTACCGGGAAATAATCCACTAAGACGAAACTTGATCAACTTGCGATCCGAGTAAGTTTCTTCATTGGCCACTTTCCCACGAGTGAATTCTCCCCGACAGGCTGCAAGATACCATAGTAACATCTATGCATTCCCTTCTAGCCGAATTGGCAAAAGTTGGTCTATTACCACTATTCGCTATCGTAAGGTCAGTCGTCACTTAGTAGTTGACTAGTTCTTCACCTCTTCGATTCGTGTCACTACTACCCCATATGGTATGGTGTGCATTGGAGTCAGCACCCATAATTATGGGGATTCCTTCCACTCGGCCATACTCTATAACCTTAGTCAGATGGGGACCCGGCGGTGCTGTCTTGGAGTCGTAGGGCATATAGACTGATACTACAACGAAGTCTCCATCCTCTTCATTCCCACCACTAATCCTTACTGCTACTAAATCATCATTCGAGAATTGATTTAGAATCATTGCATCTAGATTTTCCGAGACGTGGATAGCCGCTCTCGGTTTGGTTCCGTTCCTATTGTAGAATAGACGGTTGTGCAGCTTACCAAAACCATGTATTTTATTTCCTCTGACCCAAGGTTCTTGGATTAGGGATATATCTGTTTGCTCCATTTTTAATTCATGACAATAGTTGTACGTGGCCTTTTTGCAATGGAGCATATTAATTTGCGCAAGTTTTAGGTCCGTCAATACAGAACCTGACGAACTGTTCCTCGCGTTTGTGTTTTTGATTTTGGTTGTATTGTCCATCGTTTTATTCCATATTGGCTGGACCCTCCCCTGCGGGTGAGCCCTAACCTTGAATGGGTTTTTTCCATAACTTCCGAAGAAGATGGTGTGGACATGCATATCCCATTGTTGGGGTTTCCATTATTTGAGGGGATGAACACCCTTGTGGAAAAATTCCCATCCTTAGGTTTTGCATTTTTTTTTTCGATGCCTAATGATTTTGCACTACCAAGACCCTGAGGAGGTACCCCATTTTTGGTTAGAAAATGGGCTATTTTCTAAGCGGTTCTGTCGCCGGCGGCGCCGTCGATGCCTATCGAAGCCAAACTTAGAACGTACGGTCATATTGTGGGGTATTATTCGAAGCTTCATTATTGCAGGAATATTTGTGAAAAATCACCAACTGTCGTGTAGGGTTGCGCAGCGTTTATTGGGCTCACACTACAAAATTTTGTACTTGTTGTGTACTCTAAGCGTACACATCAGTACCTATTTTCGGTAGTTAAAATTGCTAAAAATTACCAAAAACTACCGAAAATTGCTGAAAATGACCGAAAATTACTGAAAATTACTGAGAATTACAGAAAGTTATAAAAATTACAAAAAATTAACAAAAATGGCCCGGTGAAGTAAAAGTAAAAACCTTCTTTATATTTTACTTCGAAAGCAAACTTTATTTTGATAAAAAGAGTGTTAAACGACACATCAAAATAAATTGTTTTTACATTTTTAAAATTGAATTCAAATAAATTCAGGAAGTTTGGTATTTGAAATCCTATGAAATTCGTCAAAATTGTAGCATATCTTTATCAACTGAACCATCGTCTCGTAGAGACAGCACTATGGAATTTTGGAGCATGTTTACTAATTCAGACTTGTTGCTTTTAACGATTACAATCTAAAAATATTTTGTGCTGAGACGGTGTCACTAATTTAAAGGCCGATGCTATCCACAGGTGCCTGCGAATAGCACTTCTTGAGTGCTATCCGCAGGCAGTGCGATTAGTATCTCATGGGTACTATTTACAGGCACCTGCGAATAGAATCTCATGGGAACTATTCGCAGGCACCTGTCAATAGTACCTATGAGATACTATTTGCAGAATATGTGAAAAATATTGATTGGCACGCGTCTGCGAATAGTACCTCCTGGATGCTATTCGCAGTCGAAATCACAATACATCACCGTATTGACCAGTCAATCTGCTAATAGTGCCTCCTTGGTGCTATTCTTTAAAAGATCTATTTGAAAGAAGTTATGTTTTTAAAATGTGTAATAAACATGGTTGCACTAGCGTCGCTTGTCATTAGCATCACTACTAGAATTCGGAATTGCTCGCTAATAGCGACTAGCGCTCGCTAAAATCCAACTAGCGAAAAACTTCGCTAGTCGCTAGTTTATTCACTAACAGGGTTGTGCTCGCTAGTCATTTATTTTAGCGACGCTAACGCTAACGCTAGTTTCAAAAAATACTAGCGTCGCTAACTGATTCGCTAGTCTAAAAAAAACTAGCGCGCTAGTAGGCGGCCAAACACCAAAAATTTTTGAAAAACTGGCATTCGGTCGAAAATAGACTGATGACTTGTGATGAACAGCTCCATATTTTAGCGAATTTATTAGCGATTAGCGAAAAATATTCGCTAATCGGATTTTAGCGAGCGCTAATCGCTACTAGCGAGCAGTCTTGAATTTTATCGTCGCTATTAGCGGCGCTAGCAGCGACGCTAGTGTTTAGCGACGCTAACCCAACTATGTTCACTAACATGATAGTGTATTTTGGTTATCATACGCGTTAGAAATTTAGATTAAATTTTTTGTCTAAATTCAGAAATGTTACTTTCTACTTTAGTTTTTATTTTTTTTTACTTTTCCTAACGTTACATCCTTGCCATCATTGCGTCATGTCACCATTCCAGAAATACTAAGATAGAACATATTACTAAACATCATCTAGCAAAACGTTTGAAGTGACAATCAATCATTGGAGGGTGAAGTGCAAAAGTCAGAACAGAGAAGTCTATGAATATCCAAAGTATTTATAAGTGCAGTCTAAACTAAATTGATGAAATCTGCAGATATGATTTTCCCAAAGCTAGAATCGCAACGTATACAACTGCGACGTTGCTGGAAAGCTCGTAATTTCTTTAGTTAAAACGTGTATCTACGTTTGGCTTCGAGGGGTTTATGGAATAAATGGGAATAAATATTGGAATAAATGATAAATTTTCAAATTCGTCAAAACCTCAAATAGACTTGATTTTGATGGCAACGCACACAACAAACCATATTAATGTGTCAAAAAGTGAAAAAACCCGCTTTTGAAAACTTAAAAGAATTTTTGGGACATTGGGTAGTTAGATAGGGTAGCGCCTGATTGCATATGAGCGGAGTGTGGTAGTCCGTGTCATGTGCCAGGCGTGCACCTGTCTAACTATCAAGTGATCTTTTTACGTCCACGTCGCGTCGTAGTCCCCGGGACCTCAATTCTCTTCGGAGTTTTGTGCTAAACTTAAGAGTGCTATCTGATGACGTGCCTACGGGTCATCGGGGAAACGGAAGTAGGTTGGGCGTTTGGTTAACCTCCAAACACCGGAAAAAATGAATCGGTTATGAACTCAACAACACAGCCTCGGATCGGACAGGATAAACGGCAACGACTCAAGCAACGGAAAAAGGACAATGATTTAAAACTAGGAACATGGAATGTAAGATCTTTGTTGTGGCCAGGAGGATTGAGATCTCTCACAAGTGCGCTAAAAGTGGCAAAAATTGACATCACGGCAGTGCAAGAAACGAGATGGCCTGGAAAGGACACCATGATCAGTGGAGACTATAAGTTCTACCACAGTGGGAAAAGTAATGACGGTCCAAAAGAGTATGGAACAGGCTTCATGGTTTCCGGCACAGCTAGAGCGATTGTGCTCTCTACGGATCAGAGGAAAATTTTTCAACTATACTCTTGTTGACGCCTACGCACCCACGGAGGAAAAAGACAACGAAGGGTAAAATTGCACTTTAGTGCTTTTGACAAGAGGGGGATAGAAGTGTGAGGGACCATACCCACATCACAAATATACAATGAATAGGTGGCGGTCGGATCAGTTGGGGAGGGGGGAGGAGTTCAAAGTTTTTATATGGAGAATTGTATTTAACGTATTTACACCAAAAAGGAGGGTAGGGTGATGGGAGTTGTTGAATGGAAATTGTAGGGGATGAATGCCAGACAACAGGTTAGTACATTGTAGGTGGCGCTGGTGTGTTATGTATTGTGAAAGTAGTGATTTTGTGATTTGTAAAGCGGTAATACTGGAAATTTCAGCGCTTTACTTGTGTAAACATTCGCTAAGTATATACTTACCCAGGATACGCAACGAGGAGGCTGTCTACGTGTATCCCGTTGGTCCTGAAATGGACCACAATTCCCCACCTCTCCTTCGCCCCTCTTGTCAAAAGCACTAAAGTGCAATTTTATCCTTCACTCCATACTTAACATTTAATGTTTTGATTTCCCATTAAGAAAGGTAACTTTTTTAAGGGTGGTATCGAAGGAGTATGCACGACTACGTCTTTCTGCCCCAAGAATTGGGTCATCAAAATAACTATAACGAATTATGTTGCGCCTTAAAAAATGTTAGGTGACCGACTGATGATCCCTTTTACGAAATGACAACCTTGGGTTGAAAGTTAATGACAAAAAAACGAAATATGTGATCATCTCGCCTTCGAATCAACACCAGGAGGAAAGCGTAACGATCGACACACACACATTCAAAATGGTCAACAAATTCGTATACCTTGTATCGGAGCTGAGCACTGATAACGACATCGCGGACGAAACTAAGAGACGAGTAATTCTGGGCAACCGGAGTTATTACGGCCTTCTGAAAACCTTAAAGTCCAAGTCAGTAAGCCGAAATTCAAAATGCGCAATATACAAATCTGTGATCAGACCGGTGGTTACGTATGGTTCGGAGTCGTGGTGCTTGACACAAAGAAACGAACAATCGCTGCACACGTTCGAAAGAAAAGTACTGCGGACAATATTTGGAACAGTATTCGATCAAAGGCAGAACCGATGGCGCAGATGATTTAATCATGAGCTGAGTCAGCTTTATGGAGAGCCGGACATAGTCAGAACTACCAAAATAAACCGACTGCGTTGGCTCGGTCATGTACAACGAATGGAAGATCATCGTATTCCGAAAAAAATCCTTAAAACCAGACCGGAGGGCAAGAGAGGTGCAGGGCATCCAAAATCCAGATGGTATGACGCAGCTCTTGCCGACTTAAAAACTGTAGGAGTATCCAGCTGGGAGACGTTAGCTGCGGATAGGTCCGGCTGGAGAAGCATGTTGCAGAAGACCAAGACCCTTAATGGGTTGTAGTGCCGGTTAAGTAAGTAAGTAAGTATTGTGTTCACAGACAGACGGACGAACAACACTGTTTTTTGCAGATCTCTCGTATTTAGACCTCAAAACGAAAATACATTAACTCCCTGGTTCGGTTTAAATTCGACTGGTTACAAATGTCGTGGTATACGCAATAGACCCCTTAGATCTTCGTACAGGTCAAAACATCGACTTGAAGAATATAATAATTTTTGCGACGACGGTAGAAACATTAAATTTCTTTGAACAAAAATAATCCGGAAACTTTTTCTGAAACTTTCAAAAAGCATAACTTTTATTTACAAATGTATAACAAAAGCAGAACTGTGAGACGAACATTACCAGTTAACCCCTTCAATTCAGCGTTAACAGACCGAAAACAATAATTTGTTTTGTTGTGACATATGGCGATGATTCTCTCTGCCAAGAATTAAGTTTTAAAATGTAAAAACATTTAATCTTCCAACTTAATTATCATTTGCTGTACATGGGGTCGATCTTAAATACAACCTGCCAAATGAAATTAGGTCGTGTCGGTCACCAGACAGGCAATCATTTATTTATTTAGTAGAGGCTGTATAGAGATGGGTATACGTTTGCCTAGTGGAAATCTCGGTAAAAACTGACATTTTCTTGAGATTGCGTTGAATTTGCATAACGAAACACTTCATACACTGTAAATGAAAGATGAGTTTAAACGATCTAACTGTGCCGTAGCAGAGGGTGTTCAAAATTTTATTCTCAAATATTACAGATACAGCAGAGAAAAATAGTCTGATGCCTTGACATTATAAGCATTCAGAATTCAGATAGGAGCTGCTCACAAATGACGTACGGATTTTTAACGATTTTTGACTTCCATCCCCCCTCTGTACGAAACCGTAAAATTCCAAAGACCTCCCTCATATGTCATATAGGAAGATTCATTAATAAACAAATTACCTCGTCAATATTGACAAAACATTAACGCAGCAATAAAAAGAGCTAATTATGTTTGAAGCGATGAGATTCGGTGCTGCTACAAATGTGTAGTCGTCGACCCAGATTTTTACTTTATCTACACGAATAATTTGTCCTCAATTTGTCCTATGCGTCCGACACAAAAAAAAATTGTATTACCTTGGGGTCTCAAATATAGAACTAAAACGCCAAAAAGCTCAAAATCGCTTTTTTGAAAACGATAAAAATTTGAGCAAAATTGGTTGTCCTCAATTTGTCCTAAATTCTTGACACTTTCAAATTAGTGTACTGACACTTCGATAGTGTAAAAGTGTGTTACTAGATTTTAAGGTGTTTTGTACTAAAAAGTTTGGTTCAGTTAAAATTTGTTCTCAAATTGTCTCCGAAAATTATTTTTCTCCAAAAAAATTTTTTTCCAAAAAAGTTTCCTCCAACAAAAACTTTTCTC
>CM055404.1:113557997-113571712 GCA_029228625.1 Pseudolycoriella hygida | reverse complement strand
TTTCTCGGAAAAAAATTTCACCAAAAAATCTTTATCAGAAAAAAATTTTTCTTCAAAAAAAGTTTTCTCCGAAAAAATTTTTTCTCCAACACCTTCGGCTACCTTCGGAATATTTTGTGGCACCTTCGCCTGCCTTCGGAACACTACGTGTCACCTTCGGCTACCTTCGGAACACTTCGTGTCACTTTAGGCTACCTTCGGAACACTTCGTGTCACATTCGGCCACCTTCAGAACACTTCGTGGCACCTTCGGCCGCCTTCGGAACACTTCGTGGCACCTTCGGCTGCCTTCTGAACACTTCGAGTAACATTCGGCTGCCTTCGGCTGCCTTCGGAACACTTCGTGTCACCAATTCTTCTCACTGATTCATATAACTTTTCTGAAGAAACCAACCTAGACTATTCTTATTCAGAATTTAGCAAAAAATCCAAGACGGCATCACTTTGACAGTAAGGCAGCCATTTTCTTAAGATACAGCTAATAATAACCAAGTCACACTAACATGGGTCCCTGGTCATAGCAAGGTTGATGGAAACAAGATTGCAAGAGCAGGAGCAGGAAAGCCGCTCAGAGGACCAGAACCGGGCCTCAAAGCTCCGTCCTCGTTCTTCAAAAATCACATTACCAAATGGAAACTCTCGGCCTTCAGGAAACACTGGAAAACATTTGAATTTGCCAGACAGGCCAAAAATAACGTCAGCAATAACTTCAAGAACTCAAGATACTTTCTCTACCTAAGCAGGAGAAACATGAAAAGAATGACAGGGATTCTCACCGGACACTGTCCACTTAACAAGCATCTGCATACCATCGGGGTTGCGAATGTCCCGATGTGAACGCAATGCGGCGACTTAGACACAGCTGAACACTTTCTATGTAAATGTCCAGCATACATATCAGCCAGAGCCAAGAGTCTTGGGGCATACATCTTGCCTCACAATATAATTTGGAGCCTGCCACCTAGCAGCACTTAGATAGCCTTAATCGAACCAACAAGATTTAGGTAATCCAACGTGGGTACGCACAACAGGCCCACCAGAGGCTTAGGTGCAAGGGCTCGCCCTACCCGCTTCAATCTAATCTAATCTAAAATGCAAAAAAATTCTCCTGATCAAACTCTATAGCTTTCCCGAAGAAACCAACTCTCTAAGTATTGTCATTCCGAAGCTAAAATTCGAAAACCAAAAAAACCTATTTTATTGCTTGGGAAAATTCAAGATGGCGCCGGTTTGACAGCTCGCAGCCATTTTCTTAAGATCCCAAAAATTTCTCCTGACCAAACTCTATAACTTTCCCGAAGAAACCAACTCTCTAGCTATTTTCACTCAGGAGCTAAAATTCGAAAACTCCGAGCATTACCTAAGAAACACTCAAAATTTACCACTTTTCCACATGCCACGGCTTTTCCAGAATTTTCCCGGAAAAGCGGCATATGAAATCCATTGGCCATACAAAAATGCCATTTTCAAACCTCGATATCTCAGCCAATTTTCAACCGATTTTGATGAGTGAGGGCTCGTTTGAAAGCCGCTGCGACGTAGTTTTTTTTTTTAAATATTTTAGAGGCGGAGAAGGCGAGTGGAAAAAACTCAAAAATTCGCTTATATATGGTGCCTTGTCCCAAAGGTTTTTGTATGGTGTTTTTTAAGTTTGTGGACTTCTTTTTTGGGGTGTGGGAACTGCGTCACGCCCTCCGCTACCGCTGCGAGCATGATGAGGTTCATGACCTCACAATCTAGAACGTTCTGGAATCTTTTCGTCTCAATGCTTTAATTTTAAGATGAAAAAAACCTTTGTTTATTAGAAAATCATACGGGTTTAATATCATAATTTTAATGATTATCATATTAGAACTAAAGTCCCATCTTCATTTTAAGATAGTAAAACTTCAGTTATAACAATATCCTTACGTTGTCGTAAGATTCGTTTAAAGACATTTGTCAACATCAAACAACTAACATTTTCAATGGTTCCAAAACAACAATCTTCCACAATATTTAACAAAGGGAAAAGTTCACATATTCACATTAAAGAGTCCTGAAAATTTACAAATTATAATGTAACGTTTGCCGAAAAGGTCCTTTTGAATGCTTTCAATATAATGTGGCGGCAGAAGCTTTTTGTTGTTTAGTAGTACGACTTAACGTTTATGCAAATTAATTGCAAAGAAGTTGAAAAAGTGTCGACAAAAAAAAACTAACGAAACATTGAAACTGTAGAATGACTTATCAAAAGTTTCTTGTGCGTTGTGCGGAAACTAAGTGAAAATAACAATAAAAGAAACGTTAATTTACCAGAATGTACTCATGTGCTGGCTTTGTACAGACAACATAGTAGAGAGAGTTAAGAACAGTTTCCTTTTTAAAAAATGTTTAGCTCGTACGAAGTACTAGAACGGGGCTAACAGGTTCACTTCTATGCTTCCAACATTCGATGAGAGAGGCAAAAACTATAAATTTATGGAACATAAATGTTGAAAAAAGGGCCGGTATGTTCTTTCCGCAACAAGATCGATTCCAGATTTTTTTTTTTCAAAAAATTAGGTATATGTGAGGAAGGAAGGCGCTAGAATTTGTTACTTGGGCGATTCTATATCCTATGTTCTTAAAAAAATTCGGAAAGGGTGAAAACTACCGGCCAAATCAGACACGTTGAAGAAACTCACGACGACGACATCATCACCATCATCAAACTTTATAGACCGTTTATACGTCACAAGCGGGTGATCTTGGACCACCCTCCTCCATATCCCCCTATCCCCTGCCAAGGAGATGGTTTGTTCACTCAGTGAAAGTCCCCTGACTTCTAAATTTGATTTAATTGAGTCTATAAAACTTCTCCTTGGCCTACCCCTAGGGCGAACATGACGAACACGACGACGACATTAAAAGTAAATCGGCGCTTAGAAGTTAATTTCCTAACTTTTTGACATTTCATTTTGAACACGTGGAGCGATGGGAGGAATATGACGGAGGTGCTCACACGAAGCGCTTCTTGCCGAGGCCTGACGAGAAACGGGCTAATGATTTGCTAGTGATTGACCAGTGTTGCATTAGGAGGTATGTGGGAGCGATCACTGGACATTGCAGGTTGAATCGGCACATGTACAAGTTGAGGCTTTCGGGAACAACCGAATGCTCTTGTGTATTGGGGGAGTAAACGGGTATACACTTAATTTGTGAATGCCTCAAGTACCTTCAGCTGAGGCGTAAGATCTTCGGAGAATATTTCGTGGGACCATCCCAAATCTCTAATCTGGGACCTGCTACACTTGACAGATTTTTGGTAGCGACAGGAAGGCTTGCGTGAAGATTTAAATGATGACCGGGAAGGAAACAAAGGATCCTAGGATCTGTGTTTCAAGATCGCCTAGGCGATCGTCTCAAACTGATAAATCTAAAATCGTCGTCGTCGTGAGTTTCATTAATGTTTTTAATGTTAGAGAATTGAGGCTAAGTGTTAAAAATATGAGTCTAAGGAAACAGGAGATTTTTTCTAGAATTCAGTTGAATTTTAGGGTCCATAGAGTGGGACAAATTTAGTCAATTTGGACGTAAACGAGATAGAAGGTGATTTTTCATGAATATTTCTTTAAGCGAAAGGTACAGAAATTGCTCCCAAAGACAGAAGTGATCGGGTTAGGGGTTCAGAACGACCCTAAAAATGATTCTTTGAGGTGAGCGTACGGGTCTTCGCTTACGTTTCTTATGGTTTTTACAGAAATTACTTTTTATATTTAAATAGGAGAAACAACTTACTTAATTTTTTTCTATTTTGCTTTTTATGAAATAAAAAGAAATCAATAAAATATTTTATATTTTGAATAGTCATGAATGTAACCGAGATATAATAAGCAAAAAGATGAAACAGGAACTCCCGCATTTTAACTTTAGAATTCATGCTGAGTTACAAAATGATGCTTTCTTGCATCATCGTATGCCAATATCAAATAAAATGAAATTCCAGATTTTATTTTACATTCACACAAGTTTTCTATGGAATCGATATTTATATTTTATAATAAATATTATTCACAAATTTGATTTCAATGTGAATGAATTTGTTATGGTAAATTCGCAACGTTGGATACGGTGAACATGGTGCAAAAAAATCTTCTTTCCGGTCTGAAAAGACACATATTGTTCGGTAAATAAGTTGCTCTTTTGAACAAGGAAGTATTTCCACTTGAAAGCAGGACGGGAGAATGCATTTACCGTAACGTTTTTGCCAATGTTTCGGCCAATGTGTTACCAACATTACAATAGTTACACTTTTTTTGTGGAACTGAAAAAAGTGGAACCATTGTAATGTTACATATATGCAGCGTTACAATAGTTCCTTTTTTAGACTTTCTCGCTACATTTTCTAGCCTGAAAAAGTGGAACTATTATAATTTGTAACGCTGCAAATATGCAACGTTACAACAGTTCCACTGTCAAGAAAAAAGTTGAACTAAAAAAGTGGAACTATTGTAATTGTTCCACTTTTTTTAGTTACACAAAAAATGTGAAAAAAATGGAACTATTTTTACGTTCCATATGCATCGTTACAATTAAGGCTCGGAACAGGTCGGGTTTAACCTTACCTGAACCTGAACCTGATATAATTCAGGCCAGGTTAACGTTCAAGCTGAACTGACTTGAACCTGAATCTATAGTCTTGCTCGCTCACTTCACTTCACTCATCCACTTGATTTATTAGAATTTTTCAAAAAATATATCTGAAAATAATAAATTTAGAAGAACCAAACCAAATGCCGTGATAGTCAAATTTAAAATACGCGAAAAACGTAACGAAAAAACTAAATAGTTCAAGTCATGTCGTGTTTACCCTAAAGTTACCTAAAGTCGTCATTTCGTCCCGCTAGTCTCAAAATTCATAAGTTCAGTCACATAAAATTCCCGTGAATTTTACGCCGAAACTGGCGGACTGCAAGCGTTCTCCGGTTTAGTTGGGAGCTTGCAATCAATTCATTCAGAAAAAACGAAAACACAAGAACAACTCACTAACAAAAGGTAGTAATCATTTTTGAAGTTGTAAACGAACAAATTAAATAAACTTCTGCAGGGTTAGTACTTGTCCTTATTTCCTTATTTGTCCTACTTTTTCAGTTTTGTCCTGATTTTGTATCCTGACTTCAACTTTTCAATTCTGGAAAAGTAAAAATTCAGACCACCTAAGGCACCCTTAAGATTCGTTTTAACGTTGTTTCCTGAAAGCGGAACGGACGAAAGTGGAGACATAACACATCACACCGCGGCCTCAGATAGAAGGAAAACCTAAGAAGTGACTTTTCACATGCAACTCTCTTCAAAAGACTCAAAAATTCCAACGACGTAAAATAACCTCATAACCCATAATAACTCATGAGTCAGGATGGACCTAAAAAGCGGCTCAACCCATACTTAGCGGGATTACATCAACGATGTGAGGAGTTATAAGTAAAGGGGAAGAACTTAAACTGAGAATTGATCGCACGGAGGTTTGTTAGGCGAAATGTGACGCTGGCGGTGAAAGAAAAAATGGGGGGCCAGGGGGCGCCAGCCCTCTGTCTTAACAATTCCTTCTTTTTAGCGTTCAAATTCTTTATTTTAAGCTTTCAATTAATTGCATGCCTAAGAAAAGCCGGGAAAACTTAAGGTTTATTTCTGCAGAAGTTAAGTTAAATAAATTCTTTGCATAAGGCCGAAAAAGCGATAAATTTTATTTTAATTTTTTCGAAAGCTGTAAGAAAAGAAAAGCGACCCAAGCGTTTGGCCTTTTTACAAAGAGGTCTGAAACGCTTAGAAAGCGACAACTAAAAATCAAAAAGCAAACAGAGCTTTCTCTGCTCTTCCCTCACCTCACAAATTTCACGTTAAGTAAATCCATTGGAACAACAGAAAATGTTTCGACCTCGAGGCTTAGTGGTGGTGATGTCACTGACAGATCGGCTTAGTATACCGACGGATCTCTTTCTGATGGCTCCTCTGGAGCAGGATTTTACTCATCTGATTCAAACGTTACAGCCACTTTACCACTTGGTAAATTCATCACTGCTTTCCAATCAGAAATAGTAGGCATTACAGGATGAATTAATGAAATACTAGACACGCTTGGGAGCTTGCCGGAAAACCAACAAATTTTTATCTGCTCAGATAACCAAGCAGCAATCACATCCTTAGGGGAATATAAATTTACCTCATCACTTACCCTGGAGTGTAGGGATTTAATTCAATCTCACTCTCCCTCTCCACTCATCACCAAGTAACACTAGAATGGGTACCAGGCTGGAAATGAAAAAGCCGACGAACTAGCTAGGGTAGCCGCATCATCCCCTTTCATTGGACCCGAACCAAGTGTCAACGTGGCAGCGACAACTGTTTTTAATATATAATAAATAATATAATAACACGATGGAAAAAATAACAAATTTTCCACTCAATGGGAACTCCTTAATCACTCAAGGCATGCTAAAAACTGCATCCGGATCAACGAAAAGTTCACCAAAGAACTTCTTTCATTCTCCAAAAAAGACGTCAAAAGAGTCACTGATATATTATCAGGACACTGCTCCCTCAACAAACATATGCACACTATCGGCTATGCTAACAGCCCGCTTTGCCACCAATGCGGCGAAATCAAAACCACTGAACACCTTCTATGCAACTACCCAGTTTACATCATGGCCCGCGCCAAATTCTTCGGCTCATGCATCATCAACATAAACCGCATCAAAAAAAGTGTTAACCTCTAACTCTGTGCGTACGCACAAAAGGCCCATTGGCGGCTGAGGTGCAAGGATTTAGACAAATTGTCTCTAATCCAACTCACTTTATCCCTTTATCCTATCTTATCTTTAGTTATGGTCACAGGCTAGCGTGGTCTAGCTTAGTTTAGCTTAGGCGCTGCCACTAACCTCATAACGGTACAGCAACAAATTCTCCTAATGAACGAGTTTTTCCCCTTCAACACTTATCCTTTTTGTCCTTACTTTTACAGCAAACAATGTCCTTATGTCCTCATAAGGATTACCCAAATTTGAGCACGACCTCTGCTTCTGTTTTCAGAACTTTTTTTATTTTGGGATTTCTATGAACGCAATTCTGATTTCAACTTACGGTGTGAACCACTTTAAGTGCCATGTACAATACACATAGAGGGAAGGGGTGTCTAGAAAAACGTGACGTCAAATTTGACGGAGGGGGGGGGGTGGTCAAAAATTCCAGAAAATGGCGTGACGTAATATTTGCACGTCTTTTTATTTGTTAATCGTTACTGGTAGCGGTAATTCTTTTTTTTTGTTACAGTTTTAAGAATGTTTTCAGCGAGATGTTATGAAATTACAAAATCAGTTCAGATTTCCCTAGCTAACTTGTATTTTACATGATTATTCAAATCGTTATTCAGTTCAGGTCATATCAGGTTTGATTCAGATTATTGAAGAGATGAATGAGATAATCAGGTTCAGGTCAACCTTGACTTGTTTTGAGCCATAGTTACCGTAGTTCCATTTTTCCAGGCTAGAAAATCTAAACTGAAAGTCTAGAAAGTGGAATTGTAACGTTGGTCAATGTTGGTCAATGTTTTTATGTCTATTTGTCAACCACAAATCATAATAAAGAAAGACACACGTTCATCCGACATCAATAATAACTTCTAATTTTGGAGGTTTGACCAAAAAATAAGCAACCAAATCTGTTGCGTGTGTAGCTCCCAACAAAATCTCACTATCAAACTTGAATATCAGAGCTTTCACAATGAAGTCATAGATATAAGCATTTCCTTGAAACAACTCCCATCACGAAGATTTTTTCTGGTCAACCGCAGAACATGCTCCCGCCATACGCGATTAACAGAAAACGACTTTAGCTGATCGTCGGTTCGATAGATATAATCGAAAGTCTCAACGGTTGGAGAAAAGCATAAAATATCTTTCACAAATGGTTCTTGATGTCTCGGTTTCGGTTCAACAAACCAATGTCGAAAGTCCCAGCTAGCTATTCTCCGCCAACCAGCGGAAATTACACACTCGACGCACAACACGACAAAAAAAATTAAATGTATCGCCATTCCGCTAGCTATGAGATACACAGATCTGAAAACCCTTCTGGTGCGGGTATGTTTTAGAGTCAGAAAGTTCGGATGAAATTTCAAACTTCATGAAATGTACAGCAGAACATGCGACCCGTAGAGAATTTGAAAGCATCGTTTCCGCAAGGCCAATGATCTTGCTCAGCTTCGATTCATCAGTTAAAGTTCGAAAAACCAACTCCACATTTCCTCCGAAGCCGTCCTAACACCCAAACACCCAACTAACTAAGGTATTACCTCCTACCGACGATCGCTTCGAATCACCATCATCAAACTTTGTAGACCGTTTAAACTTTCCGGTGTGAGGTCTTTACCATCCTTCTACATACCTTCCTATCCTGTGCTTGATCACCTCAAAATCAGCAAAAAAACACAAATCTAAGGACGCAAAAACGAAAATCAATTTAATTTTCTTATCTCTCCTACAGCCAAACCAATGACGTCGGCGGGTTTCAAATCAAATATATGCAAGGGACCCGTAAGTATCAGAATAGATGTGGCAAACAGAGTTGATGTTACGAAAAGACTCGCACGTATTTCAGTTAATATTACATTAACTCTTAAGTATGTGAAATTACGTCCACATTAAATTGTATTGGAAATTGCCGAGAGGGCAATATTGAAAAACTCGTCCGAAAAAACGGTGTAAAAAAGGCCTTCCGAAAGTACAGAATTGACCCCCAAATAGACAAAAATGTTAATCTCGATTTTTTCTACAACATAGGAAAAAACCATTTTTTTTTTGTCTAGGGCCGACCTTAGGACCGACCTAGGGTTCTCAGGAAAGGCCTCGGACAAATATTACATAGACAAAAATATTTTCCTCCATTTTTTCTACAACATAGTGGAGGAAAACCATTTTCTTGTCTAGGGCAGACCTTAGGACCGACCTAGGGTCATAAGGAAATGCCAAAGGCACATACTTCCATAGGGGCGATTCCACGGACCTCATCGTTCTCACGCATGAAATTCTCAGTAGTTACAAAATAGTAGCCATAGGAAAGTAACTAACCTCAAGTTAAAGGATCAATCTTTATGATACACGCGTTGATATGAATATTATTTTGTAACAACTGAGCATTTCGATCGTGGGTCCTGACTAAGTCCAAGGGTTTCTCATCAAAAAATGTTCATCCATAAAACGAGAGACAATCCTAGACCTTTCGATCAAAAAAAAAATTGAAAATCGGAAGAGATTTACTCGAGTTATGTACAAAAAACATGTAGAGCGCTAGCAGTAACTCGTTTTGTGTGCCCTAGCTAT
The DNA here is from genome assembly GCA_029228625.1 of Pseudolycoriella hygida. NCBI lineage: Eukaryota > Metazoa > Arthropoda > Insecta > Diptera > Sciaridae > Pseudolycoriella > Pseudolycoriella hygida. The sequence goes on along the minus strand of CM055404.1, from coordinate 113,562,374 downwards.
ATCCTAGGGCCCAAGTTTTGTGTGCCCTAGCTATATCCTAGGGCCCAATCTCAAAAACGTTTCTCGTACAAATTGTTGGGCTTTCATAGACCTGTCCATTAAAAAAACAATTATGAAAATCGGAAAAGATTTACTTCAGTTATATACATAAAACACGTTTGGCCCTAGCATAGACTCGGTTTTAGTGCCCTAGCTAAGTCCAGGGACACAAATTCAAAAAAGCTTCTTCCATAAATTGTCGGACATGTGGGACAGATTTATGTTCGGTGACAATTAGTGAGTGGTCGGCAGTGAACGGATTGCAGTTGAATGCTTCGAAGACTAAGGCCATTGTGCTTTGTAATAGTGGGTCTCCACCTGTACTTCCACCCATTGTATTGGATGGCGAGGTGATTGAAGTTAGTTCTGAGGTAACTAATCTTGGCATAAAGTTTGACGTCAACATAGGGTGGAGGAATCAATGTAATTCAGTTGCGTCCAAAGTTTACTCAGGTCTACGTACTCTATGGCAGAGTTTTAGTATTACTCCATTTGTGATTCGTTTGTCCTTAGTTAAAGCATTGCTAATTCTCCATTTTACATATGAAGGAGTTTTATTTTCGGCTAGTATGGATGGGAAAGGTAAGGAAGCTATGGACAAAGCGTTCTGTGCATGTATTCGGTATGTTTTTGGTATTAAGAAAGGCGATGATGTGGATGAGCACAGGGCTAAAATACTAGGTTGTGACATTTTTGATTATTTGGAGTTTCTACATAATCTCCTATTACGTCGCACCCCTTACTATTTATATGGTAAAATTATGCCTAGTAAGTCAGAGAGAATTTGGAAATACCAAGAGTGTCGGTGTCGCGGGTGTATAAGTCATTGTTTGTTTGCGGAGTGTCGAAGTATAACTCTCTTTCTCATTCTTTGAAGACAATTGCCTCTATTGATGCCTTTAGGGACTGATGCTTGAAACATTAATGTACAAGATTGGGATGATATCATTTGTAGTGGTGCGTATGGGCTAACCGGGTTCATTTCGGATTGATTTCTTTTTTTCGGCTTGTGTAGTTGTTTCTCTGGTGGATGGTCGGGTGGGGGGCGGACGACTTTTGTTCTTGTATTCTGGAGCGTTGGGTGGAAAGAGGCAGAGTTGGTCACTTTCTTTGGAGTGTGGGAGCGAAGGTCGTCCGCCCGCCACCTTGGTCTAATTTTTTCGGGGGGTGGTCTTCCGGGGCGTTGATCTGGGCTTGATTGTCTGCCGGAGGAGCAGCTGCGTGGGCCGGGGGAGGGGATCGATTTGAGATGAATTTGGCTGGTGTGGTACGGGCAGTTTGGGTGTTGAGTGGGTGGCCTGAGTGGGGATTGAATATGTGGCTATATATTGCTGCTTATCTTCAATTTTGGTTATGCTTTTCTTGTTTTACATAAGGTATAAGTGTTATGATGGATTTGATAGATGTTTTTTTTTCTTTGAAGTTATAATAAATCCAAGTTTCCAAATTAAGTATGAATGTTGATTAGTTTGAGAACATGTTTTGTTTCTTTTTTTCTTTTCTCTTTTTTTTTAGTATTATGATTTTGTTTTTTTTTAGTTAGTAAATTTTTCTCTGTTAAATACTATTGTATTACATAAGGCAATTGCCTTTTTATACGAAGTAAGAAATAAATGAAATGAAATTCTGGACATGCCTAGAGATCTTTCAAACAAAAAAAAATTATGGAAATCGGAAAAGACTTACTCGAGTTATGTACAAAAGACCAAAAACCACTTAAGCGGCCCTAGCTCGGCGGCCCTTGGGCCGACAGTGCCCAGATTCAATCCCATAAATAATATTTCGATTAAATTTCAGGGAAAAAAAATTTTGAAAATCGGTTGTGACGGACGGACGTCATCTAAGGACCATGCTCGATGCTCCCCCCCTACTTACCCAACTTTAAAACCAACATCCAGAGAAATTCACCTATCTTTCGTCTGCAGGAACAGCATGTTGAGTATTTCTCAGACCTGAATGAAATGGTGGACAGATTTTCGGTATTTAAGAAGGTCTAACAAAAGCCCTTCCAAGCGAACAACATTTTCTAATTCTAAACCTCAGGTAAATTGCTAAAACGCAAATGAGAGTAAAACTGACCCATTCTTGATACAGCTGCGTAGTTCCTCCTACTGAAAGAATTTTAGGGAATTTGCCACCATATGTTGGAAATAGCTAGACATGTTTGATACAGCAAAACGATTTTTTGTCCGTACGTCCAGTTGTCCAAACGGATCCTATCTAATCTCTACTGCATTTTCTCCTACCTTGTTGTCTAGGAAGAATAACAGGGTGCAACCGGTTTACTAAATTCACTCCGTGAGGGTTTTCGTAACTGAACCTAAGCACTTTGGTGGGAATTGACGCAAATTCACTTTGCACCGCAGGATCATGGCATTCAAAATGCTAAAATGCCACAAGTGATGGAAGAATGATGTATAAATGATGAAATAATGACGCAGAAATTAAGTAGGAATCGTGTAAAATTTATGTAGATGAATAATTGATGTAATAAAGATGGATTTTGCTACATTACTTTTCCATTATTTTTACATTCCAAATTAGAGAAGTATTTACATCATTTATGGATGTTAAAATGATGTAAATGATTTTGTAATGTAATGTAGCAAAATCCATCCATCTTTGTTGCATAAATTACCCATCTTTTGTACATCCTTTTTACATTATCTACATATATTTTATACGATTCATACATACGAGAAGTATAGAGTTCGGTGATCAAACTATCTCATAGGTTCCTCATTGTCGCGTTATTTACGACTTATATGACAAGATAAAAACTCGGCCTTAAGGTTTTCGAGTGTGCTGGATTCTTTAAAAATAGAAAAGAAAATAATATGAAAAAAACTAAGGACTTTTTGCGAAATTAAGAAATGAAGCCGTGTACCTGCGCGGCGCCAGCCAATTAAAATTTCTGCAATTTTTTGTACCCAACATGAAGTCAACTAATTTTCATACAAATTTCCGCCGACAATCCAGAAATTCAATCGGCGCACGACTCTAGTAAGGAAAGTGGGTCGTTTTAATTATAAAAATAAACTTCACTAATGTATCCTTGTGTAACTATTTGCAGACTTTATCAGAAATTTAATGAACTTATAATTACAACTTCGGAAAAGAATTTTTTTGTTGTACAACAATTTTTTTCTGTCAACATAAATTAACATCGTTTCTGCAAAAATGTCACACAACAACTTTAAAGTTTTTTTTTCAATTTTCTGTATGGTTGGAGAGTTTTCGATTGCACCGAATATTGTTATAAAAACTTCTGCAAATTCTTTTCGTAACAATGGATCAAAGAAAAGAGTAAGTAGACAGAACATTATTAAAAATTTGTTTATTTAAAAGGTAGTTAAAAACCGATTTTATTGCTTTGCTCAAAGACGTACTTTGTATACTTTTCATTTGGCTTTTAGATTCAGATTTTTGTCAGAACATTGAACCAATCGACCTGAGGAACATGTGCCTGTCATATAAACTTTTTATTTCAAAATCGATTCAAGATTGCCTTTTTCATAAATTCTGTGGAAAAATAAGTTTTTCTTTGTGTAAATTTTCAGATAGAGATTATCTGTCAATGGCAAAATCATCGAGATCCATAAGTTTTGTTTTTTTTTTTTTAAATGGAATGGAATGTAAGGGGGAAAGGAAACTGAAACTAAACCAAAAGTGTACATTAAAAATGTCAGGCCGTGTAATAAAAGGGTCCTTCGTTTTAGGATGTATAGGGTGAAAACACCAGTTAGAAATACTTTGGTTATGAGCATTGTCTTTTCGTTTGCTCTCAAAAGTGAAGAACAGAAAGAACAATAGGAGGCTCTTACGCGGTGCACATACCCCCGATGCTAACTAATAGATTAGTGACATGTGCTAGAAATCTACTGATGTGTACTAAAAGTGGGGAAATTGGATAATTGCAAGCTCTGAACAACCCAGATAACACAGATCCCACTTTTTAGTGCTGTTGCCCACTGAATGTGCCTTAAATGTGCGAAATTCAATGTTGTTGAGAATATGTACATACAAAAAATGTGCCTGTAAAGTGGTACATATTTCGACTAGTAAATACCCCCGCCCCTAGGGGCTACGCAGGCTTTATCATTTTCGCTTTAACATTTAAGGGGTAGGTTACGTAGTCGAAACCCCCGCCCCTAGGGGCTACGCAGGCTTTATCATTTTCGCGTGTTGTCTATTCAGAGAGCCATATTTTTTTTCGTTTTAAATAATGATGCGTAATGTTTCAACTTCCCCCGTACTCCACTTCTTCCGTGGAACGTATGCAACGTTCCCCGTATTCCACTTCCCCCGTATTCCACTTCCCCCGTATTCCACTTACCC
>CM055404.1:113521699-113557497 GCA_029228625.1 Pseudolycoriella hygida | reverse complement strand
TATAAAAAACAAATATTAAATTCCAAGAATCTTTCTTCTTCTTCCGTTCACTTTCAGAATCTTTCTTTTTCTTCCGTTCACTAGATATAAGTTCCAATTTTCCTACATTTATTCGCGGCGGCCGTCATGGCCATATCTACGCAATCTTTCGTTGAACAGTCTTTCATATAGGAATGCATGAATGCCGCTGCAAATGCATCACCAGCGCCTGTGGTATCTAGGATATGATTTAGGTCTTTTTGCGGGACTGCATACTGTTTCCACTTGTACGTATCTGATTTCGGACCCAACTTATAAATTTCAACTGGTTTATTTCCATTCGTTATGACAAAAAGTTTTGGACGGTTTAACTCGCGCTTTAAATCCGTTATAAATTGTATTGCAGTGCGAAACCCATTTGAGTGGGCAAGCGTGTTCAGTTCATCTTGATTTCCAAATACAATACCAGCTTCTTTGACTAGTTTGGTGATATGAGTAGCGTTGTTTTTTATGATGTACGGCGCACTGAGATTTATCACTAACACCACGTCTGGATTCGGCTCCACAAATTTCTTCAAAATGTATGAACAAACGTCAATTCGGTGTGGTATGAAAAATCCCTCAATGTAGATGAAAGTTTTCTTCTTTTCTTTGAAAATATCATACAAATTTTCTTGGAGATGTTCGTCGTTGAAAAGTTTAGATGCGCCAATCTTTGCAAAGCAACTCCGATCTTCTTTATGTACATAGCAAATGCATACGCCGGTTCGTTTAGCTTTAGTTTGCAGGCTGAAAAGTTAAATTTAGTGAATTGAAACTTGAAACAACATTTTAAAAACATATGAAAGGATTCCGTACGTATCAGAATAGATGCGGCAAACAGAGTTGATGTTACGAAAAGACTCGAACGTACCTAAGTAAATATTGCCTCAACTCTTAAGTGTATGAAATTACGTCCACATCGAATTGTATTGGAAATTGACGAGAGGGCAATATTCAAAAACCCGTCCAAAGAAACAGTGTAAAAAAATTCTCCGAACGCACAAAATTGACCTCCAAATAGAGAAAAATGTTCTCCTCAATTTTGTCTACAACATAGAAAAAAATTGTTTTTTGGGCTAGGGCCGACCTTAGTACTGACCTTGTGCCCTAAGTAGAGGCCTCGGACACATACTTCCATAGACAAAAATTTTTCCCTCAATTTGCTCTGCTAAGGCTGCACAGGCAAAAGTTCTTTCAAAAATTGTCGGCCGTGCCGAGATCTTTCAAACAAAAAAAGTTTTTTGAAAATCGGAAAAGATTTACTCGAGTTATGTACAAAAGACCAAAAATCATTTAAACAGCCCTAGCTCGGCGGCCCTTCGGCCGACAGTGCCCAGATTCAATAAACATAAAAGATTTTTCGATCACCTTTCAGGGAAAAAAAATTTGGAAATAGGTTGAGTTTTACTCGAGTTATCGTGTTGACAGGGAAACATGAGAGAAACATTTTCGTCTATGGAATTATGTGTCCGAGGTACTTCCTTATGGCCCTCGGTCGGTCCTAAGGTCGGCCCTAGACAAAAAAATGGTTTTTCACTATGTTGTAGAGAAAATGGAGGAAAATAGTTTTGGTAGATGCTATTCGCACATTGTGCGAATAGTCTAGCTACATATATACTGCGGCTATTCGCACATTGTGCGAGTAGAATCTTTATTATACTACGGCTATTCGCACATTGTGCGAATAGTTACTCCATTATACTGCGGCTATTCGCACATGGTGGGAATAGCCACAGTATTATAAAGATGCTATACGTACAATGTGCGAATAGCCGCAGTATAATAAAGATGCTATTCGTACAATGTGCACCGTGTGAAATAAAGGAATAAGAAGTACGTAGAATGATGGAGAAATAATTAATTAATATTATGATTTGATAACACGACTTGTTTTTTCTCATGAACACACAATTTTTTCCTTAACTCACTGCAACAATGTCTCAATCACTCTCATGCGAAACCATCTGACCAATTGTCAGTGTTTCGGAGAGATTTATACGTAGTTCTGAGCGTATTAATCAAGTTTCCACGCCGAATCAAAACGATGTTCCGATTTCAAAAGCAACGTGTCGCCGCTAGAAAAATATTGTTAAATCGCGACGATGTCATACGTTTTGACGACGTTCCAGACTTCATCGTTGATGTTTTTTTTTTGTCTTGCACGTACAAAAATAGATTGACAGCAACAACTTTTGGTTACCTCAGTGGAATCAGTATGGATCAGCTAATGCAACTACGCAAGTGGAACGACATCAAGAATACCGAAAAGGAAAAGATGAAGAAGCTCTACATTTTTTTTGAAAGTTCCGATAATAAGCAAAAATGTTATTCTTATAATGTAATGATGAAGTTGGTTATGTATTAAAATGGAGATATAAGAAAATATGGCAAACACATAGAACAAATTAATAAAGTTTAATCATTTTAATCTGCGAGTTTTTTTACTTATACAAGATTACGAAACAATGAAACATACATACAAACTTTATGTAAATTCATTCTTCCGCACCTTTTTAAGGGAGACTGGGGCTAAACTGGATATTTGACATAACTTCAAAACACTTGAGTATATCACATCATTACTGACTTTGTTGTCACTCTCCAATAAGTTCATTGTTCATTTATGAGTTTCAGTAAAAGAATTCAGTTCCTATGTTTGTTAGCCACCGAAGATTTGTGATTTTCCGTATAAGGGTATAGTTCCTAGGCTTGTAAGCCACATAGGTTTTGTAAAAGGATTCAGTTCCTAGGTTTGTTAGCTACCTAGGTTTTGTGACTTTCCGTAAAAGGATTCAGTTCCTAGGTTTATTAGCCATCTAGATTTTGTGACTTTCTGTAAAAGGATTCACTTCCTAGGTTTGTTAGCCACCTAAGTTTTGTGACTTTCCGTAAAAGTATTCAGTTCCTATGTTTGTTAGCCACCGAAGTTTTGTGATTTTACGTAAAAGGATTTAGTTCCTAGACTTGTAAGCCACATAGGTTTTGTGACTTTCCGTAAAAATATTCAGTTCCTAAGTTTGTTAACCACCTATTTAGGAAGATCTTTCCTAGGATTGGTAGCCACCTAGGCTTGGTGACATTTCATAAAAGGACGAACTTCTTAGGTTTGGTGAAATTTGGTAAAAAGCCGAACTTCTTCGGTTTGGTACCTAGTCTGTGACATTTCGTAAAAGGGAAAATTCCCTATTTTTGTTATCCACCTACTTACTTACTTACTTTTGTTATCCACCTAGGTTTTGCAAAAGGAAAAATTCCCTAGTATTGTTATCCACCCAGGTTTTTGTGACTTTTCGTAAAAGGAAAATTTTCCTAGTTTTGTTAGTCACCTAGTTTTTTGTGACATTTCGTAAAAGGAAAATGTTTCTAGTTTTAATAGCCACCCAGTTTTTTGCGACATATCGTAAAAGGAACATCTTCCTAGTTTTGTTAGCCACCCAGTTTTTTTTGTGACATTTCGTAAAAGGAAAAGTTTCTTAGTTTCGTCAGCCACCTGGTTTTTGGGATGTTATCGTTAAAGCGCAAATTCCCTAGTTTTGTTAGCCACCTAGTTTTTGTGACATTTAGTAAAAGGAAAATCTTCCTAGTTTTGTGAGCCACACAATTTTTTGTGACATTTCGGAAAAGGAAAAGATTTCTAGTTTTGTTAGCCACCTAGTTTTTGTGGCATTCGTAAAAGGAAAAGTTTCCTAGCTTCGTCAACCAACTAGTCTGTTGTGGCGTTTTATTAAAGCGCAAATTCACTAGTTTCGTTAGCCACCTAGTTTTTGTGACATTTCGTAAAAGGAAAAGTTTCATCTGGTTTTTGGGGCGTTGCAGCGCAAATCCCCTAGTCTTGTTAGCCACCTAGTAAAACTCGAGAAAAAATAATAATTTTGTTTGAAAATCTAAGTACTGGACAACTTCTAACTTCACGAAAATTTATTGGCAATCAATTTTGCGGTTTTCGCTAAAACATTGTTTTCTTTGAAAATCAGTCGAATGTGCGAATAGTCACTTTATTATACTGCAGCTATTCGCACATTGTGCGAATAGTCACTTTATTATGGACATGCTACTTGCACATTGTGCGAATAGCCGCAGTATAATAAAGTGACTTTTTGCACATTGTGCGAATAGGCACAGTATTATAAAGTGACTATTCGCACAGTGTGCAAAAAGTGTTTTCGAATATTTTTGCCTATGTAAGTATTTGACCGAGGCCTCTACTGAGGACCCTAGGTCGGCCCTAGACAAAAACATTGTTTTTTGCTATGTTGTAGAAAAAATTGAGATGAACATTTTTGTCTGTTTGGGGGTTGATTTTGTACTTTCGGAAGGCCTTTTTTACACCGTTTCTTCGGACGGGTTTTTCAATATTGCCCTCTAGGCAATTTCCAATTCTATTTAACGTGGACGTAATTTCATACACTTAAGATTTAAGGCAATATTGACTTAAATATGTTGGAGTGTTTTCGTAACATCAACTCTGTTTGCCGCATTTGTTCTCATGCGTACGGGTCCTCTGCATATGTTTTTCATTCTTGATTCGTCATCTAAGGACCATATGATCGATGCTCCCCTCCCCTACTCCCGGGCCGAAATTCGACTGGTTACAAATTTCGTGGTAAACGCAATAGACCCCTTTTCGACGCACTACGTTCTTCGTACGGGTCTAAAACGAAATCTTTTTTAAAAAGTAGATGGTCGGCGGTTTCAATGTCACCACATAGAGGACACATAGAGGACTATTGACAAGACCGATGGTGAACATATGTTTGTTAAGGTTGCAGTGACCGGTCAGAATGTTTTTGTTGCAATTTGTTCCAATACAAAGGAAACATTTTTATTAGACATTCACAACATAAACTTCGTGGACCCGTAGGAAACCAGTTCAATCGATTCTGGTTACAAGGATTCCCGTTCTATTAAATTACTGAGTTATTTTGATCGAGTTATTTATAAGAAACCCAAAATTACTAAAATGACCCTCGCCGAACGGCTTCTGGACATATATTTCCAGGTGCGGGGGGGGGGGAGTCGAAAAAGTGACGTCATATTTTAGGGGGTGTAAGTCAAACGTGATGCAACGTGACATGGGGAAGGGGGGGGGAGTAAAAAAATCGAGAAAAAAGTAAGACGTAATATGTGTACGACCTAGCGATGAAGTGAATTTGTATCCCCCCACCGACTATTGGTAAGTTATCTAGAACGGATTTGGTTAGATAATGGAATGGCTGAGTTGCTGCAATTGGGAAGGCAAATGGAGAACGACTTTTCCAATGTGAATTCGGGAAGAATAGAGTCACAAGGCATTTCGAGTTCAGGAGAATCCAGTATCATTCTTTTAAAATCCTTGAATGGTTATTGCGTATGATAATAAGGGAGTTGGTGAGTTTAAGTCTGGGAGCGGAGGATCGAGAATGAAGAGATGCTATGGTTCAATATTAAGACTTGTCACTAGAGCGGCTGTGCCTGTTATGCCAATGAGTGCAAGTCTTTGTAGTTGTGCTAGTTTAGGTTAAGACGTGGTGAGATTACATCTTGGCCACCAAACTATTGCAGAGCGTAACTAAAACGAGGTCTCATGATAGCGGTATATATCCACTTAAGCACTTTTGGGCTAAGTCCCCAGGTGAGACCAAAACCTCTTCTGGAGTGCCATAATGAGTCAGTGGCTTTTTGTAAAGAGTTATTAAAGTGGATTGTCAGTGTTGCCTTTAGTGCTAAAAAGCCATCCCGTCAGCTTGAGAGACCATGGCGGGCGTTGCCACACACCAAAGGGACTACCGTAGACGTCTTCGCTAAGCGGACGTTCTTTCGGAGTTGACCACCCCTGAGATAAATTCCTCAGGGATCGCTCGTTTCGCAACGCATAAATTAGCGGGCTAGCTGGGTCCAGGTAGCCCGAACACACATGGTCGTGGATTGTAGGGAGCAATAGAGACGAATCAGCAATAAAAAAACTGTACATCTGTTCGTCCGTCTACACTTTTTTCTCCAAACGGCTCAACCGATACCCCCTGAAAGGCACATTTATACCATGACTAGTAAATACCCCCGCCCCTAGGGGCTACGCAGGCTTTATCATTTTCGCTTTAACATTAAAGGGTAGGTTACGTAGTCGAAACCCCCGCCCCTAGGGGCTACGCAGGCTTTATCATTTTCGCGTGTTGTCTATTCAGAGAGCCATATTTTTGTCGTTTTAAATAATGATGCGTAATGTTTCAACTTCCCCCGTACTCCACTTCCTCCGTGGAACGTATGCAACGTTCCCCGTATTCCACTTCCCCCGTATTCCACTTCCCCCGTATTCCACTTACCCCGTATTCCACTTACCCCGTATTCAACGTTCCCCGTATTTCAAGTTCCCCGTATTCAGCGTTGCACTTGCTATGTATTCTACTCTGACACTTCCCCGACCAAATCTCTAAGACGACATCTTAACTGACTTTTAGCCGATTTTCAATTATGACCCGTTTTTTACCCATAACTCCCTTATTTCAGAACAATATTCCACCCCGGAACATGTTTTCTCGACGTTTTGCACCATACCCGACAACATATCAAAAAACATTTTTCAATAATTTTCGGGCAGCGGAGCAAATTTTTGTCCATTTTTGACTCCTTTGATCGACCCTGGGCACCGAACCCCTCAACCGATTTTCTTAAAATCGGTTTCTCTACCTTCACACTTCCGAAACCTTTCATCTGACACCTCACTGGCCTCATTCCGGCAACTACCGGCCGAGATATTGGTTAATAAGTGCTCCAGCTCTGGATAAAATCCCCAAAGAACGACGTATAGCTCGGTAGTATGAAACTTTTTCACCCAACATTGTTCAGCAAATTTGTTGCCCCAAGCCTCCACTATCGATTGGCACTCAAAAATTATTTCTACTTTGTCCAGCTTTGTTCTACTTTGTTCTACTCATCAACATCAACAACTTCCCCGAAGAAACCGAAGGCGTAACTATTCTCATTCAGAAAATACCAAAAATCCAAGATGGCGTCACTTTCACAGGTGGCAGCCATTTTCTTAGGATTCATAAAGATGCTACTCATCAACATCAACAACTTCCCCGAAGAAACCGAAGGCGTAACTACTCTCATTCAGAAAATACCAAAAATCCAAGATGGCGTCACTTTCACAGGTGGCAGCCATTTTCTTAGGATTCATAAAGATGCTACTCATCAACATCAACAACTTCCCCGAAGAAACCAAGGGCGTAACTATTCTCATTCAGAAGATACCAAAAATCCAAGATGGCGTCACTTTCACAGGTGGCAGCCATTTTCTTAGGAGTCATAAAGATGCTACTCATCAACATCAACAACTTTCCCGAAGAAACCGAAGGCGTAACTATTCTCATTCAGAAAATACCAAAAATCCAAGATGGCGTCACTTTCACAGGTGGCAGCCATTTTCTTAGGATTCATAAAGATGCTACTCATCAACATCAACAACTTTCCCGAAGAAACCGAAGGCGTAACTATTCTCATTCAGAAAATACCAAAAATCCAAGATGGCGTCACTTTCACAGGTGGCAGCCATTTTCTTAGGATTCATAAAGATGCTACTCATCAACATCAACAACTTTCCCGAAGAAACCAAAGGCGTAACTATTCTCATTCAGAAAATACCAAAAATCCAAGATGGCGTCACTTTCACAGGTGGCAGCCATTTTCTTAGGATTCATAAAGATGCTACTCATCAACATCAACAACTTTCCCGAAGAAACCGAAGGCGTAACTATTCTCATTCAGAAAATACCAAAAATCCAAGATGGCGTCACTTTCACAGGTGGCAGCCATTTTCTTAGGATTCATAAAGATGCTACTCATCAACATCAACAACTTTCCCGAAGAAACCGAAGGCGTAACTATTCTCATTCCGAAAATACCAAAAATCCAAGATGGCGTCACTTTCACAGGTGGCAGCCATTTTCTTAGGATTCATAAAGATGCTACTCACAAAACTCTAAGACTCTGCCGAAGAAACCTATCGCCCAACTCCCATACATTCCAAGATATTTTTAAAAGCATAAAAATTGACCCAATGTCGAACTGCCCGACATTTTCACCAACCAAAAAAATGTATAAAGAAAATCAATGCATCATTTCGTTGCATACAAATAATTCCTTACAAAGAAAATATTTGAATACGCCACATGATTTCATTTCATTTAATACAAATTAAAAAAAATATTTGAATACGCCTCACAATGCGTAAACACATAAATACATTGAGAATATTAGTGAATGAAGCCACATGCATAAAATAGTTTTTTCGTTTCTTCCTTTTTACATTTGTTCTCACACACACAACAATAAATTCTCCCTGAACAAATTTCTCATATGAAAATAACGAAGTATAAATTTTTCAAAATTTGTAAAAGCATTGTATAAATGTTATAATTCACAGGAAGTACACGGTTTTAAATGTATAAATACTACTTTTCAATTCGCTTGAAAGTATCGCCGGTTGGTGATGTCCAGCGCTTAGCGTCGTTGCAAAACGATGCTAGGTGCGGATGGCGATACTGTTCTTATATGGGAGACCGCTCCCATAATAAGAGCGCATTATTTTTGTTAGACTGATTCATTGCGGTCAAAAGGGACTAATTTCGTTCTCTGTCTCTAGGTTTCCCTTGTGGTTTTCTCTTTCCCCTCGAAATTAGGTTTGCATTGCTTTTTTGGGTTAAGAAAAGCAATGCAAAAGGGAGGGTTTAGTTCCTCGGAACTCTTCAAGCAGATCGGACGTGGGTAGATTCACATGTGAACCTACTTTTGCATTGTCTTTTTTTTTTGATTCATATAAGGCAATGCAAAACGACCTTTTGCTTTAGTTCCTCGGAACTCTTCAAGCAGGTCGGACGTAGATAGATTCGCATGCGAATCTACTTTTGCATTGCTTTTTTTTGAATCATATAAGGCAATGCAAAAGAATCTACTATTGCATTGCCTTTTCTTTGGCTGTCGGCTTATAAAAGGCAATGCAAAACGACTTTTTGCTTCAGTTCCTCGGAACTCTTCAAGCAGGTCGGACCTATGTTGGTTCACGCTGGAAATTTGTGACCGACAAACCGACAAACAGACAGACAGACAAACAGACAAACTTTTGAATTTTATAATATTTCGATGTACATAAAAAGCACATTTATGGTGCTTTTAAAACTCGAAATTATTGCACTATATCACAAGTATATTTTTCGTGCGTGATAAAGTGTACACCATTCCTATCACATTTAATGTACCAAAAATGTGCTTGTGATGTACATTTTTCGATGTAAATAAAAGGCAAATTTTTTGTGCTGTTAAAACACGAAATTATTGCACAAGTACATTTTTCGCGCATTTTATGTGCGTGATTCCTATTGAAAATCGGATAAGAGTTACCCGATTTATGTAGAAAAAACACGTTGGGCCCTAGTAGAGATTCAGTTTTAGGGCCCTGGCTGAGTCCAAAAGTTCGAAATCAAAAAAGTTTCTTTCATAAATTGACGGCCATGGCCAGATCTTTTGAAAAAATCGGAAAAGATTTACGCGAATTATGTACAAAAGACCAAAAATCACTTTAATGGACCTAGCTCGGTGGCCATTGAGCCGACAATGCCGAGATTCAATCCCATACAAAATTTTTCAATTACCTGTCAGGGAAAAATTGTTTGAAAATCAGTTGAGTTTTACTCAAGTTATTTTGGCGACAGACGGACGGACGAACAGCGTCTTTATTGCTGAAATCTCATCTCAGGATCACGAACGAAGCGCCCTTACTCCGGGCTCGAAATTGGGGTGGTTACAAACGTCGTGGTAAGCGCATAAGATGCCCTTTCGAAGAGCTTCGTTCTTCGTTCGGGTCTAAAAATTTGGTGTTTCTAAAGTTTTTATTAATTTTATTTGAAATAACAGTTTTTTGGTTTTGGCCGCCACTTCTTAGATTAGATTAGGGTTTTGGGAGCGTCCAGTGGAAGCTGGACAAGCCCCTGAATCGGTGATCCTTTGTACTTATTATTATTCGTTCAAAATATGAATATACAATACAAAACAAAGGTGTTCGAGCAGAGGTTGCTCATGTCAAAACAAAAATAGAATTTACAACAAAATAAATAAATAAAAACATAGATGATGGTCGTCGTCGCCGATGTCGTAATCGCTGACCCTCCAGAAGGGCTTTCAGGGTGTCAAACACCATAGACTATGAGGAACCAAGGGGAAAAACTCATTGAAGCCTTCTGGTTTTCCTAAGAAAATTAGCCAGATTGTTTATAAACACAGAGTGAAATATCAGATCAGAGCTATTGAGTACTGGTTTACCCATCTCCTAAAGAGTCCATATCTGAGACAGTTACTAATAACGTGATACCCCGTTTCTTCCCCTAGACCGCATAAGCAATTTGGGCTATCCGAGCAGCCGATGTCGTAAAGGTATTTATTGTGACCACAGTGGTTAGTAATAGCTTCCATGACTCTTTTTATATCCGGCCTGCTGAGGTTGATCAGTGTCTTGCTCACTTCAAAGGATGGTTTTCTACAGAACAATTTAGTGTGTCTTCCGCCTTCGTAGTTCTTCCATCTTTTAAAATGTTCATTTTGAAGCCAATTTTTGACCAACGCCTTTCTCGTCGAGATAGATATTCCGAACATGGGCTTTGGACCAACGAAATCGCACGCGGCTCCATCTCGGATTCCTATCACATTTAATGTACCAAAAATGTGCTTGTGATGTACTTTCTATAATTTAACACTTTATACAAATTTAACACACCAACACATTTAAGTATCCGGTGGCACAATTGGTAAAGCAGTCGGACTCATAATCCCCGAGCGTCTTGGGTTCGAGTCCCGCAAATAGCAGAAATTTTTCTAATAAACAAATGAGAGCTTAGCATAAAAAATGTAGATGGAGGCGGAAAACTAAATTAAATTTTCCTTTCTTTTCTTACATAACATTATATGTACATGAAATGTGCTAGTAATTCACACTGAAAAGTACATTAATAGTAGATTATGCACCTCTGTCCAAATTCTTATTTTGACGAGTGGGAGATTGTGATCCTAAGCCGAAGGCGCGGCACATAATCCCACTCGTCAAAATAAGCATTTGGACAGAGGTGCATACGCTATTTTATCTACCGACGGGAGATAAACGCAACTGAAAGTGCGGATTATCGCACCTAGGTAGATAAAGGCACATTAGTTCTGTATTCAAAGTGTTTTAAATGTACATTAGATGTACATGTAATTCACATTTAATGTACATTAAATGCACTTCACGTTCCAAAGAAAAGATGTAACGGTAAGGGCGCTTTTTTATATACATTATATACATGTCCTGGAATTGAAGCATATTAAACTTAGTAAGTTTATTTCAGCATTAGTACATGAATTACATTTTATTTATAAAAGTCAATATTTTACTTTACAGGAGGTAAAAAATTTCTCTTATGTCTTCTGAATCTAAAAATGTTCCCATAACTGAAGCTGCGTTGCTCTTCTGTATGGCTATGCTGATTCTTTGCTTAAGAAATGATTTAGTTCTGGGTTCGTTAGTTTTAGTCATTATCATTCTGCACAGTTTATTGACGAATTTCTTAGCTTCGTCACACCAAGGCCCCATCGTTTCCACAGCGAAAGGAATGAAAATGTAATTTTACTCTATCAATGATTCATATTTATTCACTTTCCGTTTTGCTTTTTCCTCAGCTGCTTTGTCTGACTCTTTCGAACTGAATCTAATGTTACTAGGCGCCAGAGTATCCGTGCAACGTGCATCCCAAATCAATGTCTGTCCCCGCGTCCATGGTATTAACGTCATTCCGTCCACTCGCTTGCCGTCTTTGCGTACTAGACCAGCTGGTTCCAGCTTGGCTGGTATGTCTGCCGTGGACAATGTTCGTTTGAAGATCTCATTTCAGCTCAGCATGCCGTGCGAAATGTCCGCGCATTTTTTTTTACAGCTGAGTCCATGAATTCCTTTTGAATCAACAAACCCACCACAATTACTACAATTACTCACCACATTAAATGGGATCAGCACTTTATGGCACTTTATGTACATTTCGTGAAGTCAATTGTTATCTGGGCAAGCTCTCAACCAAAGTGAGACTTTTGCTAGAAAAAGATTTCTTTGATTTGGAATAAAGTTTTTGATTAAAAACACTTTCGTAAAATGTCGGTGAAAGGTAAACGTTTAACTCAAACAAGAAATAAAAAAATAAGTTTAGAGTCGTTCACAAATCTAAGTCTTTTAAATCCATGGAAAATTGAAGGTTTTTCGCATGATTCAAAATTTCAGAAAATGTAAAATATTCAAGGAAATATAAAATGTAAAAGTGAAATGACGATGACAAACTACGGTGTCAACAACTTTCACGAAGCAGACGTCATTAGTAGGTATATAAAAAAGTCAATTACTAAAATTCCAAGAATAAAATTTTTCAATTCTTTTCACGCTAAGTGTATTAGCCGAAGCCATTCCCCCTTGGTTTTCATTTGATATCGATAACTAATAATACATCACTGAAAACTACGATCAGTCGGGTATAAGTTATGTCAACAAACCTTGAATTATTCACACCATGTATTTTCAAATACAATTTTCTCTTTTTTTAATTAATGCAGTCATATTGATGCAAGCCCGCAACCCATATCCGTATTGTTTGAAGCAACCCTTACTACTTCATGTCTATCTGAATTACACAAAAGACTTCATTGAAGCACCACCCTTTTTTCTCACTTATTTTGTTTAGAACCTACATTACACATATTTTGTATGATATAAACACCAGACGCATGATAAGTATACGTGTTTTATATAATCTTTTTTTATAAATGTGGGAGAGTTGCGGGAGTGATGATATTCATAATTATTATATCAAAACTTATAACAGATTCACCGACGTTTGAGGTGATAATATAAGATGCACACAATGAACAATTTGAACTACTTTCAAGCGTTGAAAAATGTTTGAAAGGAGTTATAAGGTATTTTCAGGTTTGTTTGAAAGCTCAACTTAGCAAAAAATTTTTGAATTTCTGTCAAACTGAGCTTTCGAACATACCTTAGGCGAGTTATTCGTATTGCACGCTAATACTCCTTTAGACGAAAGAAATTTGAAATAATATGAATTTTAAAATTAATTTGCTGAGCAACTGCGCAAAATTTTGATGGATTTCAGATAACTCGTGTCTGTTTATGATTACAATAATGTTGTAGTAGCCAAGTCGGGGAAGGCATGCTGGTACCAAAAAATTATATTAGGGAAGTTTGAATCTAGTATCCAGTACATTACGGCGCAAAACTTTTTGATTTGGCACCAGGCTGCCCTCTATGTGACCTTGAACAATGAAAAAGAAGGCAGCCTGGTGCCAAAAATTGAAGAATATCACTATGACGTCAGTGACGAATGCCGCCGCATTCTACATTTAAACGAGCATAGCAATTATAGTTCTTTCATGCACTAGAATGATAAGGGCATGAAACTACTGGATCTTGAATCTGAAGTACGCAACCTTTAAAAAGTTGCAACAAGTGGAAGACTGCATTTTCGGCTAGGAAGCCTGTTATCAAAAAATGATATAAGGCAATGGTAAAGCCAATAGCAAATACTCCTTGGAAAAAAAATTTTCAATTTTACACCAAGCTGCGTACTTTATCATGGTTCGACGGCACAGAGTAGGCAGCCTGGTGCCAAGATGAAAATTGATGCATTGTAAATCATTCGTCAATGCCGTCATAGTGATATGCTTAAATTTTTGGCACCAGGCTGCCTACTCTGTGCCGTCGAACCATGATAAAGTACGCAGCTTGGTGTCAAATTGAAAATTATTTTTCCAAGTGGTACTTGCTATTGACTTTACCATTGCCTTACATCATTTTTTGATCCCAGGCTTCCCAGCCGAAAATGCAGTCCTCCATTTGTTGCAACTTTTTGAAGACTGCGTACTTCAGATTCAAGATCCAGTAATTTCATGCACTAGAGGAAAGATCATTCTAGTGCATGAAAGAACTATAATTTCTAAATGTATTGGAGATTCTCTGTAAAGCTGTAAAAAAGTGCGCCATCAATATGTGGAACTTCACCTTTTGGAACGTTATACGTTACATACATGTTGGGCGCGTAGGAGTTGTTTGAAAACTCAACTTGATAAAATTATTTTTAGACCCGTACGAAGAACAAAGTTCTTCGAAAAGATGTCTTTTACGTTTACCACGACGTTTGCAACTATACCAGTTTCGACCTGGGAGTAGCGGGGGGAGGGGGAGTGGAGCATCGATCATGGTCCTTAGATGACGAATGTGATTGAATCTGGGCACTGTCGGCCCAAGGGCCGCCGATTAAGTGGTTTTTGGTCATAACTTTGTACATAACTCGAGTAAATATTTTCCGATTTTCATAAATTTTTTCTGTTTAAAAGGTGTGGGTATGACCGAAAATTTTTTTTTTGTTTTGAACCCTTGAACTTTGCTAGGGCACTAAAAACGAGTCTCTGTTAGTGCCCTACGTGTTTTTTGTACATAACTCGAGCAAATCTTTTCTGATTTTCGTAATTATTTTTTAAGATCTGGACATGGTCAACAATTTATGGAAGAAACATTTTTTATATTAGGCCCTTAGACTTAGCTAGGGCATTAAAAACGCGTCTGTTCAAGGGCCCTACATGTTTGTTGTACTTAACTCGAGTAAATCTTTTTCGATTTTCAAAATTTTTTTTAATCGAAAGGCCTAGGAATGTCTCACATTTTATGGAAGAAAATTTTTTGATTAGAAGCCCTTGGATGCAGCCAGGACCCTAAAACTGAGTTTTTGGTAGGGCCCAACGTGTTTGCGTGCATAAATCAGCTAAATCCTAACCGATTTTGTTTATTCTTTTTACATTTGAGAGGTAGCCAAGTACCGAATTATATTCAAAAACAAATTTGGGCCCGGTGCCTGTGATTAGGGCTCAAGTGGGCCTCAGGTCGGTCTTAGCCAAAAAAAGTTTTTTTTGTCTATCGCGGTTTGTGTCCTAGGCAGTTTCTTACGGCCCTAGGTTGGTCCCAAGGTCGGTCTTAGACAAAAAAAATTGTTTTTTGCTACGTTATAGAGAAAATTGGGGTAAACATTTTTGAGTGTGAGAGTATTTGTTCGAGGTCTCTCCTTAGTGCCCTAGGTCGGCCCTAGACTTAAAATGGTTTTTTGCTACGTTGTAGAGAAAATTGAGGGAAATATTTTTCTCTATGGAAGCATTTGTCCGAGGCCTCTCCTGAGGGCCCTAGGACGGTACTAAGGTCGGCCGGCCCTAGTCCAAAAAATAGTAGAGAAAATTGATGTGAACGTTTTTGTCTATTTGTGCTTTCGGAAGGGTTTTTTTACACCGTTGCTTCGTACGGGTTTTTCAATATTGCCCTCTCGGCAATTTCCAATACCATTTAATGTGGACATAATTTCAGTCAATAAACTGAATATTTAGTTAGTGGAATATGAAGGGGGTCCGAACATAAGACCTTTGAGTGTGTGTTACTGTTTCCACAAATTGATCAGGAGAAAATGTGAAAATAATGAGTTTGAGTACAAGAACTTATCGAGGGAGCCTTTATCGAATTTTTGCCTTTCGCTCGCTGTATGGATATGTATCAAAGTGAATTTATGGTTGGAAATGTTGGGAAACTAGATTGTCTAATATGAAATACTGTTGCTGATTTATTAGAGGAGAGACCTTTGAAGGTTCCCGTGGGCATGGAATAATGCGTTTTGTCGTCGTGTGGAAGCCAGCGTGCAGGATTTTAAATCAATCGGATTCACAATCGGACGAGTGCAGTAGAGAGGTGCGAATATGAAGCATGGGGGTTCAGGTTGGAGAACGCGGTGAGTATGGTGAGCATAATGTGTGTTGGGTGCCTAGCTGCATGTAAGGTAAGTCAATGCGTACGAAGGTAATTTATGACTGAGAATGATTCACATTTATCTAGTAGATAGAAGACCAATGGTTTAGTCAAATGTACATTCTACGTTTAAAATGTACATTCCTTATAGATAGAACAGCTGAACGTCTGATTCTAAACGTACATTGAAAAGCCCGGCGAAAATTCCACTAATTTTATAAATTTTGCAGCAAAGCTCACTTTGACTTCGGTATAAAATTTTATTAATGAAAACGCATATGAAAATTTTTTACCCAGGCTGGTTTCGAACCCATGACCTCCAGACCTCCGATTCTTGACTTAACCGCTGAGCCACTCAGTACTTGCTTTTATTCAACTTTATTTTGAACAGTCAGTTTAACTGTCATCCTTTTGATGTAAGGCCGCCTGCAGGGCGTGAAAAAAGCGGGGGTGAGGGGGCAGAGCCCCCAATAATTTATTTAAATATCCACAAGTACGTTTAACGTACAGTTTAATCATATGACAAACGTTTTTTATTGAGTAAAAACACCAGCTCGTTGCTTTTTTGTGTTTTTTTTTGTGTGCGTGGAACGGGTTAGCTCAGTGGCAACGTACTGGCTTTCCACCAAGAATACCAGGGTTCAAGCCCGGTGAGGATAAAATTCTGTATAGGATTTTTCTTCAATTTGTGGCATGAAAGTTACGTTCCAAAGCATACCCAAGCTTCTAAAAATGGGTAGTTGTGGTGTTTGGTGTCCACAACGAACCGCACACAGAAGAACGACATGTATGACGTCACCCATACACGATGAATTCTGTGTACAGATATCTGAGTCTATCTTAAGGCGGAGATATAATGAACACCAGATGAAATCCTATATGTAGGCGTGGTTCGGAAGCATGTGGTCCAACAAACAGATTAATGGTTGCTCACACATATGCCCTAGAAAAAGGTATTTCAGTTGTGTGTGATACACTGCATTTACGGGCTCGTTTAGAATAAGCATAGTAAAGTCGGAGGCTTGAAGATGTATCGTAATGTCCGGGGCCAAAGAGCGAGATTCATTTGGCGAGTACGGCTTGTGCCGGAGGCTAGGAGATGTATCGTAGTACGTGTGCTCAGACGACGAGGCTTATTCGGCGTACCGATTACAACTATGCGTTCTGAAATGGGAACATTTAAATGTGGGAATCTAAGACAGAATACATGACTAGGTGGAATGGTAGAATAGTAACGGGGAAGGAACAAAGGATGTGTGCTTCAAGGCCAGTTGGCCGCCTCGACCAGAAATCTTTTTTTGTGTACAATTTGTGTACAAATAACCTCAATTTATTGTACAAACTCATAAAACTTGTGTACAAAATAACAATTTTTGTGTAAAAAAAAAATTTTTTTTTGTACAAAAACAAATTGTTTTGTACAAAAAATTTCCGAATTGTACACAAAATATTGAACCTTTTTTCTCCCATAATTTAGATCCAGAACATTAAAACTGCTGTTTTCATAAACATTCCTGAATTAAAAATGTTCTATATATGCCCTAAAGTCTAATAAATCAGCCAAATTAGGAATTCATGATATGTACTAACTGAATCGGTGAGAAGATCAATGGTTTACGTTGAAAATGTACATTGAAAATTTCTGACGTACATTTTCCGTATTAGCCGTGAAATGCACGGCTCAAACGTAGAGTAATGTACGGCTAAAATTACATCACAGAATTTTTTCTTGGGTTTGAGCTTTCATACAAAACTTGCGTGACTTATTCTGTCGTAAATCTCATATTTAACTTAGAGAGTGAATTTCGAGAGAGAAAATATATGAAATTCTCTCATTGGATGACGTCCCTAAGTTAAATATGCGATTTACGGCAGTATTCACAACGTCCAAACAAGTACATTGATCGAACCAAAAGATTTCCAGCCAGATTTTAATAGCGATTTTTGAGGGAAAACATGAAAATGAAATTACAGCGATAAAATGTATGCGAAAATTTTGTTCCACCATTTTCAACTTTCAGTCACTTTTTTTTTGCATTTACCGCGACTTCATGTTACAAGAAGCTTATAATAACATGCATGCATGTTCAACTGCATAATAATATTAAAAACCATTGTTGTCATTCAGGCATTGATATTTTCTCTAACGTTAAACACACACGTATACACCTTTTTTTACAACAATATAATAATATTCACCATATGTCGTGTGATGTAAAAATGAATGAAAAACTTATATAGAAAATGATTTCATTGGATATTCGCTTTTCAGGAGATGCTTCAATGCAAAAATGAATGCATCTTCAGAAATTGTTTTGCTATTAAAATTGATTTCGTTTGTAGAACGAGAACTTTATTAATCATCAGTACGATAATCGTTAATGAACGAAAAATGTTTTTGCATTTTGCACAAGATGTGCCAGAATAATGAACTCTTCGAACAAAAACGTGGGTTATATGCACATACACTCGTTCGGCTTGTTTGTGCAATAATATCTTGTTTGAAATAATTTCCATCAAACGCGAGATCAAACCTGACACCTGGTGCTTGCATCTAAGATGTAAAGTACATGCATTTTAGAGGCAAGTGTTGGATACATAGTTTTTTCGCTATCCATGGATTCCAGACCCAAAGTTTTTAATCTCCCAGCTAGCGCTCGTGTAATAATAACGATGATTTTGTCCCTTCATTGATATCCAATGAGTGGATGAAGAGAACATTGAACCAGTTTGTCTGCTAAATACAAAGCCAGGAACGAAATGAATTGTCCAATGTCGTGGAAATTCATTTCGTGCATATTTTCAAAAAGCTGAAAACAAACGATACTTTTGAATTGTCGAACCCAGCAATTCTAATACAAGTTTTCAATGCGAAAGAGCTGACTTTAGTACAATTCACATTTCGATTTACTAAGTAATTCATAGACGTATAAAAATTGCTGGGATAGATAATTCAAAAGTCTTGTTTGTTTGCAGGGTAATAGATATAGACTGGGCTTACGTAACCACGAGCTGAAGCAAAAACTTGACAACCTTGTTGGAAAGACATGCTCCTTTTCAGCTTAATTAGGGAAAAGAGCAAGGGTAATGCTTAAGGGCTCCTGGCGGTTGGTTTGAGCAGATAAGTCGTGCATTAATTATCATGCCCACAGCGGTATCGGAGGGCGTGACACAATCCCCCCACTCCAAAAAAGAAGTCCACAAACCCAAAAAAACCCATATCAGGAAATTTTCCCCCTACCTCCTCACCCCTACAATTATTTAAAAAAAAAGTACGTCGCAGCAGCTTTCACCACCTGAATAACGTAAGGGACAGCAATGTATTAAAGTGAATACTTCAGGTCACTTCTAAAGTTGCTGGACTGGACGATTTGCCCATAGCATTTATCAAAAGACTCTTCCTGTTACACTTCCTTACATTCAACTTTTTCAACTATTTCTTAACTTCGTCTCAATATCCTAATGAATACAAAAAGTCCAAAGAGTTTCCTGTACGTAAAAAGTCAGTCAAGTATGAAATTAAAGACCATCGGGAATTCACGTTCTTACAGCACTATCTGAAGTCTTAGAAAACATAATGAAATGGCAAATGACTAGTTACTTGGACGAGTGGGATCTTTTGTTTGAGCTACAGTCTGGCTATAGGCCCAACACAATACGTCCACTGTCTTGCTGAAAAAACTCATGATATTCGCTCTAATTTGAATACACGGATTGACTAGTTACAATTTTACTATTTTCGAGTGCGTACGATATGGTCAATGACGAACTATTATTGTCAAAATTGAAAGCTTTTCCTTCAATTAATGCGCGATAAAGTTGATCAAATCCTACCTGACTGGAAGGACCCAGGCTGTTTTCATAGACGATTAAAGTTACTTCCGACATTCACAGGTGTTCCTCAGGGATCGGGGCTGGGCCCTTCTTTGTTTTCACTTTTTATCAATGACCCATCTTTGGTTTTGAAACACTGTAGCTGCCATTTTTTGCGGGCGATGTCAAAGTGTATTTGGATTATGATTATCACCACTTTAGCGAAGGTATAGCTCTTATCAATGCGGATTTGGCAAATTTTATTGCTTGGGCTTGTGCTAACATCTTTATCTTTAAATACTGAGAAGTCTTACGCGACTGTGTCAGCTAGCACAAGGATAGGTGTCGCGAATCCAGCATTGGTTGCAAATCCTGTGGTTATGGGAGTGGTGGAGTGGTCAAGTACATTTTTGGGCTAAGGATAAATGGGTCGCTAACATGGTCTGAACAAGTGAGTCACGTTAAGCAGGTAGTATATGGCGGATTAAGGAGTTTATGGAGCTGTAGCGGCTTTGTTCCTATGTCTAAGAGATTATAGTTATTTACACACTTCTTTTGCCTCACTTTATGTACTGTGACGTGGTGATGCCAGATATGGATGCGAGATCTACCGACACACTTCAGAAAGCTATGGACGCGTGTATTCGTTTTGTATTTTACTTAAAACGAAGGAACAGGAAAGATCTATTCTGGGTTGTAGCTATGCTAATCTTAGAAATTCGCTCCCCTTACAACTTAAAAGATAAGTATCGTCTTCTTCTTTTCCTCAAGAGTGTCTAGAATATTTCTCGAGCTTGCATCCATAAATGAGCGATGTTCTGCACCATCTTTGTCATTCTATTGTTACCACAATGAAAACACTCAGTTACTGCAGAACACCGTTCAAATAATGTTAATTAGGTTCCAGATTTTGTTGCTCTTGATTCCTCTCTCTCTCCATACACGCCGACTTCCACGGTTAGCTGGGGTTGTTGCCCCCCCCCCCCCCCCCCACAAAAATCCGACACTAAAAATCATCTTGCGTGAATACATCGATCAAGTAACCAATTTAAAATCTTCGCCTCTCAGGTTCTGAAGTTTTTTGTGTCACTAATCATGGGCGCGCGGTAGCGATGCGCCCGTGACGCAAGTCCCCATACGAACAAAAAATTCAGAAAATTTTTTTTCGTAGACTTCGGAACCATATATACAGCTAAGTTTTAACATTTTTCCCTTTTCATTTTGATTGAAATCGACATTTTACTCATTAAAATCGGTCCAGTGAATCCAAAGATATGACCTTCAGAAAATCGTCATTTTCCATACAAAATATGCCATTTCATAGAAGCCAAAGTTAATGCGAACATCCTACGTTAGTGGGTTAGTTAGTTCCAGGGCCATTTATATGAAAACCGACTTTTATGGCTCGAGCTCGAAAACGGCTCGATAACTTTTCTTGAAATTTTGCAGAGACCTTCGGGTGGGCATTCTACGCCGCGCCATATGAGATTTAAAAAAAGCATATTGTGTATTGTGTATGTGTTTGTGTGTGTATTCAAGGTATGGGTCAAACATGAGCAAAAATTTTAGAATGGGACCTGAGGCGGCGGTGATGGTGAAACTGTGGCGGCGGTCAGTGGTGGCCGCCACCGCCAGCTATGGCCGCCGCGCGAAGTGCCGTGGCGCCAAAATAAAGTTTATGAATGAGGGATGTAGAGGAAGTGACTGTGATCATTTTCGTAGATGTAAGTGGTGGCCACCACCGCCAGCTATGGCAACCGCGCGAGGTGCCGTGACGCCAAAAAAAATTTTATGAATGAGGGTTGAAATTCGAATAGAATTTTTTTTCGACGAGAATTTTTTTTGCCGAAATTTGTTTCCTATTTCCTTCAAAACTAGTGATTTCACAACAAAAACCCTTTTTAAAAGGGAAACGTGACGCAAGTCCTCGTACCTTCTTCCAAAACAACTGATATCAATTGGGTTGACGCTTAAAGCTTTGAAATACAAAAAATTCTTTTGGAATGTTTTCATTTTTGATTAAAAAAATGCGTCACTAATGCCGGACCCACCAATGTAATAATTTTTCTACGCTTTCAGCTTTCATACGCAAAAATTTGATTTTTTGTACAAAAATACGCTATGCATCCCATAAAGTCAAATTTTTGCGTTGTCCGAATGTCCAAAAAAAAATATCCCCAAGTAAAATATCCCCGTGGACAAAATATCCCCAGACATAATAACCACGCCTACGCGGATGACTTGATTCTGTTAGCAGATAATATCAGAGACTTGCAGGGTGGAATTGAATGCTGCATGTGAGGAGTACGGGATGAAGATAAGTGTAGGGAAAACTAAGGCTATCCCCAGGTTTCTGAATTCAAGTACTTAGGAACCATTTTTTCAGAGGATCGCAAGTTAGTTAGGGAATTTGAGGAAAGGAGGAAAATGAGAAACGCGGTGGCCAGTCAGTTGAGGTCGCACGTGTTCAACAAAAGGGAATTAAGTAGCGAAACGAAGTTAGCTATTCACGGGTCAATATTCCGACCAACGATTCTGTATGGTAGTGAGAGTTGGGTGGACTGCGGATATCTAGTGCATGACCTGGAGGTTTCTGATATGAGGGTTCTCAGGAATATAGCGATAGTTAATAGGAGGGAGCAGTGGGATAATCATATCAGGAACGACGACATCAGGGAAAATTTGGAGGCGGCAAGGGCCAGCGTCTGCGTTGGTTCGGGCACATTCAAAGGATGGGTAATAACAGGTTACCGAAAAGGATCTTGGATGCACAAGACCAAGAAGGAGGTTTATAGATTCAATTAAATCGGATTTGGAGGTTAGGGGACTTTCTCTGAGCGAACAAACCATCTTCTTGGCAGGCGAAAGGAGGGCATGGAGGACGATAGTTCACCATTCTGGGGTTGTGGCATAAAGACCTCACACCGAAAGGTAATATTGGTCTATAAAGTTTGATGATGATGATAATGATGAATAACCACAATTTTTCCATTAAAAAAAGGACAAAATATCCCCACAGACAAAATATCCACACTCAAAAATTAAGAATATTCAATGTAAAGTGTACTTAGCGCCGCAGGCCTGAAATAAAGAACCAAAAACAAAAAAGCGGGGTCGAGGGGGAATATCCCCCCTTGCGGAGTCTAAGGGGCGGGGTTTGGTGCAGCGATCCATTTACGTAACTCTCAACATATCTACATAGCTTACGAAGTAAATGTTACTTTTACAAATTTTCGTTCGCGTTTTCAGTGTTCTACATTCATTGGTGCTACATACGAATGTGGCAAAAACGTTGTAAACCATAATCCTCTTACCTATTACCGATCTTTACCTATTTCGTATGTTCGTACCAATGTAAAGGTCCTTTTCACGGATTTTCGTTGGAATTTGTATATAAAAACATCTGAGGAACTTATTTTTGTGTTTGCAACGCACGGGAAAATATGAAATCGGCGTGTCTGTGTCTGTCTGTCTGTCTCTCTCTCTCTCTCTCTCTCTCTCTCTCTCTCACTCGTTATAGTAAGAATATGAATGCAGGCGCGCCGACTTTTGTTTTCAGTGTTGGGTGCTGAAGACATCAACGTCAACGAATAAGAAAGAAAGGGCTGCACACAAAGTATGTATACGGGCTTTAGGAAGGAACTGTAGCGTAGTAGGGGGGGGGGGGGGTTGTGGGATGACACGTATGGAGAAAGATATAAGTTTAAGTTTCATGACATAGGATTAGGAACAGGAGGAATTATGCCGCCTTATCGTGAAGGTGTCAGTGGAAGCGACTGAAAATGGCTAGCTCAGGGATCAGGCTAGCCTTAAACATCCACTGAACCCTGAGGTTGAAGCACTTTTTTGCTTCTGTTAAATTCACTTATCGTGAAACGTTCTACGACAAGGTAAGAGCGAAGAAAAGCGCTGTTTGCTGTGTTTTTACTCTCTAGTGTTTTAGCGATGAAACGTCCTGCTTTAGAACGCAACTTTTGACCGACTTTGTCAGTGTTTTACTATTTCAGGCTTTTATTTTGCTTAGAGCTGTGGAGGCTTAGAATTAGAAATTGATTGTTTCGCTCGAACGGGCTTTTGTTGATTTGTAACCCGCCCACGTCATTTACGCTCGTTGGCGGAGAATGGAGGGTTCAGACTTTCGACGTTGGTTTGATGAACCGAAACCGAGACAAAGTAAAGAACGACTCGGGAGCGGTTCTTCATGCTTTTCCCCAACCGTGCTTTATCTGCGTCTCTATTGAGGACTTGTTGAGACTTTCGATTATGGTCTACCGAACCGAAGTTCAGTCAATGTCGATCGCCAAGTGAGAACGATGCTCTTCACTTCTGTTAATCGCGGATAGCGGTTAGAACCTTAGAAAGCCCCGTGGGAGTTCTTCCAAGAAAAGCAATTCTCAAAACTTACGGATTTATTACAATGGCTTCTAATTCCTATTGGAATCTAACAGAAAAATGTATATTTGCATAACTTTATAGTGACAGTTAATTTGTTAATTTGGAAACGAAAGAAAAAGCTCAGCCGTGAACCAAAAAATTTTGAAAAGTTTCAGTCGAGATTTTGTTGGGTGCTATGCATAGGTAATCTTATAGCAAGCAGTTTAATTAAAATTTGTTATTGTTTATCCGTCCACACAGGTAAAGACAAGGTACCCAGTCTCCTGTCCTTATTGAAATAAATAAATACAACATACATTCAAAATGAAAATACGTAACTTGTGTGAAGTATACACATTACACACACTAACACATCCACAAATCACGATTATCTACTGAAAATGTCAGAAAATTGAGAAAATGTCAAGATCATGGGCGCACGGTAGCATTGCGCCCGTGACGCAAGTCCCCATACGATTAAAATCAGAAATTTTTTTTCGTAGACTGCGGAACTATATATACAGCTAAATTTTTCTTTTTTCCCTTGCGTCGTACCCCCTGAGACCTAGTTTATCGGATTCTACGTAAAATTTTGATTGAAATCGACCTTTCACTCATTAAAATCGGTCCAGTGGATCCGAAGATATGACCTTTAGAAAATCGTCATTTTCCATACAAAATGTGCTGCTTCATAGAAGCCAAAGAAAATGTATACATCCTACGTTAGTTTAGTTAGTGGGTTAGTTAGTTAGTTAGTTGTGGCATTTCCATTTGTATGAAAAACGACTTTTTTGGCGATTTCTCGAAAACTGGCGGTCAGATCTTCTTTAAATTTTGCAGGGACCTTCGGATGGGCATTCCACGCCATCTAAGATTTTAAAAAAGTGGGGTCACCGGCTTCGTTTGGGCGCTAGGGCTCCTGGAAGCTCCCATACAAATCCCATATAAAATAATGTGTAAGTGTGTGAGTGTCACAGGTGGGTGAGTGAGGTATTCAACTTCCATTAGAGTTTTTGATATTTTCTCGGATATTTTTCGGTTATTCTCGATATGAGTGAGGTCATCCAATGGGGCTTAATAGGTTTATGGGATTCTTGTGGATTTCTCTAGCACTTTTCAACTTCCATCA
This sequence comes from Pseudolycoriella hygida, assembly GCA_029228625.1. NCBI lineage: Eukaryota > Metazoa > Arthropoda > Insecta > Diptera > Sciaridae > Pseudolycoriella > Pseudolycoriella hygida. The sequence goes on along the minus strand of CM055404.1, from coordinate 113,532,316 downwards.
GGCTTTTTTGATATTTTTGATCGGTTTCAATTTCTTCCAAAAGTACTGATATCACAACAAAAACCCTTTTAAAAGGGAAATGTGACGCAAGTCGTTGTCCCTTCTTCCAAAACAACTGATATCAATTTGGGTGACGCTGAACGCTTCGAAACGCAAAAAAAAAAATTAAAATATTTTCGCATTTGATTAAAAAAATGCGTCACAAATGCCGGACCCCCAGCGTTATAGTTTTTCTGTTCTTTCAGCTTTCACACTGCAAAAATTTGACTTTATGGGATGTATGGCGTATTTTTGTACAGGAAATCAAATTTTTGCGTATGAAAGCTGAAAGCGTAGAAAAATTATAACGCTGGGGGGTCCGGCATTTGTAACGCATTTTTTTAATCAAATGTGAAAATATTTTGAAAGTTTTTTTGCGTTTCGAAGCGTTCAGCGTCACCCAAATTGATATCAGTTGTTTTGGAAGAAGGGACAACGACTTGCGTCACATTTCCCTTTTAAAAGGGTTTTTGTTGTGATGTAATTATTTCCTAAGCCTTAACTTGTTGTCTAGGATATGAAATTCTGATTCATGCATATAGGATTCTAAATCACTGAATCTCAAACACAATTGTTTGGATCTCATACTTTGACGCGTGGATCCCAGATTATCCTGAATGAATCCCTGATCTAAGATTCAGTATAGAAAATTCATCTGGAAATCCCAGTAAAGTAGATATCAATTAATAAAAATTCGCAAATAAAACAGATTTTGATATTTAACTTGTTAGATATATCAATGACAGTAAAATGAAAATCTTAGTTGATCTGACAAGCCGACCACATAAGGGAATCCATTTGAGTAAAACCAATACTGACTTGTATTAATTGTAATAACAAATACTTGTTACATTTTAATAATTTTTTTTGTGAGACCAAAAGCGATCGCTGTAATGCAATTTAAATCATTTTTTTATAGAAACCGATCTGTGTATAGTAGACAATTAATGTGTGTCTTAATACAGCAATAAGAGGTTGCTGCTAATTGAAGTGTAAATGATCGTTTCATCAACTAAAAAAAAAATCTTATATTTGCCGTAGCGAAACGAATTGCTTTGGGATAAAAGCCGCCTTCAATCTCATGTACATTGAGGCACCGAATTAATTTTTGAACAACTTTTTTTTGCTGTAGCTTAGTTACGTTCGCAGACCCGTGTGCCGAAGCCATCATTTTGATGGCGGAGAAATTAGTTTTAAACGGGTACCAGTACGTTGCGGCTCATATGAAAAAAGCGGCGCTTTTTAAATTCTGTTAAAGCGTGTTTTTCGCCAAGCAAAAAATTAATCAAAATTGTATTCTATTAAGACTTAGTAGCAACACATCGCATTCCAAATTATTATGCGATGTTTTGTTAGAGCTACTTTGGACCTTCACTGTCAATTTTGATTCATCTGTTGTTTCTTATTTTCCTTCAGCAGATGGGTCATAATTTCTAGTAAGTTTCTACAATAGCAAGATGTTACTTTGACAAAATATCACAACATTGACTCCTCACTTCGCATCGCAAGTATAGAGCAAATTATGAAGTGGTGCTACAGTAACCAAGTCAGGGGAAAATGATGTGTAGGAAGGGGTTAGGACGGAAAGTCCCAAAAAAATAATGTCCCCAAACCAAAATATCCCCTCGGACAAAATATCCCCAGACAAAATAACCGGATAGAATAACCACAATTTTTACATAGAAGAAAACTGGACAGAACATTCCCAACCAAAATATCCCCTCAGAAAAAAAATCACCTCAGAAAGTACTTATTACGGAGTAGCAGCGTCGCAGGCCGTGAGGTTAACTGGAAAATAAAAAAGCGGGATCGAGGGGCGGGAGCCCTCGCAATAAGGGGGTCAAGGGGGAAATATTTCCCCTTGCGGGGTCTAAGGGGCAGAGCCCCTAGTGGGGTTTTGGGCAGCGCCCCATTCACGTAAGGCGCGAGGGTGAGGGGGCAGAGCCCCTTATACGCAATATAATATCTAATTAATAATATTTACGTATATCCACCACTTCTGAGTAGACATTATGTCTGGGGATATTTTGTCCGGTTTATGTGGGATATTTTGTTCGTGGATAATTTGTCAGGGGATATTTTTTCTTGGAGTAATCGGTCCTAGGTGGGAAATTTGAATCTAGTAGCCAGTACTTTACTGCGTAATACTTTTCAATTTGACACCAGGCTGCCTACTATGTGCGGTTGAACCATCAAAAAGAAAGCAGCCTGGTGTCAAATGGTGTATTGTGCATATCACTTTTGTAGCGTTGACAAATACTTTACAATTTACTAATTTTCAATTTGACTTAAGGCTGCTGCTGCCATCTATATAAAACGGACATAGCTCAAGAACGCAGCTTGGTGTCAAAATAAATATTGCTGCGTTTTAAAGCATTCCTCAACGACATTACAGTGTTATGCTTCAATTTTTATTACCAGCCTGCCTACTTTGTACTGTTGAAACATGATACAGTATGCAGTCTGGTGTCAAATTGAACATTATTTTCCCATAAAGTAATTACTTGCTTTTGGCTCTGACAATGTTTTTGACATCCGGCTCCCCAGCCGAAACAAAACTCTTACACCTTTTGCAACTTCAGGAAGGCTGCTTACTTCAGATTCAAGATGAAGTAGTTTCATACACTAGAGGATGAAACAACTATAATTGTTGGATATTTCGGAAATTTTCATAAAAAATGTAAAAAATTACGCCATTAATTTGTTAAACACAACCTCGAATAAATAATGCTATAAGTCAGTCGCATTTTCGGCCGCACTTACGCCCGCACACATCTCTATAATGTTTGAATATTTTTTTTCGGAAGTTTATCATTTGTTTCTACCTACCGTATTGATTGGTAAATTTTGATTTGTTTGTTTTTAATTACAATGGTCCATGGCTTATCTTTCATATCTTGTTAAATTTAATGTGTCAAAGGGACAAAATAAAAGCTTCGACAAGTAGAAATAAATTCGTTGACGCATATAATTCGTTGCAGCATTTGTTACTATACGATGTAAGAGATAATTGCATTTGTGTTTATAAATGTTTATCTGAAATGCCACATCTGTGGCTTACATCCTAAATATACTCCTTCATGATGCTAGAGCTTTTCGATTTATATGAAAATATGTTTTCCGTACGATTTTAAGCTGTTGTATTTAGGTAAATGGATTTCACATTTTGGAATCAGTAAAAGCGATCAATTGGACATTGTTTGATAAATTGATTCTACAATGTCGTTGAGTGCGGATTTTGTGTGTTCGTGATGATAATTCGATTAGCCTAGCGATTAGTGTAAATTTGAAAATCCAATTTTCATTTACGATGTACGGCTGTTGGTTGCTACAGAATGAAACATTGCCAGACCGCTGGCCGCGAATATTGGTTTTAATCCAAAATTGTATATGAATCAATTTTCCGAAAAAATTTCCGCAAAAGGAAAAATTTGTTCTTTCGTCAAAATGTCAAGTCCAATTAAAGAGTTTAAATGTCGCAGAGCAACAAATGTGAGTGGAGGGGAATTGAAAGTTTCTAGGTAATTTGTTGAGAATTGTGTCATGATTGTTAGTGCTAATAACCATTGAAATGAGGATAGGAATATAGCGATAGAGTTAAGTCAAAGAAGTTGATTCCCTAGGTGCAGCTAAGTGCAGTGAGGTTGTCACCTTTCTGCATGACATGCGGGAGGGGAGGAAGAGACTGCGGAACACGTGTTATTTGTCTGTCCCCGCTTCGAACAAGAGCGAGGTGAGCTGATGACTGTGAGTAGGTCAGTTGTAAATGCCGAAAACATAATATCGGAGATGTGTCGCGATGAGGAGGGGAAGCTGCAAAGTGCATTGAGAAACGATCAAAGAAAACTGCCAGTTGATCTAAGAGTGTAGGTGCGAAAGCACAGTCCCTCCCCGAAGTAATGCTGTAAGGCGGTTCCGGAGAGAAGAGAGCATGAAGACTAAGGAAGGGGGTTTTAGTTGGTAGGTCATTGAAGAATGGAATCCAACACTACTAGGACCGGGCGTCTATGAAGATTTCCCCACCATTATAAAAAAAAGGTGCAGTGAGGTGCAGTGCACAGACGGACGGATGGAAAGGAAGGGTGAAAACATAAAGTAGCTATATCGCTACTTAATAAATGTGGACTAAATTGCTATGATACACTTTGACGTAATAATACTGAAATAAATTAAAGTCCTCTGTAACGTAAAAAACCTTGTACCAATATGAACCATTTGGCATCTGTACAGCATTTAGTATTTAGGGTGACATGTAAAAGTAAATAAAAAACTTCTTCCATCTTATCGTCTTCTTTAAATGCTCCCATCATTGCCCCACCCCCACCATTGCCCCTTTGTATAGCCATACTTAGTATTTGCTTAAGAAATGATTTCGACCTAGGTTCATGGGGTGCCAATGATATTTTTTTGCCCAACTCATCACAGCTTCTTGACTCCACGGTCCCATGGTCTCGACGGCGAATGGCACGAATTGGTAACCTTGATTTATCAATGACTTGTACAGGTTTGCCTTCATCTTCGCCTTGACATTAGCAGCACTTCCGGCTTTTTCCGAACTGTAGCGAACATTACTCGGCGCGAAAGTATCGGTAAATGTTGCGTCCCAAATCAAGGTACAAACTTTCGAGCAAGGAACCAATGTCATTCCATCGACTCTTCTACCATCATCTCTTGACAATCCAACGGGCGCATGTGACGGCCAGCACTTTTTTTTACTATTCAAGCCGTGGTGACCCTTTTTATCAACACCTACACGTGTGTGGAGAGCAGATGTCCAAACCCAAACGCAGCCCCATCAAGATCCGAATAGTGTTGTTATCAAACAGCGTACCAAGCGATTTGGATGGTAGGGCGTGCAACCAAGCATCGAATTCTGATCTCTGGACAGCTAGAAACCGTGATATGTCACCGAACTGGTCAAACTGAATATTGGTTAGGGACTACTGAATCATAATTGCATCCCAATTCTTCTGAAGTCATTTGTGGTGCAAACGATTGCGGGTATAACCGACTCCACGCGTTCAAACTTTCATCAAATTATAGTTCGGCACCCTTGGCATCCTAGTAGCCTTCCCGATTTTTCTAGAACTCCAACTCAACTTTAGTTTGAGCCGTGAGAAGGCGTTACGAAGAAGGCTACAGTATGACTAGACCTGTGCGCTGGCGCAAACGCAGCCGAAAAAAATGTCAAAAAAGTGCGCCGCCGCCGCCGAAGAATTTTTAAACGTGCGCTGATTTGCGCCGCCGCCGAAAGTTAAAAAATTGTCGCGCTGCAGCCGCCGCCGAAAATTTTTATCGGCGCGGTAAAAAAAACATTTTGTGTTGTCACATTCTATATTTTGTAAAATTTAAAACTTCTGTAATTGCAATTTCTAACACAAACATACCCAAAGACCCCTAGGTATCAGAAAAGATGTGGCAAACAGAATAGATGTGGCAAAGAGACTCGAACGTATCTAAATACACAAATAAGCAAACAATCCAACGTTTTCTGTTCTTTTATAACGGTAAGAATTTCAAAGATTCATAGAAATTACCCAAGGTGATGTCAAAGGCCCTACCGAAGTACGTCTCAGACCATTCAAATCTAGAAAAACTTATATCCGAGGACTAAACACGTGTTATCTAAAATTTTATTCTTAACAACTTTGCCTTTGGAAGCAACTTTCTACCTCTCATGGTTCTGGAGATCTGGGTTATCCTGCCTAATTATGGAAATGGCCATATACCAGGATTGGACCATTTCTCCCCAAAACCCTGAAACACGTGTGAGCTTATATTTAGTTCTCTACAACTTCGCCTTTGGAACCAACTTTCTAACTCTCATAGTTCTGGAGATCTGTACCGATTCCCGATTCCCAGTTTTGTGACATCAAATGCTTTCATTTGACACCAAAATGAGGAATTTCCGTGCTATACTTGCTGAGACTTTTGCGAAAAAGCTTCACCGACACTCGAAAAACCATGTTTTTGGTCACTTCCTTGACCATATGTCCGGAACCACTTGATCGATTTTGCTCATCTTCGAACTTGAATCATGGGAGGCATGTACTTTTCCGGGAAAAAAAGTTTAGGCTGATCGGTTGAGCCGTTTGGAAAAAAAAAGTGGAGACGGACAGACGGACATTTTTTTTATTGCTGATTCGTCATCTCGACGATAATAGATGCACCCCCCCTCGTGATCAATAAAAGTGATCAGCTGATCAATAAAAGTGATCAGTTGATCAATAAAAGTGATCAGGTGATCAATAAAAGTGATCAGCTGATCAATAAAAGTGATCAGCTGATCAATAAAAGTGATCAGCTGATCAATAAAAGTGATCAGCTGATCAATAAAAGTGATCAGCTGATCAATAAAAGTGATCAGCTGATCAATAAAAGTGATCAGCTGATCAATAAAAGTGATCAGCTGATCAATAAAAGTGATCAGCTGATCAATAAAAGTGATCAGCTGATGAATAAAAGTGATCAGCTGATCAATAAAAGTGATCAGCTGATCAATAAAAGTGATCAGCTGATCAATAAAAGTGATCAGCTGATCAATAAAAGTGATCAGCTGATCAATAAAAGTGATCAGCTGATCAATAAAAGTGATCAGCTGATCAATAAAAGTGATCAGCTGGTCAACAAAAGTGATCAGCTGGTCAACAAAAGTGATCAGCTGGTCAACAAAAGTGATCAGCTGATCAACAAAAGCTGATCAATAAAGGTGATCAGCTGATCAATAAAGGTGATCAGCTGATCAATAAAAGTGCTCAGCTGATCAATAAAAGTGATCAGCTGATCAATAAAAGTGATCGGCTGATCAATAAAAGTGATCAGCTGATCAATAAAAGTGATCAGCTGATCAATAAAAGTGATCAGCTGATCAATAAAAGTGATCAGCTGATCAATAAAAGTGATCAGCTGATCAATAAAAGTGATCAGCTGATCAATAAAAGTGATCAGCTGATCAATGAAAGTGATCAGCTGATCGATAAAAGTGATCAGCAAGGCGATCAGCTGATTGACGTATGAACTTTTCAAATCAGCTGATCACTTTTTTTGAACTATATGGAAAATAAAACTGTCTTTCGCAGGTCGGAGAATGATTATATATATGTTTTCTTCTACAAAGTTGTTCTAGATGACCTTATGAATCGAAAAAGAGATTTTTCACGTGAAGTGGCCTACAATATATATATTCTGATACGGATGCGTACGGGTCCTTGATCTTCTGGAAATTAACTTTTTTTCTGTAAAGCGACGGTTTCATTTCAAAATTTCAAAGGAACCCCATGCAACTTTTCATCATAAATTTTGATTTATTTCACTCATATTGTTCTACGAATTAGTTTTAATCTCTTTCACAGACCCTAAGGTTTGAATAAGTTTTATTCAAGCTAAAAAAAGGTTGCTCACAATGGCGCATCACTAACGTTTAATGTTTATTGCTTGTGTTATCATCATCATCATCAAACTTTATAGACCGTTAGTACCTTCCGGTGTGAGGTCTTTCTGCCGCAACCCCAGATTGGTGAACTATCGTCCTCCATGCCCTCCTATCGCCCGCCAAGGAGATGGTTTGTTCGCCCAGAGAAAGTCCCCTAACTTCTAAATCTGATTTAATTGAATCGATAAACCTTCTCCTTGGTCTACCCCTTGGCCTAACACCCGGGACTTGTGCATCCAAGATCCTTTTCGGTAGCCTGTTATTACCCATCCTTTGAACGTGCCCGAACCAGCGCAGACGACTGGCCCTTGCCGCCTCTTCCACTGACGAATCCCTAAATTGCAAGCTATCTCCTTCCGAGCTTTGCCGACATGCATAACCTTAGTTTTCCCTACACTTATCTTCATCCCATACTCCTCACATGCAGCATTTAGGCAGTCAATCCCACCCTGCAACTCCGTGGTACTATCTGCCAACAGAATCAAGTCATCCGCGTAGGCCAGGATTTTCATTATTACCTCACCCACCTCGACATTTCCCTGCAAGTTTGCCTGCTTGATGATTTTGTCCATGAAAATTATGAACAGAAGCGGGGAAAGACAACAACCCTGACGAACGCCCTCTTTAACCTCGAAAGACTCGCTAATTTCGCCATCTATTCTCACCGCGGCCCTGCTTTCTGAGTAAATACTCTTAATGGCACGCAGTAAGCCCCCATTGATACCGTACTCGCTAAGAATCCCGAATAGCTTCTGCTTTGGTACCCGGTCGAATGCCTTCTCCAAGTCGATGAAGCATAAGTATAAGTCCCTGTTCTTTTCATAAAGCTTTTCGATAGTCTGTCTGAGGCAGAAAATCTGATCCTGACATCCCCTCAGAGGCCTGAAACCACCCTGAAACTCATCCAGTACACCTTCCACTATGTTCCTAACACGGTCAACAAGTACACCCGTGTACACCTTACCTACCACGCTCAAGAGCGATATCCCCCTGTAGTTACTGCAAACCTTACGGTTGCCCTTCTTATAAATTGGAGCAATAACACCGAAGCTCCAGTCAGCAGGTACTGTTGAAGACCTCATGGCCAAATTGCTTGTGTTATATGTAAACAATATTCAAACCAATTTAGTCGAATCGTGCGAAGTGACTAATTAGTGAATCTTTAGCAAAAAGTAGTTTTGAGTAGTAATGACTATAAAAAGATTTGTAAGTGGTCCTCAAATTATCTGTCCGACTTAATGAATCAGACTATGGCCGTCTTTGTCTTCAGAAAGGAAGAACTGAAAAATCGACACGAAAGTTGAAATTTTTGCGCCGCGCCGACGCCAGCCGAAAAAGTTGGTAAAAAGAGCGCCGCCTCCGCCGAACTTTGTTTTGACGCACGCCGATTTGCGCCGACGACAAAACCTCTTGCGTCGATTTTCGCCCAAGCCGAGAAAATTGAAAAATCGCTTTCGCCGCCGCCGGTTTTTTTGACCGGCGCACGGCTCTAAGTATGACAAATGTTTTTATCATTGTCAGTGTACAGTAAACAAATAGCCAGAAAAAACTTTCCTGAACTCAATCTATTTTGGAAAACTTTCCTAAGGAAAATGCTTAAAAATTGTTAAAAATGATTTTTTTGAATGAAATGTTTTTGAAAGTAAATTGGATCTGAAAAATAAATTTTGGTGTCGGAGACGGGAATCGAACCACATCACATCTTCGCTCTCCGGGCGATGCTCTAACCACTTGAGCTAATCCGGCACATTTGATTTTTCAGATACAATTTTAGACCGTTCATTTTGAATTATATGTAGAACACCTATGTCAACAAGGCAATTGCTAGTATGGTAATTTTATGTCCAAACTAAAACTACTGATACTACTTTTTGCATTAATAGGTGTCCCCACTGTTCGATGCTTTCAATAACATTTCACATCTCCTTTGACCGTACAAATATTATGCGATTGAACGACATAAATCCATGCCAATAGACCAATGCATATTGCACTCCGTAATACGGTGACTCGAGTACGTTAGCGGAGATAATGTTGTATTGCTGAGTTATCAATACTCATACGATGATAATAATCATGCTCGGAGCGGTAGCGGAGAGCGTGACGCAGTCCCCACACCCAAAAAGAAAAAACGTCCACAAACCCAAAAAACTCCATACAAAAACCTTTGGGACAAGGAGCCCCCCTCCCCCTCCAAATTATTTTTAAAGAAAACTACGTCACAGCAGCTTTCCAACAAGCCCTCACTCATCAAAATCGGTTGAACATTGGCTGAGATGTGGAGGTTTGAAGATGGTACTTTTCCATACTTCTTACCAAAATCCATTGTTCTCATTATTATGAAAACTTTTTTCCTGATCTGTCGGTTTCTATGCATCTATCTATCTATCTATCTATCCTTCTATCTGTCTATCTATCTCTCTATCTATCTATCTATCTATGTTCTATTAATAATTTTCGATCTCGAGAACTAGACAGCCGATTTGCATCAAATTTTCAGGGAACGTCAGAATCGGTCCAAAATGAAAAATTTCATATGCCGCTTTTCCGGGAAAACTCTGGAAAAGTCGGAAAGTGTGAAAAAGTGGTCAATTTTCATGGTTTTTCACGTAGTGCTCGGAGTTTTCGAATTTTAGCTCCGGAGTGACAATACCTAGAGAGTTGGTTTGTTCCGAGCGATTATAGAGTTTGATCAGGAGAATTTTTTGGGATCATAAGAAAACGGCTGCCGAGTGTCAAAAAGGCGCCATCTTGAATTTTTTGCTATCTTCTGAATTAGAATAGCCAGACAGTTGGTTTCTTCAGGAAAGTTATAGAGATTGGTGAGGAGAATTTTTTCGTTATCCGAAGAAAATGGCTGCTAACCGTCAAAGTGACGCCATCTTGGAATTTTTGCTATCTTCTGAATTAGAATAGCTAGAGAGTTGGTTCCTTCGGGAAAGTTCGATAGATGACTTGGGCATCATTTTGATGAATAGAAAGCGGGGTCGCCAAGGCGCGTGAGTTGGCCAAAATTGAGGCGAAAATTTTCGCCAAAAATTTTTTTTTCGTCGGAATCGATAGATATTGACTTGCGCATCATTTTGATGAATAGAAAGTGGGGTCGCCGAGGCGCCGAAGTTGGCCAAAATTGAGGCGAAAGTTTT
>CM055404.1:113502400-113513699 GCA_029228625.1 Pseudolycoriella hygida | reverse complement strand
AATTTTTCTCCAAAAAAAGTTTCTCTCCAAAAAATTTTTCTCTGAAAAACATTTTTTAAAAAAAAATCTTTCTCAGAAAAAAAATTTTCTCCAAAAAAATTGTTCTCCAACACCTTCGGCTACCATCGGAACACTTCGTATCACCTTCGGCTACCTTCGGAATACTCCGTGTCACCTTCGGCTGCCTTCTGAACACTTCGTGTTACCTTCGGCTGCCTTCGGAACACTTCGTGTAACTTTTGGGTACCTTCGGAACACTTCGTGTCACCTTCGGCTACCATCGGAACACCTCGTGTCACCTTCGGAACACTTCGTGTCACGTTCGGAACGCTTCATGTCACCTTCGGCTACCTTTGGACCGACCTAGAGCCCTGCCGTAAGCTCCAAGGCTGTTGCGTTCAGTATCTTTTATAGAGGCGTTTGCCGGCGACACCAGTTATTTATTGGATATTTTGAGCCGCCGCCGCACCGACAGCAAGTCAGCTCATTGCCATAAAAATGTCCCCACCGTTTAGGAAAATTACAATCGGCGCACGGTTCTAAACCTTTGTATTTGAATTCGATTCTCTTAGGCCCACTTTATGAACTCTACAGCCTTCCCGACGTCCCACCAAATCACAAATTCTTTGATTAATCTTCTGAAGTTCATACCTTTCAACTTAGAAGCACAAGAGGGAAAAGTTTCTACAATCATCAGAACCCTTTTTCCGACCGATTTTACTTAGGAAATTTCGAAAATTGATCAAGACTTACTCGCACAACAGCGCCTATAAGAGTTTGTGCCCACTCAAACTAACTAAGACTTACTCGAGCTATAGTGTTGACCTAGAAAGTTTTACCTCGAAAACTTTGGAATCAGAAATGCGGATGCAATGGCAAACACATAGGACTCTATTATTCGTACAGGATTTAAAAACCACAATCTTACTGTCGTATTTGCTTTTTGTATTGTAAAACGGTAGAAAATATTTGTTATTTTTTTGTATCACTCAGCTGGCATGTTCATTTTTTCTTCTTACCTGCATTATTCTAAACGTAAAGTAATCATTTCTATGTCTTACTACTGCATCGTGTACAGTTCACTACCTGCCATAAAAAGAAAATTACTCGAATATTTCAGCAGATACACAGAAGTACGCACGATAATTTGTAAACGTTGTATTTTCTTTTGGGTAACTCTCTAAAATTAGAAACGCTTAATTTAAGGTTGACCCTTATTAGCAGAGATTCCAAACGGTTCGTACTTGTAACAAGCGTTTGTTGTTGTTGTCTTCCATAAGACCCAAATAGATTACTTTTTAAAACAAACTGTTCTAAAATCCACATCATTTTCTGGGTGGGCTAGCGATCAAATGGCATGTAATTTTTGAGTACACTGGAGTAAATTGTATCTATTTTGTCAAAGAGATGTAAATTTTTTTTATTTTAAGATGGTTTGGCCTTTTATGTGAAGCCATGAAGCTGCCATTGCACTCAATTTACTTTTTTAGTGAATATTGAAATGCCGCTACCATTCTTTAGCAGGTTCGTAGGGTATCGAAATTGACACTCGAAAATTCTGGAGGGTACTGGGAAGTTCTGGAAAGCCCTCGAAATTTCTGGAAAGTTCTCGAAATGTCTGGAAAGTTCTCAAAGGTTCTGGAAAGTAATAGAAAGAAATTGCGAGAACTGCAGATTTTTCCAGAAACTTTTCAGCTAATTAACGCACATAAACATGCAAGAAACTGCGTAGTAAAATCCGACACTCGCTATGATGTGGGCTACGCTGCAATTAATACCCATGTGTGGGTTTTCTTTTAGCATTTTTCAACTCTAAACCTCGCAAGGTTATCAAATACTTCATGAAACAATTTTTCCAGGGAATCAAATTCTAACGCCTTTTCAACGCTAGCCCATATCAGTTATTTGGTGAGTTGGAGTACGAGTACGCCGAAATGGCCGAATAGTAACCAAAATCAGCACTTGAATCGCAGCCGAAGATCCAATTCTAAGCCAAAAATCTCAAACATCTTTATCTTTAGACAGGTAATGGACGTGGCTTTGCAGGAAAAATATGTTAGCGCCAGTTTAATTGATTTTTTTGGGAGTTGGTGTACGGAAACCCCCAAAACGTGCAAAACAGCACATTTTGTGACTGCACAACGTCTAGATCACTTTTGAAAAATTTCAAAAAATTATTTTGCCAAGTCGAAATCGAGGTCTGTGTTAAACTATACTGGGCCTTTCATAAGAAAATGGACACCTTATTTGATTCTCTCAGTAAGAAAGTGGACACCTATTAGTGTCGGACATAGCCAGCCTTTCGTCCAAATTTACTTCTATACGTTCAATGAAGAACATAACCTGAAGTGAAGTATGATCTTTGTTAGCACTAAATCTGCTAAGCGAATAAAACACAATCTCTTGATCAATACTATATCCATCAATTATTAGCGCCTCACACATCCCGTCTTACATCTTACACCAAATTCCGATCCTCCACAATGCCATATGTCCTTAGACATAACCTACACCTCCCCCCCCCCCAAGCCTAAAAATCTGGTGAACCGCTGAAAATTTTACATCCAAATCTTGAAAAATCTTAAGGAAAAATAAAATAAAATGCTGGAGAGTAATCCAAAATTTAAAATTTAATATTTTTAACATTTTTAACAGAGCATTAGCTCTTCCCTTACCCACAAACGGGTTCACGTTAAGTGATTAAATAGAAAAAGACGCTGTTTCGACCTCAGTATACAATGGTGGTCATAGGGTAGTATAGGACGACCCATCCTCAGCTGCTTCCATTGTATACTTTCACAGGACAGCAAAAAATTTTCCTATGAACAAACGTAAGGAAAATTTTAATTATAGAAAACTTGCCATCTGCAGATGGAACGGGCGAAATGTGAAAATTTCTGTGAAACTGCATTCCATTCGAGTGATTCATAACATTCATAACATAGTGAATTAGCAAATCCGTTATGCCCATATTTGCATTCCGCATCAAAATCATTATTCTTCCCAACTTCCAAATTCACCAATCAATTATCAATCAAACTTTCTGTCACGTAACCATCACATTCCATTACACATTTGCAAAAACACCGAAAAATAAAACCACACAATAAATGATGACCTCTTACCTTACACAATCTTCAATCCCAATCAATTTCACCGAGCAAAATCTCACCCACCGCAATTTTTTGAAACCAATATCCTTTTATATTTCGTAATTCCAAGGACCTTCCTTTAAAACAAAACCAATTACATAAAAACCTTTCTTAATTTCTATATTATTTCCAAATTATTTCCTTACAAGTCATTTCAAAACTCATACAGTCCGTCAATAAAACCACTTTTTCTCTCAGTCCACTTATTTTATTTCAATAAAAAATTTTCAATTTAGGGCCAAAGGCAACTACTGCATTTTATTCATTATCCATGATTTGTTCCATGTACCGTACAAAACATTCAATATCCACTCTTCCAACCTCATCAATTTGAATTGCCTCATTTATGATCGCATCCTCATCCTCCGAAATTTCTTCATAGTTTGATTCATCCTGTACATTTCTCATTCTGATTTTCTTGCTACCTACTTCTTGACCATCTTCAACCTCTTCTTTCCTCTTTCTTTCGATTTTCTCATTTTGTTCTTCTTCAATTGCAAATAATTCCACCAGATCATTTTCTTCAAAGCCATCCACAATCAGTTTCAAGTCCAAAACCCCATCCTTTCGGTTATCATTCTTCACACAATTACATTCACATTTACAGCTCTCATCCACATTACCAATCCAATTATTCACATTCTCTTTTATCATAAAGAGTATTTTCCCAAACATTCCACTCCATTCCCGCCATTTTATAAAGATAATTGAAGAAGTTATTGTTCTGATCCGAATACAGTTTCTTGAAACGAATGGACACATTATCTACCCGCTTCACCCATATTTCGTATGCATTTGCATTCACACTCGATCGCACATCCGACTTAATATTTATAATAGTTTTCTTTAGGGCCTTCGTAGACTTTACCAGCACCTCCAGTTCACGTTCCATTGCAGTTTTCTTCTTATTTTCAAGTTTAAGCAACGCATCCTGATCACCTGCCATCAGAACATCAGCAAAGAAATCATTTTCATATCTTTTGAATTCTCCACAGTTTAATTTATCGTTCACCATTCTATGTAGTAAACCTTTCCTGCATAGTTTGTAGTTCAACTCCTTAACACATCCCAATATCATTTTTGTCGATTTCAAGAACTGCTCTCGATTCATCTGCAACACCATAAACCTCATTTACCCACATACAGTTTAATAGAACATTTAAAGATAGCGCATGTAATTTTACATTTATTAATTCATATAATCACCTAAAACTATATATATTACAAGGTACTACTTTCCATCAAATTAATCTCATAACTATTCCTGTACTTTCTCACATTACACAAAGTGTCACTCATCGAATGGTCAGGATATTTAAGCAAATGTTTCCCCACAGCAGAACCTCCATCCTTAATCACATGGTCAAAAGTTCTCTTCAAATCATGTGACTTAGTGCCAATCCTACAAGAAAAATCACAACCATTACATCCCACTGTAGCCGTTGCATGCAGCACCGATTCCAATCCTAATTTACACTTCCTCTTTGAACAAATATTCGACCTCATGTCACACATAACCTTCGGTGATAGTATAATCCGATTCTTGAACTTGAGCTTTCTAATTAATATTTTTGAACGATTCAAAATCTCACGATGATATGGAAAACTAACATAAACCTTATCATTTTCTTTTCCATTCCTGTTCACAGCATTCCGCCTAATTTCAACCCCATTCTTCACGTTATAAATTCTATTTCTAATGAAACGTCTCGGATAGTTACTTGTATTAAAAACTTTCCACAATTTTTCTTCCACTTCTTTCCAACTATTCTGATCAGTGACCATCAATGCGTTCTTTATATATTCCTCATTGAACGTATAGAAGTAAATTTGGACGAAAGGCTGGCTATGTCCGACACTAATAAGTATATGAGACCCTTTATCCAAAATAAGAACAATTTTTTGGGTGCCAGAAATGTCGAGTGAAAAAAAGAATTTTTAATTATTATTACAAAGAGGCTAACGAAACTAGCGAATTTGCGCTGCAATGAAACGCCACATTTAACATCAATGGAAAATCAACTGAAATGATATTTCAAGAAAATTTTACTAGAACGTCCGAACCGACAGTAATTGCACAAAGTGCAAATAGCCAAAGTATATGGAAGAGACTATTTAGACAGTGCGCAAATAGCCAAGGTGTTTGGGAGACACTATTTTACTTTTACATTTATTGGTAATGTCAAACAAAAACGCATCAAAAATTATTTTCATTGCTACCGCAAATTAAAATACTGGCCCTAGAAATGTTTTCAGAAAGCGAGCTGTGATAACACACAAGACATTGCCTAAGGTACGGAATTGTTGTAATATTAGATATTTCTCAGTTCTCCTCAAACCATTTCGCTTCGTGTGCCATTATTAACTTCAATTGTGAATCCTAGCCCCAACTACAAATAGTCGATGTCGTCGTTAGAATGGAACGACGTTTTTCAATCCCGTTCAATTCCCGTTTCTTCAATTCGTATCCTAATCCTAACCTTGCTAAGTAGCTATAACTACTTTATGTTTTCACCCTTCCTGTCCGTCTGTGCACTCTTCACCTGGTTTATTATTTATTATTATTTCGTATGATCTATATTTCAATCTTACATTTCATTCTACAGTTCATTACACTTAACATTTTTATCCTATTTGAACATTACATCTCGGTTCGGTGACCTTATGCAGCAATCAACAATTGTAAAAGTTCGTTAGTGCATAAAGGCGTTGATCTAGTAGCCTTAGTTCTTATTCTAGGCATATGTTGACGTGCAGTTTCTATGTAATCCGCCGGGAGGAAGATACCAACAGTTCGGCCACCAGGTGATGACATTTTTCGGACGATGGACTTGGCTTTGTGAACCCTAGTGTTTGCTTGCTGGGCTGTCATCATTCACAGTTCTTATTCTGTCATTGGCTCCATGATGTAGCATCAGGAGTCCAAAAAGAATGCCAACAACGTTCCTCTGTCCTTTGTTCTTTTTGCGTGTACCAGCACTTGGCAACATATGAGTGACGTCATGAGTACAATTTTTTCGTTACGCGTACACCGTAACTACCCAATTTTTGAAGCTAAGCAATTTCAACTTAGGGACGTTGTACAGTCTATAATTTCTTAGAGAAAAATTCTCCTTCTTCATGGATGTCCGGTGCGTCCACCACTGCACCACCCGCACCCCTTGTCCACCTGGTAATCGCCGATGATTCACTGTAGAATCGCCGATGATTCACCGTAGAATCACCCATGATTCACCGTAGAATCACCGATGATTCATCGTAGAATCACCGATGATTCACCGTAGAATCACCGATGATTCACCGATGATTCACCGTGGAATCACCGATGATTCACCGTGGAATCACCGATGATTCACCGTTGAATCACCGATGATTCACTGTGAAATCGCCGATGATTCGCCATGGAATCACCGATGATTCACCGTGGAATCACCGATGATTCACCGTAGAATCACCGATGATTCACTGTGGAATCGCCGATTATTCACCGTGGAATCACCGATGAATAATTCCCTATTCCCTGTCTATTTTGTGAAATGTGAAAATGATTCAAAAGTAGCCAACTTGAACGGTATTTGTAAAAGTCTCCCACTTTTACCAACTTACACATTTTTTAATTTTTTTTTTATTTTCTTTCCTTAGAATGTTCTTTTTCTATCCGCCCCTTGTTAATTCACTGAATAAAAAAACAGGGTTATTAAGGATTACGCACCGAAATATAAAATTACAATAAACATATCCTCCAAACAAAGATGGAGATCTTCTAAATGCTGTTGAAATAAAAGATTTTAATTGAAATGAAATGTTTAAACGTCCATGACATGGTACTTCTGGGTCCATACGTCTTCAACAAATTGCTGAGTAATCGCCTTGTTTTAAGCAAGTTATTAACTTTTTTTATTTAAGTTTCTTTTGTCGAAGAATTCAGTTTAATAGTCCGATAGGTAGCTATTACATGTAGTTATCCAGTTGGTGACTCTAAACCTGTCAATTTGAATTCTAAGTAAATCGATTAATAAAGTTCGTTCTACTTATCTGGAATTCATTAGTCACTGTAGTAGGAAAAATGTCTAGGATAATGTTTAGTTTCTTTAAATCTGATTTTTATTCACTAAGTCGGATTACATCAAAGGATATGGGATTGGGTGCATGAAAATCATGGGCGCGCGGTAGCAATAACGATCAAAAAATGCAAAACCATTTGATGCGTTTACTGTTTTTAATTTTTCCTCATATGTCGCTACCCCCATTAGTCTCACGCTTTTCGGATTCTATCGAGTGCAACACTTTCTTATGTGACGTTCTGTAAAAAGAACAAGCATTTTCTTTTTCATGCTCGAAGTACTTTCGGTTCTCTTAGTAAGCATGAAAAACTCAATACTTCGGCGAAAACGAGTGGGCCTTGTGATGTAAATGATTATTTCATGACTCGGGGCCAAAATCGAAGTAAATTTTATAAATTTCTCTCGTTTTTAGACCTCTGCATGAAAAATTTTTCGTGTATCTGTTTTGGACGACTCATTTTAGGCACTTTCGCAAACGCGAAATTGCCTAAAATCAGTCGTCAAAAACAGACACACAAATAACTATTTCATTACACCAAATACGGAACTTGTATATTTCTCTTCCCAAAATGAGGTGCGAGAATTTGCTGGGATTTCGAATACTTTGGACACACATGGAAGTATACACACTGGGGGAAATCCTCTAGGCTCCAAAGTCTCGACTTCTTGTGAACAGGTAACACCTTAGACAACTTCCAAGCATGAGGGACTTGTGAAGATGTGAACACAAAATTTACAATGTGTGTAATCATCGGTACAATAAATGGCAAAATCATTTTAATGTACACTGACGCACATTGTCCAGACCCATCGCATTTGATTTGATGGTGTAAACCGCCCTGGCTATGTCTAGTTCTGTTACGTTTCTAACGCTGAACTCGTTAGATTACTGAGGTGATACCTGAATAGAAGATGCGTTGGAAGGTGTCTGGTTTCTAGAGGTCAGTTTGTATTGGTCAGCTGTGAAGCAGCATTTAACATTTCCCGATGATACAGCCCCTACGTCACAAAGATTTTTCCATAAGTTTTTTGCGCCCAATCTTACATTAAATTTGGGGTGTAGAATGTCGAATTTGCACTTTTTCATCAAGTTGGTAACCACATTCCGTAGCCGATTATGGTGCTCCTTGGTGACTTGCTTCAGCCTATATGCCCGTATCGCAATGTCCCTTTCTAATATTGCGCGCTGTGTATCCCCAAAGTTCAGTTGAGTTTACGCCAGCTCTATCGCGAGCCGGTAGGAGGGGTGCATGCGCGTTCAACAAACTTAACAGATTAGAGTTTAGAGTTTAAAGTTTAAGTTATCTTATTTATGTCATCTGAGGAGTAAATGTCATCCCATGGTATCAACGAAACAGAACTGATTTGCAAAAAGATTCGAACGTATCTAAGTAAATGTTTCCTTAACTCTTAAGTATATGAAATTACGTCGACATTAAGTTCGATTGGAAATTGTCGAAAAGGCAAAATTGAAAACTCATACGAAGTAACGGCGTAAAAACTTCTTCAAATCTAAATCCAAATTTCAAAAAAAATCCAAACAAATTTTTGTGCTAGGGCCGACCTTAGAATCGACCTAGAACACTATGGAGAGGACACATTTCCATGGACAAAAAGTTTCCGTCAATTTACTCCAAAACATAGGTAAAAAATTTTTTTGGAAAAAATGAGCCCCCCAATTTCCTCTACAACATAATTTTTTTTGGCTAGGGCGGACATTAGCCCTAAGCTTATTCTTGAATACTAAAAGGCCTTCTATTCACTCTCAAATAGAAAAAGAATGAAGAAAATCTGATAAAATTTACCCGATCTACGTAGAAAAAACACGTAAAGCCCTAGCAGATATACATTTTTAGTGTCCTAGCTAAGTCCAAGAGCACAAACAAAAAAAATTGCTTCTATAAATTGTTGGGCTTTCATAGACCTAGGGGCTGTCCCTAAATTACGTAACACGATTTTCGGGCTTAGACCCCCTCCCCCCTTGGTGTCACATCGCGTAACAATCTCTTGACGTCCCCCCCCCCACAAATACCCACAAATATCGAGAACAGATATATCGAGATATGAATAATGATAATGAAAATGATTTAGAGGAGGTAGTGAAGGTTAGTGAAAATCGGAACAGATTTCGAGACATCCGATCATCCATACAAAATTCGATCTCAATTCTGCCGTAAGATCCTGACTTACTTCAAGGAAATAAATCTTCTCCTTGATCTCTTCGGCAGCCTGCTATAATTTTCTCCTTACAAGAAGCTGCCATAAACTTTTGTGGGAAAGGGGGCCTGAAATTCGCTATTTTTAGCGTACTCACTTGAGGACAGAACAGCATAAGCTCATATTAGAGCAGAATTTCGTAAGCTCACTTGCAAGCCAAAATCTACATATAATACAAGGTTAGTGGGATACCTGTAGCTGTACGGAGCCCTATGTGCGACTTTGAGAGATATCCGTTGTAGCACTTCAAGCTTGTTCGTAAGAGTTTTATTAGCACCCCCCCCCCCCATGAACCAATACAATAGATCAGTCTACTGTGTACTAAAGAGAAGTATAGTTTCCTAAGGATTCCCTAGAGCAGCATAAACTTAAGCCTTCTGATAATACCTATTTGGCTAGAAATAGTATTACACAAGCTAGTAATATGTTCGTTCCAATTAATGCACTCGTCCAAAATCACATCCAGAAATTTAATCGAGCTGACAGTTGAGACCCCAATACCGTCAGAAACGAAATCAGGCAGTGGAGTGTTTTTATTCATGAATGATCTAAAATGTACCATCTTGCACTTTGCGATGTTCAACGTCAGCCTGTTCTCATTAAAATATCCTACGATAATCTTAAGATTTCGTTTAATACTGCTAATGTAGGGCGAAATACACAAAGAAGAAGTAGAGAAGTTAGTATCATCTGCGAACAGGGTTGGCTTCGAATTCAGGGGGAGGCTGTGCCCCCCACGAGAAATAGGCCAAAAAAAATTCCTATTAAGCCACAGTGAATTTCTTAAAAAAACACTGAAAATTTTGCCTGCGGCGCAATTTAATGACATTACATTTCAACTACCCCTATTGTCACACCTATTCCTGCGAAATCATAGCAAATTTCTTGAAAAAACACTGAAAATTTTGCTTGCGACACATGTTAGAATACAATAGAATAAGTGGCTGCAAAATATGATTTTCTCAGATTGGCTCAGATTAGCCTGTTGTGCTTACCCACAATGATTGAGACTCTTTTTGTTCACTTAATAAATTTCAAAATATCTATAGGAGCTATGCTCCAGATCGATGAGTAATTCAATGTTAAGGAGTCTAGATGCTGCATTCTCACTTTAACATAAGCCGGGCAGTGGCATAAGAAGTGTTCACTACTCTCTATATCCTCACTCCCCACACTCGTCGCAGTCTGGGTCATCAGAAATACTTATCATACGGAGGTGCTTGTTAAGACAATTGTGTCTGTTTAGAACACTCGCCATTCTTTTAAGGTTTGACCGGTTTAACGAGATGAAGTTACTTAGAATTCCGGCTGTTTATGCGAATATAGTTTTTGTGTTGTCTCGCAAAGCTTATCGAGTTCCAGTGGTCTTTGAAACGCTATCCTTCCAGCACTTTATCATTCGCTGAAGTGTGGTATTGGATACAGCTAGGGCAGGTTCGGGGCCATTGAAGCGGTGTAATGAAGGTAATCTGGCTAGTTCGTCTGCTTTCTCATTCCCGTGGATGTCTGAGTGCCCGGAAACCCAGACTAAAGATGTCCCCCGACTTTCGGATAACTTTTGTAATGTATCTCTACATTCTAAGACTATCGAAGAGAAGAATCTGTATCCCTCTATATTTCTAATCTTGCTCCGACTGTCTGAACAAATGTAAATGGGTGACGAGTCTTCGTAAGGCTCAGATAACATTCCTCTACAACATTCAACATGCATGTTACTTAGGATACATTTTGATTGTCCCACACTAGATTTTTCTTAAAATTTTGTTCGCCCCCCACGAGTCAAATCAAAGTCGGCGCCCCTGATCCACTCCATTCACGCTAACACATTGCTTGCGCTCTGTCAGATAACTCTTGAATAGATCATTG
>CM055404.1:113447571-113501900 GCA_029228625.1 Pseudolycoriella hygida | reverse complement strand
ATATAAAAGTTTGGGCTTTGAAATGTTTCGTTTAACATAAATTTATACACCCGAAGAGGCGGGAATGTAGTTTGCTTGAAAATCACTTGAAAAAATATTTTTCGTTCATGGTTCTCACAATTTTAGATAAATTTTAGAAATATTTACAAAGATTTTTACGTTTTGATATCATCAATTCTCGGTAGCCTATACACGAGAAACGAAACAAACAAATCAGATAATATTGTGTATCGCTAACTGTTTATACTTCTTTTTTCGTGTGTTAAAAGCATTTGAATTTATTTAACTTTTTTTTTTACTTGTTTAAAATCAAAAACCAACAAATAGCAATAAATTTTCTGATTGTTTTCGAAACCTTTCTTCCAAAGGAACTGTTTTTATGTCACCTAAGGACATAGCTCGTTAGTTTTCTTAACACATAAAATATTCTTCTTTTTTCCTATTTTTTTTGTAGAAAAATAAATTATTATCCAACTCGCGCACTCTTTTCATTTATTATGTACAAACATCGCGATTATGTGAAAACTAACAGCTTTGACTTTGAATTCAAAAATCATTTGAATTTAGCCGACAAATAGTCTGACTTACAAACTTTTAACATATTTTAGAAATAAATTTTACATTTAGTGAAAAACTAAAACCATATGAGCCGAGCATACATTAGACTTATAAGGCGAATGGTATTTACAGAAGATTAAAACGACTAATATAATTGATAGGGAAGCGACAGTTTGTGGAAATGTTGAGTTACGTGTATACAATGATTTAAATGCAATTTATTTACTACTCAGCCAGATAAGTAAGTGATCAGACGAACATGAACTTTTACGACTAAATTATTAAAATGTATTTTTTTTCCGTCGAATGAATTTAACATTTGTTTCTTACAAATTGTTTCGAAAAAGCAAACGCCTAATTAATTGCTTCCATAATTTCAATATGGTTATTTATTCGGAACTGTAACAAATTGGTTTCTGTTATTGAGTTTAGAATAGTAGTTTTTCAAACTAGTTACGCAAGGACGCTTTTTACCGCATCAGTTGTAAGGAGTCAAGCTGCCTTGACAGTAGTGAGGCTATACAGTAGGGTGCTATCACCGTTTGTTGTTTGTTGAAAAACTCATAGTTGGGAACACTTTTTGATTTTAATTTTAGGTAAATCGTTATTTTTGAAATCTAAAAGTTATTCCAGGTTGTTGCCTGAGTCCTTAAGAAAATTTTGAGTGGTCACTCAACAGTAGGACGTTCATCGATTGGGTGAAAAGTGGTCATATATGATCCGAACGAGACGAAACTCTTCAGAGCGATGGCGGGGGGTCCAAATTTGAGTTTCAAAATTTTTCAAAGGTATTTTCGGAATCGTGGGGACCCCTAGATCTTATTTCTTGCAGGGGAGATGAAGAAAAAAATAAAAGGTCAAAAACGCTCCACCCTATTAGGGTGGGTCGAATTTGAACTTTTATTTTTTTTCGAAACGCCTGACGCTACAAATGCCCTGTAATGGTCCCAGAAATGTTTTGTAGAAGAACTTTTTTTTTTTTTATTGCGATCTTCCTCTGCCTCTCCTGGAAAAACTCATTTTAGGCGTTGTTTCATGAATTATGGCATAAGCATCAATGTTTTCTTGAACGTATACATCTTGAAGGGAAACGTTTTAGGGCTAATTATTAGTATTCGGATAGTACTTCAAAATGCCGGTATCGGGGAAGTCATAAATATTTTAATGTGGTGTTGGAGGGTCAACCTCCGTTCCCGAGTTTTAGTTTCCATATTGAAATTTCAACTTTGACTCCACCAAAACAGCATAAACAATGATTTAAAAAGTTTTCAAAGAACGTAGATAGATAGAGAATTTTATAACTAATTCAGGAAAGCGAACCGTTTTGAAATCGGTTGACAAGTGACTGACTCAGTCCTATTCCAGTGAGAGCATTAGGCGAGGCATTAAAGGGTCCAAAAATGAAAGTGTTGTCAAAGTTGGCGGAATTGGCTAAAAACAAACCTTTATGGTACCCTCATAAAAAGTCAATATGGTAGCAATCAGATCCGAGTGGATCTAGGGGTCGTTCAACTACAAAATGTGTGAAAAAAACACAAAAATCAATGAAAATACAGACTTTAGCTAAATTGAACATAACTACGAGATGATAACATTTCTTGTTAAGGGGAAATCATTGATTCCTCTTCTACCATTCTTTGGTGCATGGTAATTGACTCGTTACTAGTAGAGCTTAACAATTCAGGCACCTTCACTCAAGGGTATTCCGACGATGTTTCTTGTCTTCTTTGCGGAAACTTTGTTAACACCTTGGGTGACCTGATGAGAACCACTTTAAACTCAGTGGAGAACTGGTGTGCTAAAAACAAGCTTCGGGTGAATCCAATCAAAACTAAGATCATTTTGTTCACGAGAAAGAAAAATGCGAACGAGTCCAATTTGGGTAGGTTTACTCTTTTCGGTGAAGTAGTTAATCCTGTAGCCAAACTGAAGTACTTGGGCATAATTCTCGATCACAAATTAACTTGAATTCTTCACTTTGAAGAAAAAATTGATAAGGCAATCGGCATTTTCTGGATGTGCAGGAACGCTTTCGGTAGATCGTGGGGTCTGTCACCGAGGGCGATCTGGTGGATATACACCGCAGTGATCAGACCAACTTTGTGTCACAGATGTGTGGTGTGGTGGCCTAGAGTGGATGTTCAAACATCTAAAAAACGTCTCGACATGTTGCAACGGTTTGCAGGTTTATGTATCACAGGAGCCAAAAATTCCACTTCCACTTTGGCGCTAGAGACGCTCCTATCTATACCACCTCTGGTTTTTCATGTTAAATCAGTAGCATTTAATGCATCGATAAACACGGAATGTAACGGAGAGTGGCTCACTTCTTCAGGTAAGGGGCATAGAACGATCAGAAATCTCATTAGGGAAGATCTGTTGGATATGCCTAGCGATCAAATTAAAGCAGTGCTGATGCTTGATGACAAGTTTAAATGCATTATTCCTGATAAAGATGACTGGTTGGGCGATTTTAAGGTTTATCCCCCAGCTGAGGGAATAGTATGTTACACAGATGGCTCAAAACGAGACGGCCTATCAGGCGCTGGTTTCCATTGTGAACACCCTCATATAGAAGTCAGTCTGTCAACAGGAGAATACGCAACAGTTTTTCAAACGGAGCTCTTTGCCATATCAGAGATACGTACATCTATGATGTCGGAAGAGATTACCGGGAAAAACTTATACGTCTGCACAGATAGCACATCAGTAATACAAGCAATCGAATGTCCCCTTGTGAATTCTGAAATGGTTCGCCACTGTAAATCACAGCTGAATGACGTTGGTTCCCAAAATGAAGTTACAGTGCTGTGGGTACCCGGGCACGAAGGTATCGAAGGCAATGAAAAGGCTGATGAGCTGGCAGGAGACGGTGCTTGTCGCAGATTCACGGGGTCAAAACCTTTCTTTGGTATTTCACAAGCGGCAAGGAAGAAGGTGGCAAAAGAATGGCTACATCGCGAGCACACCAAAGCTTGGATGAATTATGATGGAGGAAGACACACAAAAATTTTCTGTCAAGCTCCGTCCAACGACTTCAGTAGAGAACTTCTGAACCTTAGCAGAAAGAATGTCAAAAGAGTGGTTGAAGTCTTAACAAATCACTGTGGACTAAACAAATACCTTTTCGACATCAACTGCAAGGATGATCCGAAGTGCCCGTGCGGGTGAAGTGAAGAAACGGGTGTTCATATTCTGACAGATTGCCCTAGGTTCAGACTATTCAGGAAAAATATCCTAGGCATGCCCGAACTTCAAGCTTTGCAGCTCAACATTCAATCCCTCGACCTGGAGAAACTTACAAATTTCCTCGAGAAAACGAAACTTTTCCCTTGATGATGATGATGATGAAGGATGGCCACATTGCGAATTTCGGACTAATGACTATTTGTCTGTTTGTTTTTAGTATATTTTGCTTTTGTTTGTCGTATAACTTGTTTTTCTCCTATTTAAATTTAGTCTTTGGTTTCTTTAAAAAAAAATTGTGAATTTCTGTTTACAATAAACGAAGGAAGTAGGGGGTTTGGAACAAGGGATCATAGATCCAGGTTCCTGTCTAATTTTAATTTTAGACCCCCCAAAACACCCTTATCTATCTATCTATCTCTATGTTCAATTTAGCTAAAGTCTGTATTTTCATTGATTTTGGTGTTTTTTCACACATTTTGTAGTTGAACGACCCCTAGATCCACTCGGATCAGATTGCTACCATATTGACTTTTTATCAGTGTACCGTAAAGGTCTGTTTTTAGCCAACTCCGCTAACTTTGACATCACTTTCATTTTTTGGACCCCTTAATGCCTCGCCTAATGCTCATACTGAAATAGGTGTAGCATTTAAAAAAAAAAGTTCTACGAAACATTTCTGGGACCATTACACTGTTGGAATATCAATTTGATATGATCACAGCTGCCCACAATATTGTTCTACAATCTAGTGTTCAACGTTTTGTATAAACTTATTCTAAATTAAATTGTCCTTTTGATAAGACGTGTTTGTCTCTAAATTATTTCCTTCGGCACTTTGGAAGCTTCCCAAATCCTGGAAAACCAACATACACGGCATTTGTAGGGTCAGGCGTTTCGAAAAAAAATAAAAGTTCAAATTCGACCCACCCTACTAGGCATCTCAGTTCTAGGCGTCTCACTTCTATCAACTGCTTCCCAGTGTCCGTTTCTGTATGCCTAGCGACCATATGGAAACAGTTTGCCGGTTCGAAAGGAAATATGAGAAATATGAGCTGTTCCGACCAGGGCAGAGTATGTGAATGGAAGATGTCCAAAGGTTGGAAATGTAACCGTGTTTACAGACGGATCTAAAACTGAAGAAGGAACTGGATCAGGGATATACAGCGAAGAGCAAGACATTCAAGTCTCTGTTCCTCTGGGAATCGCTGCTACAGTTTTCCAATCTGAGGTAGTGGGTATCAGCGAATGTTGTCGCATTTTGTCGGAAAAAGGGCTGACAAATGAGAAAATAGTTATATGCACAGATAGTGAATCAGCAATTGAAGCCTTATCCTCGTGTAAATTGTCGGCTAAATCAGTGCTCAGATGTAGCGATGACCTGGAGACTCTTTCAGAAGACAACGAAGTTTTTCTGGTCTGGGTACCAGGTCATTCGAACATCGTAACAAAAAGGCTGACGAATTAGCAAGGAAAAGAAGTCAGACGGGAATGATAGGGCCAGAACCGACGATCGGTGTACAAGCCAAATATATAGCGAATCTTCTTAGAAGAAAAATTGAGAATGAACACCAGATATTGTGGGAAACCTTCAAACCTGCCGGCAGTCTAAGGAATTTTGGGTAGGATGCAGGTGGAGCACTACTATATTTCTCCTTGGATTAGACAAGAAGAGGCTCAGGATGATGATAGGAATGCGTACGGGTCATACGGGTCCACTTGAATAAGATGTGACTTAGCTAAGACCCCAAATGTAGAATGTGCGGAGACTTACCGGAAACGGCGAAGCATTTCCTATGTCACTGTCCAGCGTTTTATAGACTTAGGGCGAAGTTTCTAAGAGATTTTTATATCACTCTTGAGGACTTTGGAAAATTACAACTACACGACGTGTTATCTTTCATAATAGGTAGCAAGTGGCTGAATGCGCCACCATAACTGGAGCGACATCAGCATTATTCAGATCACAACCCATAAAACACCACCAACTGAACAATAGAAGTCACCATCATTTTTAAATATCATCACCACCTCACCAGCAACGACGACAATATCCCAAATAAATCGAAGAGCGCGACACAATGGGCCTCAGTGTCTTTTTTCACTTTACCTTTCTATTTTTTCTTCTTTTAAGCAAATAATAGAGCGTGGTTCGCATCACTTTTCATCAGACAATACAAGCCGCCTGTCGGTAGCGTCATCCGCTTATTTTCATAGCTGAATACGGATCAATATAAAACTAGAGTACCCCTGTCGGTGGCGCCATCCTTTTTTTTCGTAGCTGAATAGGATTCGACACACAACTGAATCCTCACTCTATTGTGAAAAATACTTTTAAAATAAATCAATCAAATCAAGGAGTCGTGCACATATGACGTCAAACTCAGAGGGGAGGAGGCGGCACTTTTCGAAAATGTACCACAGTAAACAACTCTTCAATTTTTTCGATTGGCATGATTGATAAATATGAAGACGTTGAATGTATTGACATCAATTCCACTCATCAATGACTGGCACGTCATTTATCATATCCTGACATCAGACCATAGGTACATAAACTTTAAGGTGAACTTAGATCCGATTCCTCCACTTTTGTTTAGAAATCCGGCTACCACAAAATGGCCATATTTTAAAAATCTTGTCTTTGTCTACTTTGTGTAGAGGAAAATTAGTAAATGTCCTATTCAACCAACTTCAGACTGGATGGATAATCTAGGTGAGAGATTACAAAAAGCAAAGGTATAATTGTTACAATGCAGAAGAGCGTACGTAAAATCATAAGATCTCTATCCTAAAGTCCTTTTCTGGATCATACGACCACTGTCATCAGACCTCAAACTCTCAAGATTCCAAAGAATGGCGTGTAGAGCTATTACTGGCTCTCACGAACGTTCGAAAGAAACATTTAATGACATGAATGAATATAGTTCTTTTTCTTAGAATATGCATTTATCCTTTCTCAAAGTCAATGTCATTTTAATAAAAAACTATGTCGTAATACTTATCTGACACAATAATCATTTCATCATTGTGGTGATATAATCTAATAAAATAGCATTCGCTCTAGACTCAGTTAGTGGTGAACCTAATAGCGACAAATCGTCCTCAATTACTACTTCAATAAATTCATTCATTTAAATATCTCGCGCGCAAAAAGGACCGGCTAGTGAACGAGTTTAGCCAACTTGACAAAACTCAAATAAATTTCTAAAATCGACTCGGCGACTGTTCCCCGTAGAGTATGTGTTGTTTACACCATTTGTATCACAACTCTTGGATTTTCACACTAAAGGGCATGTTCACTTACTTATCGTATTGAACCCAACGAAGGACTTTTTTTATTCGCTGGAAACACATATTTGACAAATTTCAACCAATCCACATATTTCGTGCGGCAGAGTTTTGAATAGTTTCGTGTGAAAATGTGACAGATTCAACACGGACACCGACAATGTCTCATCAAAATTATTCAGATTATGTTGGCACCTCTGACTGTTCATGTTTTAACGCTCACTCACGCGTTTAGTGCGGTATCAGCTTATGTCAAAACATACTTAATATCATGTTAAAAGTCGTATGGTGTCTGTACAAGTCATTTTTCGTATGAAAAAGTTCATTTTTTAAAACTTTAGGGCGCACTACACATATGGATTAAAATCTTTTAATATTAAACTGTCAGTATACATGCGGTGTACGGAAAATAACCTCGCAGTTTTTGACAAACTGTGTATTACCACATATTTAAGATCAACCATTTATATAACTAAGAATAACCGTTTATATACCGAATATAACTGACCTTCCGACAAAAACATGGCCGACATTTTGTTTTCAAAACGAACGAATGCAATTTTTATTTCGTTGTTTCCAACAAACGGCAAGCTCATGCATTAAAATTTTGAGCTGAATTGGCTGCGTTAAGTGCTATAAGAGAGTACTAGACGGATAACATTTTAAGAGCAAACTATGGCTAAAGCATTCAATAAACTTGCTAGAATGATGCACTTTTAAAAAAATTGTTCAATGTCTCTTTGTTGTCGATTTGAATGAGAACACAGCAGTCACAAATAGAGTTACTGAGCAATTTTTTTAAAAGTGGATAATTCTAGCAAGTTTATTGAATGCTTTAGCAAAAGTGAGAGTAGCCGACGTTCTGAAAGCGTGGTGAGAAAGTCGCTTTGTGAAATACACGTCTTTCTAAAATTACTGGTCATTCCGTTTTTCCATTAAGGGGGGGGTATCCAATCAAGAATCAGGTTAGTGTGACAAGGGTGAGGGGGTAGAGATTCTCTATGAACACGTATTGTCTGACATGTCACAAGTATAAATATTACGACATGTATGTCTCTAGCATATGTGTCCATTTAGGTGTCCGATGCAGTAGTTTACAAATGAAGTTGACGTTATGAACTTTTTTCAGTAAATACCTCGAAATTCCAATGCAAAACAAATTTCTAGCAGCGTTCATACGTAGACAAATTGAGAAATTTAATATTTATTGAAGAAACTTTTCACAAAATGTTTATGTAAAATAAACGAGGAAGCGTTATTTCGACTTTAATAACAGTAGAACAGCAACACAAACTTAAATAATTATAACAGATCACCAATTTGGGCATTCGGAAAATTAAAGAGCGAATTTGTGTGCCGAATATTGAGAGCCATAGATGCAATTAAGTTGTAATTCATATTGAGACGTCCATTGCTAAAAATAATCTTATCCATCATCTCATTGTGACGATAATCCATCGCTCATAATAACCAGCTTATGGATTTTAAAATGAATTTAATATTTTGACGTGAACGATGACTTCTTGTTGAATCAGAATTAATAAATAAAGCAGCTTGTATTGGAAACACGTTTATATGTGCAGACATATTGATTGATGTGATTTTAATTGACAACATACAGAAACCATAGAAACGGAGTGCTATATTGTCAAATTAGTACCAGATATTCAATTAGGTGTAGTTAGTCAGCAGTAATGTCTTCAGCAAGATGAGACATCAAGTATTCCACAAAATGCATTTCACATTAAATGAAGATACGACAGACCCGTACGTTATGGGTTCAATGTGTTCCACGTATTACCTTCCTCAGAGGAACATTGAACTTGGTGTCATATCTCGTTTGGTTCAGCTCTGGTTGCTGTGCATAGAGTAGCTAAGGCTTCAACGGGTCGACTGGACCTGTACTTACTCCTGCCAGACAATAATGTTCACTTATGAAGAGCCTCTTAATTTTAAAAATAACCGTTGGCTAATGAAAAATAAATACATACCGTAAGACCACCTAACTTTGACCGCTTATTTGTAGAAAATAATTTCTTATTTTACTGGTCTATTGTTTGGAGTCATCAAAGTTGATGCGTTTTGTTTTTCAATGATTATAACAGTAACCCTCAGGTCCTGAATTAGTTTTGCTTAAGTTTTGCCGACAAAATTCGATTTTAATTCGCCCTAAGTGGTCAAAGTTAGAGAAATAAAGATTTGTCGAAGTTTGGTCGCATTTGTAGCTCCACATTTAAAAAATACTTTGTTTTAGTTAGTACAATGTGTAGTACACATTATGTAGTTTCTATTCTCTGTCATATCTCCTCAACATTGGACTTCCAATCAAAGATGCAGGTTGAAGGCTCCCGTCAAAAATCTCGAAAATTAAAATTCCGAATACACAAATTTTGAATGCGAAAATCCGGAAAATCACGAATAACAAAATTCCCGAATATCAATAATCCCGAATGTACAAAAATCCCGATTAACCATAATCCCGAATGATAACGAAAATTGTGAAATATTAAAAATCCTGATTGATACGAGTGAATTTGAGTTTGGGGGGCTCTGCCCCCTCACCACTGCGCCTGCGGCGGGCTTATTTGTTTCGCCTGCGGCTGGCTTTTTGACGCCTTGCAGGCGGCCTAACGTGCATGGGGCTCTGCTCCAAACCCCGCTAGGGGCTCTGCCCCTTAGAGCCCGCAAGGGGGGCTATGCCCCCCTTGACCCCTCACAGCGGGGGATGCCGCCCTTCGACCCCGCTTTTTTTCCACCTTTGCTGAATTGCATATTTTCTGGATGTTTGTTATTCGGGATTTTTGTACATTCGGGATTATTGATTTCCGGGATTTTTGCATTCGGGATTTTCGTTATTTTTGACGGCCACAAGGTTGAAAGGTGACAGATATATTAGATTGCAAAGTCAAAAATCGGTCAAAGTTAGTTGGATTTACGGTAAAATGCAAAATAGCGATTTATAATAGCCGGACAGGGCGCAATATTCAAATTTACAGCACATACCAACCATACCAACCCTTACCACACAAATTAGTGCTTTTCGAGTCGACGCCAACCCTACGCAGGCATACCAAAAGAATTGAGTGAAACTGTCGAATTCTCAGCTTACTTCATGTTGAATAGAATGATATTTAGGATGAAGTTAGCCGCATAGTTTGACATTTACATTCATGAATTAGGATTTAACTCGAAATCAATAATCATCATTTTTTCATCAAGATCATCAAACTTTATAGAACATTAGGCACTTTCGGTGTGAGTTCTTTACTTCGCAAACCTAGGAAGGTGCACTGCTCTCCTACATGCCCCTGATGGTTTTTTCACTCCATTGAAAGTCCCTTAACTTATTAATCTGTTTGAAATCTACTTGGTCTCATCTTATCGATGCGGACAATCGCTGGACTATTTTTATTTACGTTTTAAATAGTACATTACATCACAAGGAGCTAAAATTGTGCATTTAGACCCAGGTGGTGAAAAGGTCGAATCCAAGGGCGGAGCGCAGCGGAGCCCGAGGAAAGACCTTTTTAACACCGTGGTCTAAATCAGCACCGTCCTAGCTCCGAGTGATATATACTATTTTTCGCGCAGACGAACAAAACGCCAGATTCCGAACAAAAAAACTCGATAAATTTTGCATGAAATTTCATATAATGATCATAGCAAGTGTACAATTAAATTTTTCTCATTAATCATTTGATTTTTTGTTCACGTAAATATAAACAAAAATGGATAGTAAATAGAGTGGTCAGCAGTGAGAAGTGGGACGAGAAGTATTTTCATTCCCAGCTCCTAGGACATAAAATACTTTTTGTCCCACGTCAGCAGTGAGAAGTGGGACGAAAAGTATTTTCATTCCCAGCTCCTAGGACATAAAATACTTTTCGTCCCACCAAAATGCTTCTTCAAGTCTAAATAGCTCCTTTTCGTTTAGAAAATCGGTGAGAAAATGTGGCGTTTTTTGTCCGTCTGCGCGAAAAAGAAATTATTTAAATAATGGATACATTCATACAGAACGTAAATAGAAAACATATGAGTCTGTTGGGAGCAAAAATCTCTGCAGCATTTATTCGACCTTCATTATGATGATTCCTTAATTCCCCCTTGGTGAAGCGAAAGGCAAATTCACCCACTGTCTTCATTTTACGCATATTAGCAGGCGGCCCATTGTAATTCGAGATTGCCAGTACAAAGAATGATCTATTTTATTGGAGCGACGTGTTGTCCGGTAAGAGGAATGCTTGTTTTCGCGTAGAATGTCCCCTTTTGAGCTTAGAGAATAGGTATCCAGGGGTCTTAGTCAAGGAGAGTTTATGAATAATGACAGATTGCCGCTGTTTAAAGTAGTCAAACAAATTACAGCCTAACAGCTTATGAGTAAAACCTTAAACACTATCGTGGCGCCGTAACCCGTATGTGAATCTTATGCATGCAGAGAAGGCTTGTTCTAATCGGCGAATATCAACAGCTTGCAAGTTAGTGGAATAAACTGAATTGCAGTAGGTAAATAATGGGATTATCAGCGTTTTGATTAGCACAAGCCTTGTTTTAGCCGGGAATTTGTGACCATTTGGTCATTGACTGCGTAGGCTACCGAAGACTTTCGAGCATACTTTTTTAACATGTCCCTTAATGTCCCTTAATTCAATACAAGCGGAACATATGGAATGATAACTCCATTCAGATTTATAGTTGGGACATCAGTGTCTACGCCATCTTCCGAAAAGATAATTGACTGCGATTTCTCAGCATTAAGTACAAGCGAGGTTGATAACGTCCAGGGGCAGGGTCCTGATAGCAAATCGGCATTAATGTTTTGTACTGATTCTTGGACATCATTCAACGGGGTCGGGGAATCTCGCACACGCGTCATATAGGGTGGAATTTCCCACAGTGCGAGATTCCCTACATGAGGAGAATCTCGCACAAGTAATATTCATTGCGCGAATTGTTGGAAGTGTTGTGCGAGATTATAGAAGTGGTGTGCGAGTTGTTGGAAGTGTTGTGCGAGTCTATAGAAGTGGTGTGCGAGATTATACAAGTGGTGTGCGAGGTCATAGAAGTGGTGTGCGAGATTATGGAATTGGTGTGCAAGTCTATAGAATTGGTGTACGAGTTTATAGAAGTGGTGTGCGAGTTTATAGAAGTGGTGTCCGAGATCATAGAAGTGGTGTGCGAGATTATGGAATTGGTGTGCGAGTCTATAGAAG
The DNA here is from genome assembly GCA_029228625.1 of Pseudolycoriella hygida. NCBI lineage: Eukaryota > Metazoa > Arthropoda > Insecta > Diptera > Sciaridae > Pseudolycoriella > Pseudolycoriella hygida. The sequence continues at coordinate 113,489,655 of CM055404.1, read as the reverse complement.
TGCGAGTTTGTGGAAGTGGTGTGCGAGATTATAGAAGTGGTGTGAGAGTTTATAGAAGTGGTGTGCGAGATTATAGAAGTGGTGTGCGAGTTTATAGAAGTGGTTGCGAGTCTATAGAAGTGGTGTGCCAGATTATAGAATTGGTGTGCGAGTTTTTAGAAGCTGTGTGCACTTCTTCAATCTCGCACACAACTTCTATAATCTTGCACACCACTTCTATAAACTCGCACACCACTTCTATAATGTCGCACACCACTTCTATAAACTCGCTCACCACTTCTATAATGTCGCGCACCACTTCTATAAACTTTCACAACAATTCTACAAACTCGCACACCAATTCTACAAACTCGCACAAGAAATATTACTTGTGCGAGCTTCTCCCCCACCCTATAAGGGGAATCTCGCACAGTGCGAGATTCCCTACATGAGGGGAATCTCGCACACATTCAAAACAAACCGTGTGCGAGATTCCCCGTACTCCATTCAACGAGAGTTATAGAGTTGGACATCGTCCGCAAACATGTGCTGCATCACCGCCTTTAAGGAGTTTGGCAGGTCATTAATATAAAGGGAGAAGAAGAGGGGGCCCGGCAGGAGTATTGGGGAATTCCCACCTTATTGGCTAGCAGCCTAGAGAGATATTCTTCAATCGAAACACATTGGAACCTGTCTCAGTAGCTTCGAACTAGTGAGATTGCTGATGTTGAGATTCCAAATTTATTACCGAGCTTATGTAGTAATGTTTCATGTTCAAGCATATCAAAAGCTTTAGAGAAGTCCAGGCCTTTCTTATTTCATTTGAAATATAAAGTAGGGCAGAGTGTTCGTACTGTGACCTTTTCTGAAGCCAGACTGGTACTCAGTTTGAAGGTTTTTATTATTCAGGTGAGAAACTATGGTGTAACAAATCTGTACGCCCGCCCGCCGTTGGTAACGAGATCTTTTGGAAATTAGTTTTGGAAGAAAATACAACAATATTCTCATAGTTGTTTTATTAATGAATCACATGGTTTTGGATGTGTATAATTTTGCATCCGAATCACAATAGTTATTTGTGTGTCTGTTTTTGACGACTGATTTTAGGCAATTTTGAGTGTTGTAGACCGAGCAGAGCGAAAGTGCCTAAAATCAGTCGTCCAAACAGATACACAAAAAATTTTTCATGCAGAGCTCCAAAATCGAGAGAAAATTTATAAAATTTCTTTCGATTTTGGCCCTGAAGCATCAAAAAAATTATAATTTTGAATTTCTACGTGCCGCCCTTGCCTTTGCAAATTTCGCACACGGTTGAAATTGTTCACGTTCGTCCCTTCTGACCGAAATTTTGTGAGTGATCAGAGGGGAAATATCCCCCTTGCGGGGTTGAAGGCGCATAGCCCCTAGCGATGTTTGGGACATTGCCACATGCACGTAAGGCCACCTGCAGAGCAGAATCTAGCCCATACGAAGCCCCAAAATACCGAATTTATGGCTGCTGGATTTTGAAGCTTCCGAAATTTCAGGCTTTCGGAGTTTGTAATTCGGAATTTTTATCCGCACCCTGTACATCATAGAGGGCACTAGGATTGTGTGCAATTTATCACTGACACAGTAAAAACTTCGGTAATGAAAGGATCTCTAAGAAAAATCCATATGAGCGAAAAGCTCACAAAAAATTGCGGAACTAGTACATACAACCAAAAAATAAATTTACCAACTAGGCGGTTAGTTGACTTTATGCGCATGCGCACAAAATTTTTTTTTCATTGGACAGTAGCAATGAAAAAAAATCAACTAACTTCTTAGTTGATTTTGCGCATGCGCATAAGTCAACTAAGCTCTTAGTCCGTTAATTTATTTTTTGGTTGTAGACATCACTAATGTGTACACTTTGCCTGTATGAATGAATGTGGACAGACTTTGTAGTGGTTAGATGATATAATGAACCTCGAATCCATATGGAAGCTGCAACCACTACATTGACAATTTGTATCAACACAGCATGACGACAGTGTGGGGAAGTTAGTAGGTACTTTATATGGTAATGATAAGTGGAGTATCACAGGTACTTGACACAAAATCCACAGGTTGACCGGTATAAGGTAATTCACTATTATATTACAACCTCTTGAACCAAATTTAGTAGCTAGTCTGATCACTTGGTCTAGCGACGGTGATTGTTGCTAAGATGTAAGCTCAATGCATCTCTTGAGTAACGACCCATCGCTGTCATATTACATGTCGGTTTCAAATGTCGGTCCCCTCGGATATGGCTGAAGGGTTGGGATCTCGCATATCATAAAACATTAGAGATCTTGATACTGTACCCGTAGCCGGTTTGGAGTGGTCTTAATGCTGCTTTTACCGCACCATCATGACACACCCTCCATGGCTAGTGTAATAAGACTTGTGAGTGTATAAATTTCAGCCTTGAAGTGGTCAGGGCTTAGGCGCTCAATGCTCTTTGGGATCGTTCACAGGGGCCCGCTCGAATGTTGCAAGGTCAAGGTACATGATTTCTCCTTGGACACTTTTTATCAGGGACACATTTTGAGTATTTTGAGGAGTGGTGCCCCAGACTTTTCGACAACTTAAATTTTTTGACTACCTTACCCAATATTGAGCATCACCTATGAATCACAAATAGTGCACATTTCCGATGGCCTATCTCAGTTCAACTATCATGCCTTCTGGATGTTCATACGTCAGATATCAATGATCCTTTATTGGATATAACGTTAACAGCACTGACATTGATCATGGGCGCGCGGTAGCGATGCGCCCGTGACGCAAGTCCCCATACGAGCAAAAACTTTAGAAAATTTATTTTCGTAGACTTCGGAACCATATACACAATTTTTTACCTTGTCATACCCCCTGAGACCTAGTTTTTCGGATTCTACGTAAAATTTTGATTGAAATCGACTTTTTACTCATTACAATCGATCCAGTAGTTCCGGATATATGACCTTTTGAAAATTACAATTTCCGGTACAAAAAGTTCCTTCCATAGAAGCCAAAGTTTGTTAGTTCCAGGGCCATTTGTATGAAAAACCGTGAAAAACCATTTTTTTGGCTTCAGTTCGGTAACTTTTCTTAAAAATTTGCGGGGACCATCGGCTGGGCATTCTACCCCATATGAGATTTTAAAAAAGGGAGGGGTACCGGCCTCGTTTCGGCGCCACCGCTCATGGAAGCTCCCATACAAATCCCATATAAAAGCATATTTTGTATGTGTTTGTGTGTGTATTCAAGGTATGGGTCAAACATGAGCAAAATTTTTAGAATGTGACCAGAGGCGGCGGTGATGGTGAAATCCAGCTATGGCAGCCGCGCGAGGTGCCGTGGCGCCAGAAAAATTTTATGAATGAGGGTTGTAGAGGAAGCGACTGTGATCATTTTCGTAGACGTAAGTGGTGGCCGCCACAGCCAGCTGTGGCAGCCGCGCGAGGTGCCATGGCGCGAAAAAAATTTTATGAATGAGGGTTGTAGAGGAAGTGACTCTACTTCCAAAATTACTGATATCACAACAAAAACCCTTTTTAAAAGGGAAACGTAACGCAAGTCTCTTTGTTTCTTCTTCCAAAACGACTGATATCAATTGGGTTGACGATGACGATGATGGAATGTTTTCATTTTTGATTAAAAAAATGCGTCACAAATGCCGGACCCCCCAGTGTTATAGTTTTTCTTCGCTTTCATCAGCAAAAATTTGATTTCTTGTACAAAAATACGCCATACATCGCATAAAGTCACATTTTTGCGTTGTGAAAGCTGAAAGAACAGAGAAACTATAAAACTGGGGGGTCCGGCATTTGTGACGCATGTTTTTATTCAAAAATGAAAACATTCCAAAAGAAGTTTTTGCGTTTCAAAGCTTTACGCGTCATTGCAATTGATATCAGTCGTTTTAGAAGAAGAAACAAAGAGACTTGCGTCACGTTTCCCTTTTAAATAGGGTTTTTGTTGTGGGTTTCAATTCCATTGCACTCCACAGGGGATTCTCTGTGAATAGGGGTGATTTTAACATGATTTCTATCTGTCTATCTCTGTAAGTCTTATGCAAGCGCCAATGGGCGAAAGAACTAATAAATTTCCCGTCTAGTGAAACATCATTACAATGATAGTGAAATCCCTTAGGGACCGTTCATAAAGGATGTCACGCCGAGGGGGGGGGAGAGGGAGGGGGGGGGTCTGGGAAATCCGTGACAGAGCGTGACAGGGGGGAGGGGGGTCACGTAAGTTTTAATTCGGGACCAGGCTTCTGCTGCCCTCTGCATTAGAAATCCTTAATTCGAGGACGCAACCTAGTGCCGATTTGAAACTTATATGACGTATACAACCAAAAAATAAATTAACCAACTAAGAGGTTAGTTGACTTTATGCGCATGCGCACAAAAAATTTTTTTTTTCATTGGACAGTAGCAATGAAAAAAAATCAACTAACTTCTTAGTTGATTTTGCGCATGCGCATAAGTCAACTAAGCTCTTAGTTCGTTAATTTATTTTTTGCTTGTACAAAAATGATCTAACCTCTGACCTGGACGGGTTGTAACGGCGGATTATTATTATGATTAATTCAGAATTTTGGGTGGGAGCCCATTTTGTTAACTGAATTGTGACTCATTTTTTGTTTTTTGGAGACAAAATAACATAATTTGAAAGGGTCTCTTTTTCGGAAGCGTAGCGCAGTTGGCGTCACACTTCCCTTTTCATATGTGGTTTTGTGCGCGTCTACAAATAATATTTCCTTTCCGGTATCCGAGTCAAAATTTCCCGCTACACGAATTTCCCCGTGAAAATTTCGATTTTCCGGTATCATAAAATTGTTTCAAAAAATTTTCCGGTATCCTTTATACCATGGATACTAATTGCAGACGCGGTTTTGTGTGATCACAAAGTACACGAACTAGGCATTTCTAAAATTTTTCTATTTGAATATTCGTCTACATGAAGAGTTTACATCGCTTTTTGCCATGGTGCATCATTTTCAATGTATTTCGATGGAACACACAAAAAAGATGAAAATATGCCACAACAAAAATAACTTCATTGTTAGTTGTAAAAGCTGTACATAAACTTTTATGTAGAAGCGACTTTTTAACACATTCAAAATGTGTCAATAAATGTAAAATGCATGAGGTTTGTAAAGGACGTTTTTCAACATTGGAAAAAAAACCGAAATAAATTATGAAAACATTTCAAAGTTATCAAAACTGCTCATCACGATTTTTAAGTTTATTCTTTTTTTGTGTCAATTTTATTCGTTAAGAGTATTACAACTCCAAATATTTTCCAAACGCATTCTCAAGTGTCCCATTCGAATTGAATAACTCATATTATTGAATATAATATTCGTTGAGGATCGAGACATCTTTTTGTCAGTCTATTTTTTATATTATTAGTGTCAATTTATTGTAGCTGGTTGTTAAATCTTTTTCTAAAAGAGGTAAGCAGTTGCGGAGTGGATTAGATATGGGCTTCGTGGTGGTCTTTGTACACAAAACGTTCAAAATCGTCTGTGTGTTTCGTTTCATACGAAAGGAACGGAATAGGATGACGCAGTGTAGTCACCGACGTCGTCGGTCGTGTATTTAATGAAAATGAAGACATACAATGAAGGGGAAAGCGACAACGAAATTAAATTGTATATGATGTGTGGTACACTATAAAACCTGAACCGGAGTTAAGATGTTTTTTTGTACATTGCAGAGGATAATTTTCATATTTTTCTGTTGGTATTGAGTTATGAAATATTTATTATTTTGATAAATTAAATCGTTTGTGGTTGTACAATCATTTAATTGAGTTATAATATTAAAAGCAAGATTAAAACCAGAAACCATGTGAACAACATTATGAACGACCTTGGTTTCACATAAAGGAAAATGAACATAACGAGTTTTACCCTTCGATATGGTTTTGAGTGTTGATGTAATTTTGAATTAATGAACAGAACAGTGGACAAAATCAGTTTGCTATAGAAATCTGGATGGAAATTGAAGGGTTAACTAACGACGAAATAAAATGTTGTGACATCGAAAAAAATGCATTTCAATACTAGAAAATAGAATCGAATGGTAGAGGTAGAAGCCAAAGAGGTTAGGGTTCAAGTACAGTTCCAGCTTGAAAATAGAACAGCGAGTGTTCTGGCTGTGTGTGTGTGTGTGTGTTTATGAAATGCAAAACTTGCATTTGTTTTGTAGGGAAAGGGATAAGCCTAACATCCTTCGTGCAGGTCCAGAAATAAATATAAATCAACCACTCAAATCAGTAATAACGAGTTCGTAAAATTAAAATATAAACTATTTCTGTTCGTTTTATTCTGTCCGTTTCAATTACGGATAATTGAATGTTCCCATTTTACATTTCCGAGAATTTTACAGGAATGTAGAATGAGTCAATGTATAGAGTCAATTATGGGAAATTGAAAGGCACATTTGAACTTTCCTGAAAATAAAAATCAATAAAACTCCCAGGACTTTCCAGGAAAATTTAATTTGGATTCCCTTAATTCTGGTATCCGGATCACAAGTTACATACATTCAGTACAAGCACGACAGTTAAGCATAAAGTCGTTTTTAGAAAATTTCATTGCAATTGGTCAGTTTTTATTTTCTGTTAATTTCGGTCCAGACTTAATTTTCCGTAATGATGAAGTCTCTTGAAACAAATTTTACTTCCCAACATCTTCTTTATAAAAGAGCCTCGGTACACTGCGAAAAGTCACTTATTTTTCTTTATCCACACGCTTAGTCAAATCATACGAAATTTCAATGTGTGCTACGATAAACTCAAGATTGTATTGAATGTCGCCAAATTGTATGGTTTGAGTTCGCCGGGGTCGGAACGGATCAGATAAATCCGATCGGATATCGGACTTGATCTGATCCGTCATTGATCCGATCTGATTTAATCCGAAAAGATTTGATCCGAAATTATCCGAAACCGAAAATATCCGATTTTCAATTATCTGATCTGATCTGATCCGTCCCACAGATTTGCATTATCCGATCCGAAAAACCGAAATTTATCCGAAAAATTAAGAATTACATTAAAAGTTATTGAATAAAGAAATGATATAAGATCTAACCAAAAAAGATGCGGAAATAAGCATCTGATGACATCAGCAGTCTTCACCTCGAATCATCATTCAAAAACGATTGATAATATTGACCTAGCGCCCCTCGTTGTTTTCATTTTATTTTGATAAAATGGATGTTTTTGAGATATAAATTGTTCTACGACGTATTTAGGATATCAATATATATTTTTTTTAAATTTAATTCTAGTTTTAAACATTTGAATTCTTCCCTCAACGGAACAAGCAAGTAGTGTGCTTTGTCAATATGTCAAAATGACGAACGAAAAATAACTAAGAACAAAAAAACTACCTGCAACAATAAATAAGTACTTGCAGAAAGCAACAAACAGCGGAAATAAATACCTACTAAAACAACTACATCAAATTTAACTACTGACATAAGGCTAAATGTCGCACAGTAGGCTAATCCCTTATATTCATGTTCAAAAATCTATGTCTCGTGGTATATTCATAATTTAAATGTAAGAATTCTTAAAACGTGATTTGAGAATGTTCAAAAATGTCGGGAAAAATATTTGTGCATGTAGGCCGCAGATAAATAGCCGTAAGGTTGTTAGACAAAGTGACAGGTTTGATTTCTCCCCATACATAACCTCAAAAAAATATATTTTCCATATTTTCGTCAGAAACTTGTCGAAATCAGTTGTAAACGTTAAAGTAATTCATAATAAGTCGAAACGAGCCTAGTCCGACGAAAAAAAGATGAATTTCTTGGTTAATTCTTTGATTTTCATACTGACTGTCTTTGAGTCTCAGAGCGCTGAATAACAATTCGCTTCAAAACCACTAGGAATTTCATCCCTTTTTCGTCGGACAAGGCTCGTTTCGACTTATTATGAATTACTTTAACGTTTACAACTGATTTCGACAAGATTCTGACGAAAATATGGAAAATATATTTTTTTGGGGTTATGTATGGGGAGAAATCAAACCTGTCACTTTGTCTAACAATTTTACGACTATTAATCTGCGGCCTACATGCACAAATATTTTTCCCGACATTTTTGAATATTCTTAAATCACGTTTTAAGAATTCTTACATTTAAATTGTGAATATTTCACGAGATATAGATTTTTGAACATGAATATAACGGATTAGCCTACTGTGTGTCGGTTCAAAAATTGTGAAAAAAGCGGGGTCGAGGGGCGGCAGCCCCCGCATAAGGAAGTAAAGGGGCAGTATCCCCCATTTGCAAGATATAAGGGGTATAGGCTTGATTGATGGGGTACCTGCAATGCCGCAGGCGCGGGGTTTGGGGGCAGAGCCGCCTTTAATTAAAAAAAATACTTCTAATTGCAACATAACGAAAGAGTTAATATGGTGCGGAACTATTGCTGTATTTCAGTCATTAAAGTAGGTAGTTATTTATGTAGTAGTTGTGGGGGGCAGTGTTGGTAGTTGTTTATGATGGTTGTATATTTCGGACGTCATTCCGACATAGAGCCGTGTGCTTTAATCAAACAGAAGTTTTGGTTAGTCTATATAAGTAACTAAAACAAATTCTCAATCTCAACTATTTTATCTTTTATCTCCAAATGGTTAAAGTCATAGTATAAAAATGAGAACTTGTCATAGTTTGAGAATCATTCTGTGACCATGACCACTGGGACCGATTGCGATTTACACATGACCTAACCCTACTCAAGTCACGCAAAAGTTGTGCAAAACATTGACCCGAATGTCTATTTCGCTTCTTTTTCCATTACTGAATAATCCTCTAGAACAGGAAAACGCTCTAGGAATGAGTTTAGGGGTCGTACAAAGCTTGTGAAGACTGTATGACATGCATGAAAATCCAACATGAAATCAGCAACATTTCGTTCTATCCAGATTTTTTTAAGAATTGTTAATGGCTTTTGAATATCTGTATTCACAACAGCTTCATTATCTCGTCAGTGAATGATTGCAACGACGATGAGTTGTTGTCACATTACATAATAAAACGATCGAGGTCGTGGCTGCACCCATTCCTCTTCAGAATTCGATAGGTATTTGCGACAACCGCTATTAGCTAAAACGGTTTGTCTCCTAGATTGTTGGACAAGTATATAATAGGAATTTCCTTTCCTGTGCAAAATCACATTAAAGTTATTGCAGATACAAGGCAGCGATGCAGCTGGAGAGCGCGACTTGTTGAATGCCAGTCGAGGAGTGCCACCGTCGAGGATTGAAACACAGGACAATTACGGTAGTAATGTGCTTAAAGTCGTGGATTTCAGAAAAAAATATTTAGTGAAAAGCCAGTGTGTTTCATGTATTGAATTATTTATTTTTTTTTGAGCTGAATTCAAAATTGAGATTGAAATCTAATAAAATTTCAAATTTGAAGAATTGACAATGAGTTATGGGCGTATTCTTTGATTGAAAAATATCCAAAGCTATCGATGCCCTTGTCAATTTACGAATATAAGTCCAAGACTTCCTCTTAGGGCCGCGAATTGGCTCGAACGTCCGTCGGCTCTAACGCAAATCTTTTTTAATTATTTTATAACATATTTTTCATCTTGTTATTGTCATCATTTTGGACTATGGAAGTAATAGTTTGGTCAAGTAGCTTGAAAAAACAAACTTTTCAAATGTAATTTCAAATATTATTTCATATTTATTTCAATTATTAAAAGCTGCAAAAATATCGGATCAATCGGATCGGATCAGATCAAATCGGATCGGATCGAATCGGATAATCATTAGAAACGGATCAGATCAGATCAGATCAGATAAATGTAAAAGAAAAATCAATCGGATCAGATCGGATCGGATCGAATATTACCGTTTTCGGATAAGGATCAATCCGAACTCGATTCGTTCCGAGCCCTAAATAGACTGTAGAAAAATTGTTTGTGACACCATTTTTGGTGGGCAGGGAAGGGTCGTAATTACAATTACCCTTCAGAATGAACACTCAGTTTTTTCAGTCCAACATGTTTGCCAGAAAGTTAAATTATGCATTAAATATCAACGAATATTTTTGACCAATGAGAGTCTTTAAGGTCATTACCCTCTGGTCGATTCTGGACGGGAGCCCGGTGCCAAACAAATTCCTTTGACAATGTTCAATGATGGAACGAGTACATAAATGTTCACTTGGTTCCGACTCGGCACCAGGCTAGGTACTTGAAAAGTATTAGCAGCCTTATAGAAGGCAGCCTATTTGTTAAAGTCATTGTAACAGCAGTAAAGAATATTAAACGTCATAAAAATTTCAAATGAGCACCAGGCTGCTGCTGCCCTCTATGTTGATAGAAGAATATGTTGTATGTAAGTTCTACTGTGCATGAGAGATCCGAATTAATTCGGATTTTTTCTTCTGGGGATAGTATTCGTAACTGCGGTTTCGATAACATTAACAGATTTTTGGCTACTTATGGTTACTTATACTTCTCAAGTGGGCAGCCTGGTTTGTTATAGAAACGTTTTTGGCACCAGGCTGCCCAGCTTGAGATGCAGACTTCTGTTTGTTGCAGCTTTTCTCTATGAAAATGTTCTAGACGACGATAAGATAAGGAGTTCAGGCACTAGACAATTGACCGGTCTAGTGACTGAACTCCTTATTTCATCGTCGCTCAGAACATTTTCATGTACTAAAATTGCAACAAACAGAAGCCTGTTTTAGGAGACACAATCAAGAGAATTTACTGCGTTACAGATTTATCGCGTATATTTTCTATCCAAACTGACCTTTGCGCCGCGCCGTGCCAGACTAAAAAATTTATGGGGCGGCGGCTGAAACAATAATGTTTTGAATCGACTGCCTGCTTTGGATAAAGGCAAAATATTTTGCGGCGCTTAAATTTTTACCATCAAAACACATCACCGCCGTTCATACGGTTTTCTATTTACATTGTAAATTATGCACTTGAAGAGCGTATATTATACGGTTCGAACGTATTGAAAATCCACTATGATTGATTTCGACCGCCTTAATGCCCGATGCTGGGTCGATTGGGTGGAATGCTTTTTTTTACACGGCCGATGTTACTGAGAAGGTTGAGATTTTTAATGCTAAGGTTCTCGAGCTGCTTGAAAGGAGAGCCCCTTTAAGGCCGGTCGTGTCTAGGAACCCGCTTACATCCACCCAGCCGTGGTTTACAGGAGAGACTAGGAGGGCCATGATTGATGGGGAGATTGCTGAGGCCGAGTACAGGAGAAATCGCATCATTAGGGCATTCTACTTGCGGTTACGGAATCGGGTAACGGATCTTATCAGGAAAGCTAAGTATGCCTACCTGCAGCCCAAGCTGCATGTTGAACTTGGCTCGAGGGCACTGTGGCGTAATCTCCGTGAGATCCGTGCTATGTCGTCCGGTGGTGTTCACAGCTGATGAGTTCAGTGCTCGCCTTGTCGGCTCTGGTGTTCCTCCAGACGACGTTTCACTCGCGCCTCACGATAACTGTGACTCAGGCTTTAGTTTTTCCAACGTAAACAGTTTGGATGTTGCTAGGGCGATTAGCTCGGTCAAGTCTAAGTCGGTTGGAATGGATGGTATACCGCTCATGTTCATTAGGCTTATTCTCCTTACTGTTGCTCACCAATGGAAGCTATCTAAAGTTTTACCTGTTCACAAGAAGACGAGACAGCGTGGGTTGGAGGACTTTAGACCGATTTGTATACTGCCTTGCTTGTCTAAGGTCCTCGAGATTTTGTCGAAAGAACAACTGTGTGCGTGGATGCAGAAGGTTTGCTGGATAAGTACCAGTCAGGGTTCAGGAAAAGGCACAGTACAGTATTGTTGCATGTGTCTGACGAAATACGTAAGTCTTTCGAGAGGAAGCATCTTGTGCTGATGGTTTTGCTTGACTTCTCAAAAGCGTTTGACTCGCTGAATCACTCACGTCTCCCAAGCTGTCAGCCAAATTTCGTTTTCTGCCTTCATCTGTCAACTTCCAGAGGGTGTGTATCGGGTCCTATTATTCTGATCCTGTGGTGATCAGGGTAGCATACCACAAGGCTCAGTATTGGGTCCTCTGTTGTTTCCGCCGTGTACTAACGACCTTCCGGGCACCCGGGATTATGCTGAAAGGTTGCTCAGGGCGCCGATATTGACGATCTTGAGGCAGAGACATTGTTCCGCTCTTTACAGCATTGTTCAGTCTAAAGAGCCGCCGTACCTAGCTGATAGGCTAAGTTCAGGGACTTCTTCTAGAAGGGATTCTGGTGATACCAAGGCACACTTTTGGACAGTTTAATCGGTCTTTCTTTGTTCGAACTGTCTCTGACTATAATTCTATTCCGGTCGGTGTCAGGATGTTTAACAAGCCAGTTTAAATTGGTTCTGCGCTGGAAGGCCTTCCTGATTCTGGGAGTTCTTTTGGGTGTGGTACGGATCATGTGAATTTGGGTGTACTAGTCGACTCATTACGGTTGTGATCCTTTGCGTGTGTTAATGGTTGTGTGATTTATATATTTAAAGTCTATTCTTTTTTTGTCGCGGATTAGCTCCAGCTCATGTAGTTTTATTTGAAGTTTTAGTTTAAGTTTGGACAGTTTTTCGTGTGAACATTTGTATAAGAATTAAGTTTCTTTTTGTTCTGGGTTGCAAATAAATAAAATTGAAATCAAGCAATTTTGTGAATTTCTTACTTTTATTAGCTCGGTACACTTTGATGCACTACGGAACTTTTCGGTGAAACTACGGTACACGCTGGTGCACACGGTACACCATGGTGCGATACGGTCGGTACATCTTGGTGCAGTACGGTGCACTTTGGTGCAATACGGTACACCTTGGTACACTACGGTATACCACTTCACTGCCCCACATACACTTCGTATGAGTTGGTTCAAAGAAATCGTACTTCATTTCATCATCTTTCCCGTAGCTAGAACCCCAAACATTACTGTCACTTGTGCAAATATCTCCAGTGGATCAGTGGGTATATTCAAGCTGGGACTGAAGGTCTTAGAACACTCACTGCCATTTATGCCATTTAGATGACTAAGTGAAGGATGTTCAGTAGCACAATGTCTATAGACTTAACTGACCTAAATCGCATATTTAACTAAGAGAGGGAATTTGGAGGGAGCAAATATATGAAATTCTCTCATTTGATGGCGTCACTAAGTGATTTAAGGCAATTAACTCTTGGGCGATAAACTGTAATCCAAGTCATCAGAAAACTTGGCAACATTCTTAAAGTTACGGGACGACGATCGACATCTATCACACATTACGTTCATCCCCCACATGCTAAATTCCGATTGCCAGCAGGGGATTTTCACATTTCGAGTTTAATTGAGGAAATGCAATTTTCTTGTCGCAAAAATTCACTTAGAAATTCTGCAATTTGGAATGAATTGTTTCCGTTACCCATCTAATAGCTCTTACTCTGAATGTACTAAATCCTCTTTCCCGTTTTGTGTCCTATTCAATTGACCCTTTTAGCGTGTATTACACCCATAATTTCCCAGTCATATTTTCCAATTATTTATTAATTAAATATTCCCAACTACTCACTTCAAAGAGCTGAAAACTGCTTAAATTAAACGGGTTAATTTGCAACTCTTTGTAAAGTTTCTATGTTTTATGTAAATGAACCACTTTAAATGCAAAGAATCCACTAAAAGGTTTTAATCAAAATATTTCGTCACAATGTTAAGCTCATAAAACTCACACTCGTGCCGACATCCATACCTCTAGTTAAAATTATTAAAAGTGTTTTCTAATGGGTGTAAAAATGTTTACGAAATTTTGGTACTTTCGCAAGAAGGAAAACTTAAAACTCATAAAATTACATCAATGTTGCATCGAAAAAGGGTAGAAAATGTTCTACGTGAGTTAGTAAAAAATGTTTTAACGAATTTTCTTTATATCCCCGAGAAATAATGTTACAATTTCTGTGTGAAGGATAACGCTCTTTATGATTATAAAACTTGAAACTGGAAATAATAATAATCTGTTCGTCTTTAGAGTTTGCTAAGGGGAAAAAATGTTTCACAAGTTTCTAGTCACTTCGCTTTATTATATTTTACATTTTATTGTGTCGTCGGTTGTTGGACGTATTCTCATAAAGCTTTTCAATTTCAATGACATCGAAAAATTTCGTTAGACCCTGTGTGCATAGTAAATTTTTAAAAACAGGAAAATCATAACAGGGAAAAGGTAACATAAAAACATTTTTGCCATTACCGAAACTTCAGTAAAATGGCATGGCATAAAGTAAAAAAATTGTACACATTTCTCAGCTTTATGAGCAAACATTGTAACAGTGTTCTCCATCAAAAACCTGAAGTTATTTTAAAAGAAGTGAGAAAGGGTTGACAGTGACATAAAATTCGTTATTTATTCATTTCATATCATTGTCTGCATAGAATTCCATTCAAATGAACCGGAGACGTAATAATATCTTTTTTATGACGAGTGGTACAACTCTATTTAAATGGAAAACTGCAAAGTATTCTTCTATTGTTTCTAAATCAAGAAAAGACTCTTTGATGCGATATGGCGATGTACCTATTAGGACTTAGAAATACGCACATTTTTGAGTGGCGAAATTATAGTTTGTCTAATGCATGTGAAGGGGAAGGGGATGCACATTTTCCTCAAATATCTCATTGCGAACTTTCCGTGTTGTTTTTGGTTGATAAATTGTATTCGTTTCTGTAACTAGAACAGTGAAAAATGTAGTTTTTTTACCACTACGAAATCAGTGTTTGCACTCCAAATTTCTATCTAGTGACTAGTTAGTGAACTTGTTAGGCTGAACAAACACGCACGAGACATTGAAAACGTATTTTGTTAAAAATTCTCTTTGTTCAAATGTCAATTGAGAACAATGAAAATTTCTTATCAAAACACGTTTCAGTGTCTCGTGCGTGTTCAGCTTTACAGAAATTGCTACTGTCACTGAGTTGCTCATTACTTCAAGCACATTGAAGTACCAGATTTGACATTCGTAGGATCTGTCGTTAAGGGAACACCACTTGAATCTGTTACGTCATCTGTTTACTTAATTTGGGAAAGGGAAAAATCACCCAGTGTATTATTATCCCATAGATGATAATATCACAACAAAAACCCTTTTTAAAAGGGAAACGTGACGCAAGTCCCGTCCCTTCTTCCAAAACAACTGATATCAATTTGGGTGACGCTTGCAGCTTCGGAACGCACAAAATTCTTTTGCAATATTTTCACTTTTGATTAAAAAAATGCCGGACCCTCCCAACGCAATAATTTTTCTGCGCTTTCAACTTTCATACGCAGAAATTTGATTTCCTGTACAAAAATACGCCATACATCCCATAAAGTCAAATTTTTGCATTGTGAATTTGTACCCAAATTGTATCAGTTGTTTTGGAAGAAGGGACGAGGACTTGCGTCACGTTTCCCTTTTAAAAAAGGTTTTCGTTGTGATTGTTATGTTTTGCATTATTTTGAGCCGCCGCTGCCGCCGAACCGAAGCGCGGCGGCTACTACTTCCATGGGCGAAAATTATCCCCTCAACTTCCTCTACAACATATCAAAAGTTTTTTTTTGAGTCTCCGCCTATTTTCCGCTATTTTGGCGGTCACCCTGATACACTACACACCCAAACCAAGAACTTTCCCTTTGACACCAAACCTCTATCTCGAACACACAACCATTGCCTCATACAAAATGTGCTATCATACTCACTACATACACACACACACATATGGGCTTTATATGACGCCTTCTAAGACCCTTGCGCCCAAACGAGGCCGGTACCCCCCTTTTTTAAAATCTCGTAAGGCGTAGAATGCCCACCCGAAGGTCCCTGCAAAATTTCAAGAAAAGTTATCGAGCAGTTTTCGAGCACGAGCCAAAAAAGTGATTTTTCACGGTTTTTCATACAAATAGCCCTGGAACTAACTACCGAACTAACTAACTAGCGTAGGATATTTTCATTTACTTTGGCTTCTATGGAAGGAACATTTTGTACCGGAAATCTTTGGATCCACTGGACCGATTTTTATAAGTAAAATGTCGATTTCAATCAAAATTTTACGTAGAATTCGAAAAACTAGGTGTCAGGGGGGTATGACGCAAGGAAAAAAAGTCAAAACCTAGGTGTATGGTTCCGAAGTCTACGAAAAAAAAATTTCTGAATTTTTTACTCGTGTGGGGACTTGCGTCACGGGCGCATCGCTACCGCGCGCCCATAATTGTCCGGTGGAGGATATTATCCTAACAGCGGATGATGTTATCGTCCACTTGAGAATATTATTATACCATTTTATGATAATATCGTTCGCCGGAGGATATCATCATATCACCGGATGATATTATTCTTCCGCGGGGAATATTATTATTGCATTGGATGATAATATTGTCCTTCGGAGTATAATATTGTCCTAGTTTTCTATTTTTTATGTTAAAACGATAATATTCTCCAAGAGATGATAATACTGGATACCATTGGACTATAATATTCTCCACGGGGCGATAATATTCTCCACGAGGCGATAATATTCTCCACCGTATGATAATATTCTCCACCGGATGATAATATTCTCCACCGGATGATAATATTCTCCTCGAGATGATAATATTGTCCTCGGCATGATAATATCTTCCACTGGACTATAATATCCCCCACTGGACGATAATGCTCTCCACCGGATGATAATGTTATCCACTGGACGATAGTATTATCCGCGGGATGATAAAATTTTCCACTAGATGATAGTATTGCTTAACACATGACAAAGATACCATCGCTTCCATGTAATCATCTGAAATTCTGCGCCGATTGTATCGCTACATTGATGGAGCCGAGAGAGGATGATTACGGCATAGCAATTATTCCGAAGTGTCCAGTTTGTCGAACTGTCATCTCTGGACATACACGCGTCTACTTATAGTAAAAAATGTTTTGTATAATTTCTATGTTGAATCCTTCTAACGCACCTTTTCTCCTTTTCGAAAAATTTGCAGATTTCCGTCAGCTTTCCGCCAAGAGTAGCATTCAAAGTTCTGGAGTTTGTTGTAATTGAAAAAGGTTCAGATTTTTGTTCGATACATTGGTAACATGTTAACAATAGCAATACAAAAACTTAAATCAATTTTGTTTGTAGTCTACAAAATTATTCTTCCTAAAAGTTTTCGTGGATAGTCGTTGGAATCGATTTGTGGTTCAGTTATCTTCACCAGAGAAGCAGTAGATGAGAAAATTCGAATTCGTTGGACGATACTATCATCCAGTGGAAAATGTTATCATCCCGCGGATGATGCTATCGTCCAGTGGATAACATTATCATCCGGTGGAGAGTATTATCGTCCAGTGGGGGATATTATAGTCCAGTGAAAGATATTATCGTGCCGAGGGCAATATTATCATCCCGAGGAGAATATTATCATCCGGTGGAGAATATTATCATCCAGTGGAGAATATTATCGTCCCGAGGAGAATATTATCGTCCCGAGGAGAATATTATCGTCCCGAGGAGAATATTATCATTTCCGCGGATAATACTATCGTCCAGTGGATAACATTATCATCCGGTGGAGAGTATTATCGTCCAGTGGGGGATATTATAGTCCAGTGAAAGATATTATCGTGCCGAGGACAATATTATCATTCCGAGGAGAATATTATCATCCGGTGGAGAATATTATCGTCCCGAGGAGAATATTATCAGCTGGTGGAGAATATTATCATCCGGTGGAGAATATTATCGCCTCGTGGAGAATATTGTCATCACAAAATTAGACAATAAAACACTCGGGCAATATTATTGTACAGTGGATGATATTATCATATCATTGGACAATAATATTGTCCAATGGAGGATATTATCGTAACAGCGGATGATATTATCGTCCGCTAGAGAATATTATTAAACCATTGGATGATAATATCGTTCGCCGGAGGATATTATACTCTCAGCGGATGATATTATCATCCACCGGAGAATATTATCGTCCCGGATGATAATACACTGCCACTTAGTTTTCTGTTTTGTTTTCAGAACAGTCTAGAAAAGTTGACCCTTTGATGAAAACATACATAGTTTTCTACTTCTTACTCTTTCTGCATTTCTAGTTTTTTTAAAAAAAAAGATCAATTTGTCCATATATCACAACCAGTGACCATAGTTGCCACACGCCACACGTTGTGAAGGGATACAACAAAAGGTATTGACTTATTTTAGAAACGGCTTCCTGTGTTTCACTCTTTCTGGAATCACAAAAAATCCCTCTGGTCCTGTGAATATCTATTACAGTTAAAATAAATTGCATTTCTTCCCCATGGAAATTTAATAAATGGAAACCGTTGGACATAAACTTTTTTTAAACTAAATAGTAGTAATTTTTATAAAACATAGGAAAACGCACAAATTGCGAAGTAGATGAGGATAATGATGGTGGGGATTTTGGTCAGGTACCTTATGGTTGGCTAGACGTCTTGCTTAAAAATGCATCAACGTTTATTTATAACATTTTACACACGGGAAAAATACACGTAAATATTTTACCAGACAGTGTAATAACTCTGCTAGGGTTTTCGTTTCATATAGTTTTTCAATGCCTTTGCGTATAAAACTCTTGATGTTAATGATAATGCGGCGCTATACTAAAATAAAATAAACAACAGAATGAAATGAGTAATTTGAAAAAAAAAATGTTTATTTTCTCCATTTTGCGTTAAATTGAGGAACATCTTGGCAGTTTTTAATTTATGTCTTAATTACTAACACATGCGCAAATTATTTCTGCCACAACCTAACACATGTCGACTGTTAAGTTGATGACTTTTTACACACTTGAGTTGACTCTCTCTCGTAGCCCCGTAATTAGCATAAAATGTTTTTTTTTTTGATTAGTTTGAACCGTCAAAATATTTTGGAACATTTTTACGAAATCTAATTTACTTTTATGACAACAACCGTGGCAGGCAGTACGAAAATAACATATTGAGATATGGTGCGTAGCATGGATCATATATTGATGTAAATACGACAGGATGTTTTTTTTTATATTCTGCAAGGGAATAATAAAAAAACCCTTTTCTACTGTAAACGTTGATGTTAGTAAATATGTAAATATGCAACACTTCAAAATGTCCAGTCCACTTCAGAAATAAAAAACTTTATGATTGCCAGTGCTGTGAAAACAAAAGACCCACTATTGCATAATACATAATGGCCAAACGAGTTTTGTTTGTTTTGTTAAAAAATATGAGACTTTTTTATTTATAAATGAAAGGAGCCCGAACGCAGCATACACACAGGGTAGTATTCGCGAACGATGGGACTTTCTAACGATTTCTTTCTGAATTGGGACTGCACTGGACACTATACTACAATACACCTACACCACACTCACACTACACCAACAGTACACTACCTACACTGCGCCTACACTCACACTACACTTCATCTGCACCACACCACACATAAAGAATATAAACTTGATTGCGAATATTCAAGGAATGATAAGAGTCTGCCCCAGATAAATGTTAAGTTGGTACGCTTGTGCCGAGGCAGAACACAAATGTGAATGACAGTTGGTTTGTAGAGAATGTTAGAGAATTGCGTACAAAATTGGTTCCATCCTTTCAACCCCCATTCAAAAAATCGCAACAATCACCATCCACATTAAAATTTTACATGAAAAATGAGTATGTAAGTTCTATTATGCATGAGAGATCCTGTGGTGATCACATTACCATTGTAAAATCAAATTATTATAATCTAGTTGCCAGGAATGAATCCCAACATGGGATTGCGTGTAATCTTTCAGAGAGTATTCATCATCCAACATGGGATTGCGGGTAATCTTTCTGAGAGTATTCGTCATCCAACATGGAATTGCGGGTAACCTTTCTGAGAGTATTCATCATCCAACATGGAATTGCGTGTAATCTTTTTGAGAGTATTCATCATCCAACATGGGATTGCGTGTAATCTTTCAGATAGTATTCATTATCCAATATGGAATTGCGGGTAATCTTTCTGAGAGTATTCGTCATCCAACATGGGATTGCGTGTAATCTTTCAGAGAGTATTCATCATCCAACATGGAATTGCGGGTAATCTCTCTGAGAGTATTCGTCATTCAACATGGGATTGCAGGTAATCTCTCTGAGAGTATTCGTCATCCAACATGGGATTGCGGGTAATCTTTCTGAGAGTATTCGTCATCCAACGTGGGATTGCGAGTAATCTTTCTGAGAATATTGGTCATCCAGCATAGGATTGCGGGTAATCTTTCTCAGAGTAATCGTCATCCAACATGAGATTGCTTAACATCTTTACATTTGCATTTTGTAAAAGTCATTTTGTAAGTCAATACAATTGATACATTTTTGTTATTAAAATCAGATTTGTTCAAACCTCGAATGAGGAAACATCTCTCTTTCTATATGCTTCTCCATAATCCGAATTAATTCAAGTTTTTTTTTTTTTTGTTGGAACATCCAACTCAGCTGTCATTCACCTCGACTCAGGCGTACCAACTTATTATTTCTCTGGTGTGCCCACAAAAAATGTGGAACTTGCACCTAGAGCTCTGCGCCAACGCGAAGTATTACTTTTTCGGCGCTACAGGCACTTGTGGGCCTTGGTCTGCTCAAGGATTCTGAACCAATTGCGTCTGCTCCTCGCCGTGTTTTGCCAATTCCTTACTTCGAACGCCGAATTTTTGGGCGACCAACTCCTCTTCGCCCTCCTGGATCGTTACGGAATAATTTTGAGTGGGCTCTAGTTTCATCCATGCGTGCTACCGCCACTATCCGCCACCGCCAAAATCACGTTCCAATTCAAAGTTATATCGCCTTTTACCCTTGCGCATCGCTCCAGTCGGTTGAAATTTTTACAATCTATTTTTTATGTCAAATGTATCGAATTCCACAATATCTCAAGCGATCTTACATCATGTAAACAAACATTGACATAAGCCGAGGGGGCAACTACTCAGAAGAGTTTACGAATTTCTAGAATTTTAAAGACTTCTAGAACTTTCATAACTTCTGGAAGTCCTATCAAAAGGATTTCTGTAGAAGTCCTTTTGTCACAAACTTGTATATTCCCATAAGTTCCAGAAGTCAAAGAAAAGTTCTTGATTGATTTCCGAATAGTTGCCCCCTGGACAATAAGCTGACGTTGTACATTATCAGCCGCCACCGACAGATAATTTTCATACAAATTTCCACCGCTCGCTGGCTTCACCTTGCAGAACATTTTTTAAAATGTCTGATAAAGTTCAACCTTCAAGTTCAAGTTCAAGCCAATTTCTAGCAAATGGTGAAGATGTAGAAATTTTGAGCTGATAATTAAGAATTTATTTTATTTCAAGTTAACTTCATCATCATTATCATCTTTCATTTTACCTTATAGACGCTTAAGTTCTTGGCGGTCGGTGTGAGGTATTTTCGGCATATACCTATTCGTCCCATCATACCACCAAAATAATGGTTTATTGAGAGAAGTTTGTTAAGCGACGAATATAGGTAAACATGGTTCGGAAACCAAATTTGAAAAACTAGTACGTTCAGTACAAATTCATTGAAAATCTTGGACATATTTTCACTTCGTTGCTCTTATCTCAACTGCAACCAACTTCGTTATAATAAAGATACTATAACAGTAACTAGAGTGAAGTTGCTACGAGCCGAGATAGTGCAGACATGATGATTATACTAGATTCGATCGCAGCGCTGTGGTGGTCAACCGTGTTTTTCTTAGTTAGCACATGTTTTTGTTAGTTAGCACATTGTGAAATTCATGGACGCCAATTTATGAATAAGGAATTCTAATATTAGAAAGTGACGGTAATACAACCCTGCGCCTGCATACAAGCTTGAACTTCAAAATGTGTTTTCACATTTCAAGCTTCATTTGATGTTTCTGTAAATTAATTACAGTGTAGAAAATTTGAAAAAGACTCGTTGAAAACATGTCCTGAATTTCTATTTGAAATCAGTTAATAATCCTTCAAGCAGTCATTAATAATCGTTAAACGTAACAAAAGAGTTTTTTTCCTCATTTCTTGTGTGTGTGTTACCGAAATTTTATTAGAAGCAAAGGTCAATTAAATTTCTTCACATGTGAGAAGCGGGAATATTACGAAGCAATAATAATAATTAAACATCTCTGTAGACACAATTTATGGATTGATAGCATTACATTGTACGCATGCAATGAAATCAAATTCACGTTTTTTTTTCTTGCTCTTCGTTAAGTTTTTCATGTATGTTACGCTACAAAACCATAAGTCAAAAGAAAAATCCAACATCATGTTACTCTTCCATGAGGTGTCAAGTTGAATAGCTTCATTAAAGTCCATATAAAAATATGACATTTATTATTGAAGAATTATTTATTGTACTTTGAAGTTATGTTTATTTGAAAGAAATACTTAATGTACAATATTTACCTTATGGAAGTGCGAGAAATGACCACACCACACAAAATTATGTGAGGAATGAACACACAAACTATTGTTTGCAACTAAAATATCACTGGCTGTGTAGACTGTTACAAGCATTAAGTATTAAGTCAACGAATTTAATTTTTTTTCCTCTCGATTCTGTAAGTTGATACTTTGGTATGTGATATAACACAATAAGTTCATTCAAAGCGAAATACAAAAGGTCACTTCTATAAGGAATGATGAATTCAGGTAATTTAATTGTAATTTTATATTTTCTTTATGTTCGTTTACATGACGTCCGTCGCATCGACTTCACAGATTTGGAATTACATTTCTTTTCGTCAGAATTGCATTCGAACGGAAAGAGAAAGTATTATGTCCGTGTGTTACGAGTTAATTGTACTGTAATAATTTGAAAAGACATATTTTGGTCAATACACTTCATCAATATTGCGTTATGTTGAAAGCATTTGTGTTCCGTTACAATTTTACGATCCATTCAGATGATGGCAAGTAAAAAGAACGCTTTTTGAAAGCGGTAACCAAATGTCACCATGTGGAGGGTTCCTTTGTACTCCGATTAGGGGTATTTTTCGAAATGAAATTCAACAAAATTATATTTTTGATGTAAAAATAATGTAAATTTTGCATATGTTTCATGGGAAAATGATGGAAACTTCATGGATAAGGTATGGGCCAGAAAAAATCCGGGTAACTTTAAAGATGAATAACTTTTTTTCGTTTACACGAAATTAGCTGAAATTTATAGGTTTTGGAGTGGGATATGTTGCAATTATGTCTTGTTAATATTGCTTCATAAAAGTTTTAACTGACTGAAATATCCGCGATTGCGTAAATCTACAGCCAAAAAAATCTGCACAAATATTCGCAAAATCCACTAAAGTAAATTTCGATTAATCCAAAAACAGCGATAATTGCAAAATCTGCTGCCACAAATGTATCAGCTCGATAAAGTGAATGTTTGTGTGTCGAGGAATCAAGTGTGCCGCGAAAAAACGAGTCCATCTAACACGAAGATTCACTTTGAAAATAGTGCCATTCACTGAACATTTTCAGGTGCACTCATTAAGGCAAAGGGCCAAAATTTTTTTTCAAATGAAATAAAATCGAACGAGGGATGCAAAGGTAGAATGCTTTAGGCTCACAAATTTTTATTATTACTCGATCCTGGCTGCTATCCATATGTAATAGCCGAGAGAAATCACTGAAAGTAGTTTAACTATTCGTTGACCAAATTTTATGTAAGGTTTTTTTCGGTTAAACAAAAGCTTCTAAACATGGAATTGCACATTATTTCTAATTTAAACAGTTTTATTCAGAACATGCGTCTGAATGCCCTTGATAAATTTCAATACGAAGAACTGGGCAAATATTAAAAGTCTTGATTACTTTGGGGCAAAAATGCACAGTTTGTCAAAAATGTTTGCTTTCATGAAACTTATCGCTAAGCATCGATAGGATAAGTGTCGAAAAACATCTCTGGGAACAGTTTGGCATATTTTTGAGAAAATACTAGTTATTTACACTAACTTTATCTTGTTTTGTCTGACACAGTAGCCTAAAAACATTATTTTAGGGGAAGAGTGACAGTCAATTCGAAATTGTAGATAGAGAGTTCAAAGTACTTGATCCTCCACAACTTCATCAAACAGAATTCTATCGGTCAGGAATCAAAGAATATTCGAAAATACATTTTCTTCTGTCAAAAAAAGACAAAAAACGTTTTATGCATGGCATCGTTGAGAGACAAATGAGTTTTTCAAGTTTGTGCAAATTTTTTTGGCGGCACTTTTACGGATATTTCAGTCAGTTAAAACTTTTATGAAGCAATATTAACAAGACATCATTGCAACATATCCCACTCCAAAACCTATAAATTTCAGCTAATTTCGTGTAAACGAAAAAAAGTTATTCATCTTCAAAGTCACCCGGATTTTTTCTGGCCCATACCTTAATTATATATACATTATACATGTAGATCATGTAAAAAATATATACGAAACATGGATAATTAATGTAACATCGATGGATTTTGCTTCATTATTTTTCCGTCATTTTTACATATTAGAAAAGCATATACATCATTTTAACATCATCATCATCATCTCTGCCCTACTCCACGGGGGAGCATAGGTCGTCCACAAAGTGTCGCCATCCAATTCGGTTCTGTGCGAGCGCACAGACTTCACTCCATCCCTTGCTGATTTTGCTCGCTTCGTCAACAACCGTTCGTTTCCACGTCTGCTTTGGTCGGCCTCTCCTTCGCTTTTCCTGAGGGTTCCAGTCTAGTGCGGTTTTCGCTATGTCGGCTACAGGTCGCCTTATAGTATGCCCGATCCAATTCCATTTCCGACGTTTATTAGGGTTTATTCGTTCGCATTTGGTTATCCTCCACAGCTCCGT
The DNA here is from genome assembly GCA_029228625.1 of Pseudolycoriella hygida. Taxonomy (NCBI): domain Eukaryota; kingdom Metazoa; phylum Arthropoda; class Insecta; order Diptera; family Sciaridae; genus Pseudolycoriella; species Pseudolycoriella hygida. The sequence goes on along the minus strand of CM055404.1, from coordinate 113,464,811 downwards.
GTTGCGTATGCGTCTGAGGCACTTATTGACGAAGACTTGTATTTTGTTCTCGATGGTCGATGTCATTTTCCAAGTCCCGCAGCCATACAGCAAAACTGATATGCAGTTCGTTTTGAAAAATCTCATTTTCAGGTTCCTTGTTAGCTGTGTCGAATTCAGAATGTCGTTGAGCGAAAAAAATGCTTGGCGCGCTTTCTGTATTCGGCTTGTACGTCCAAATTGGCTCCTCCGCCCTCATAGCAGAAGCTCTCGACTTCGTTTATCGTTTCGCCTTCGATCATCAGAGTGCACGGTGCGGTTGTGTTGATGCGCATCAATTTCGTCTTCGTTACGTTTATCTTCAATCCAACTTGTCCGACATACTTGACAAGCAGTTGTAACGATTTTTCTATATCACGTGCAGTCTGTGCCATGAAAACTAGATCATCGGCGAAATCAATATCTTCCAGACGTTCGGTAAGCGTCCACTGAATACCTCTGCCACCAGTACTTACTTTTCGCATAACCCAGTCCAGTACGAATAGGAACAGGAGGGGGGATAGCACACATCCCTGTTTCACTCCGATGGTAAACCATCGTCCTAGATTGCCACGATGTATGACCCGACATTTTCCACTACGATACAGCCCGACTCTCAGGTTCAGTATTCTCGCAGGGATACCGTAACTCGCCAAATCACGTTTCGATCTGTGGGGTCTAAAACCAGCTTGCTTGTTGTGAAACACTGGTTCTAAGACCTTTCAAATTCGGTCGTGGATGATGATCGAGAGAATCTTGTTGATTGTGTTTAGGAGTTTTTGATACCGCGCCAATTACTACAGACAGTCAAATCGCCTTTTTTCGCCAGTTTTATGATCAATGCGTCGGTAAATTCTTCTGGAACGACCTCCAATCTCCACACTTCTTGAATTATTGGGTGCAGCAATTCTGTTATGATTTTGATGTCAGCTTTCAGCAGCTCAGCAGCGATGTTATCGGCACCAGGTGCTTTGTTGTTCTTCAACTGCTTGGTTGTTGATATGACTTCGTTCAAGGTTGGCGGCGACTAGTTGAAACTACGTGCTCTCACTGGTTCTATTGGACTTTGGGTGAATGTTACGGGTGGCTTATTGAGTGGATCCTCAAAGTGCGTGCCTCACCTTTCACTTTGTTCCAATTCCGTGGTCAGTAGACTTCCATCACCAGCTTGTAAAGGTTTGTCTGCGCCAGGTCGCTTTCCAGAAATACATCGAGCTAACCGATAAATTGCACGCATGTTGTTGCTGTCAGCTGCACATTGGGCTCGATCGGCTATGTCATGCAACCATTTTCGTTTATCGGCTCTAGCTGACTTTCTGTGCGACGTCGTCGTCATCTTTGCGGCTCGATGCAACTGTCTCGCTTACTTGTCGAATGAAGTTCTGCTTGATTTCGTCGTTCTCGAGCTTTTCTATGTCTAACCGTTTTTGGTGCGGTGGGTTCGCGTTCCCGATGGGGTGTCAGTTTGATGCAGATGAGTCCAGTTAGCAGGTGGTGGTCGCTATAGACATCGGCTCCTCCTCGACTTCGGACGCCTAAGAGCGAACTTCTCCACTTTCGCAATGTGGTCAATTTGATTTTGGGTTCGTTCGTCAGGTGACTTTGTGTATATTCAGGTTTCGAAACAATGTTCCACCGATGACTAAGTGATGCGCTGTGCGAGTGATGCGCTGTGGGAGTGCTGCGCTGTGCGAATGATGCGCGGTGTGAGTGATGCGCTGTGCGAATGATGCGCTGTGCGAATGATGCGCTTGCGAATGATGCGCTGTGCGAATGATGCGCTGTGCGAGTGATGCGCTGTGCGAATGATGCGCTGTGCGAGTGATGCACTGTGCGAGTGATGCGCTGTGCGAGTGATGCGCTGTGCGAGTGATGCGCTGTGCGAGTGGTGCACTCTGCGAGTGGGACGCTGTGGGAGTGGTGTACTGTGCGAGTGGTAGTGATAAAATAGTGATAAAAAGTTACTTTAAAGTAAATAAAAAGTAAATTCATTCTATCACTCAGTGATATAAAGTATATCATCATAACACTCAAATTATGCATGAAAAAGTTAAGTTTTTTCAAAACTCGATGGACAATTTCACATCTAGTGCATTTACATACCCCGTAACGCAACTTGTTGCATAAATAGGTATCATACAACTAGTGGCGAAAAGTGTGACATTTCGCAATGTGTTGTACTTTGAATAAGTTTCTTCGATTTCCACGTGAACTTATACGGTCAAACTTGACTGCGAATTTATTCAAAAATTTCTTTTTAGACCCATACGATGAACGAAGTTCTTCGAAAAGGGGTCTTATGCGTTTATCACGACGTTTATAACCAGCCCAATTTCGACTTGGGAGTAGAGTGGAGCACCGATCATGTCCTTGGATGTTGAGCCAGCAATAAAAAAATGTCCGTCCGTTTTTTGCGCTGTGGCTTCGGACGAGTTTTTCAATATTGCACTTTCAGCAATTTCCAGTGCAATTTAATGTGGACGTAACTTCATACACTTATTGAGAGTTAAGACAATATTTACTTAGATAGGTCCGAGTCTTTTTGCAGCATTTATTCTGTTTGTCACACCTATTCCGATACATACGGGTCCCTTGCATATGTTTATCACTGGTTTTACTTTTTTCGCTGCGAAATAAATGATGGAAAGCACATTTTCTCACTCACTTCGCTTTTTCTCACTGAAATACCTCAAAAAGTAACAACCTCTTCCGTCACTCAAATGAGACTTAAGAAAGTTCACATTTCGAAACGGAATCGCATAAATGTAGGAACGTAGAGAAGCGATGATAGATTAAACTTCATTGAAACATGCGGCTTTTCTTCTCGTCAAAGTATAAACTTAATTTAGAATAACTTTATCCATCAACGGTGCGTCTGCGAATTAATTCTCGGAACAGGTCAGGTCTGACCTGTTTTATTTCAGGTTGACTTTAATTTGAAGTCATCCTGAACCTAGTTTTTAAATTTCATTTCAACCTGAAGCTTAAACGTCAGGTTCGGAAAATACAGGTTAGGTTTTGGTCAAGTCAACCTGTTCGAAAAATCAAAAAAAAAATTTTAGTCTTCAAAGCAGAACTGAACTGACCTGTATTTTCCGAACCTGAAGCTGTAAATTTTAGGAGCAAGTTCAATCAGGTTGAACCTGCTCTGAATTAAATCAGGTTTTTTCAGTTCAGGTTCAGGTCAGGTCAAACCTGACTTGTTCCGAGCCTTTTAGATTTATCAGGTTAGGACGTCCGTTTCCGGAAACACAGATCTATTGATCCTTTGTTTCATCCTGCTCATCATGTAAATCATTTAAACCTCCCAGTTCCCACTAGGAACCTGTTTAAAGCAACAGGTCCTAGTTTTTGGATCTCTGAAGGTGAAACCATACGAGCACCCAGTATTCTGCTTCTCAACAGGCCTCCGTCAGCAACGAGGTTATTGCGTCCACTGCTTCCTCCAGATCATCTTTCGAGTTGGGGATTGTCGTGGTCAGCTTTCCTTCGGTATGCTGTCTCAAGAAGCCTTTGTATTGTTCCCAGTTGGTTCTCCTGGGGTTCCTATACCTAATCACTTTCGGTGTATATGTAGACTGAAGTGTATGCACCTGTGGTCTAAGAAATTATATCTCGTGGATACTTTCTATGAGCTAATTCTGTCCACCAGATGCCAGAGTTATGTCTAGAGCCTCTTCTTGATCTTTGCTGACAAACGCCGCACTTTACCCTTGTTCAAATACCGAGGTCCTTGTCTACTACAAATTCGAGCAGTAAGGATTCTCTTAAGTTTATGCCGTGCTTCCCCATACTGTGTGGTGCGGATTTGCATCGCAGCCCAGTATTGTGGGTACACAGTTTCTTTTTGAAGATCTGAGTACGGACAGTCCTCGAAGTCAGGCATATAGCAGGACGCTACTAGCAGATCACCACGTTCTTCCGCCCTCCGTGTATCCGTGTAATCCTAACTACAGTCGTGTTCCTATCTGAGAATTGGTAGAGGCGTTACATAGATAGCTGATCTAGTATTTTGATCTGCATTCGCTTTGAAAATCCTGTATGGGGCCATCCATAAATGACGTCTGCTTTTTTCGGACTTTTTGAACACCCCCCCCCCCCTGTCATATTTTGTCTGCTTCTTTCCATATAGGCACAACGGATTTTCTTCGTTGAGGGTTCAAAAAAATTTTTCAAATCACATACAAGAAAAGTTCTGTTTCCATCACCAAAACCATTTCCTGTCGAAGCAAATCATTTTTATTTAAACGTCGTTCGAGGCATTTCGTGCTCGTATAGCCACTTGGAGACTACTGTTCATGTCTCAACAGCCGCCGTATTGTAAAGATAGTGTCGGCAGGCAGTGCCGCTGGCACGTACCAAAAAAAATGGATGTAAAGAGGACTCCAACATTTTCGTTGGATTAACCTTGAAATCCAATTTGCTGACGAACTTCGACTAAAACAAATCGTTTAACTCACATCGCATATTTCCAATTTGAAATCCTTGACTTACAAAATTGTCTAAACGCAGGTGTTAACGATATCATCACACATATTAATTTGCAGGACAAGCAGTTCGATTGCATTATATTTTATAATAATGACATTACATTACCCCATTACGATCGTCCGTATTCAAAAATTTCGTATGTATAACATAATTTTGTAAGCAGATACTTAAAGGCAGATTAATATGTCTGGACAAGTGATTTGCACGATTTCATAAAAGTGTTTTACGCTTTTGTATGGTTTCTTCATTGAATAAAAGGTGTTTGGTATTTTTATTCCAGCATTCAACATACAATGTTTACGCATCGTGTAGTTGTCGAAACTTGTACTAACATTTCAGATTTCATGCACTCCTTTGCTGCATGAAATTAACATCAAAATAGATCAATTTTTGGTTTTGTTTCAAAGAATTTTCGCTCATAAATTTAATGAGTAAAGTACCACAAAACAACACCATAATCTTGTGCTATGTAAACGTTCAGATGTAACCGACATCTTTTACAATATATTGTGTCCAATAAAAATCATAAATTTTCTCGGAATAGAAAAAGTTCATCGAATATTTATAGAATATTTATATGAAAACAGACATTCTTCCCCGAAGACCTATCAAAGGCATACTTCATCTTTTCGTTGTAAAATAGCCACGCAATAAAGTATATTTTTATGCCATAAACAAGTCAATCGTTTTTTTTAACGTTGTAAACATCTACATCGTTTTCTGCATCAATTTATGGGACGATAACAGAATTCCTGCTATATTTCATGCATGTTAATGTTTACATAAACAAATATGGCAGACTGAGTGTACGAAATTGGTTGATAAACGTTTCAAAGAGACGGAGGGTTTAAAATTGCCAACGTCAAGCAAAGTCTCTAAATTTCATTATTCCTTGTGCATGAACATGAACAAGAAGATTTATTTCATCAAACTGCTTAGTAGAAATTCATAGGAAATATGTGTCGAGGTGCCCTTTTAAAGGATTATGACTTACATACGTTGTTATAGAGGAAAAAATGGCTCAAAGGATGTCCCAGAAAACACTTTTAAATATATAGTTGATATTAAGAAAGTGACGCGTTCGTCTTTCTGTCCATCTGTCTGTCTATGTATCTGTTTGTCTGACAACCTGTCAGTTTGTTTATCTGCTGTTATCTGTTTGTACGTCAATGTGTGTACAATTAATCATGAGGAAATGTGTAAATTCCAACCAAAAAAATTCTTTAGATAAATTGCCAAAAGAACTTACTTCAATGAAACTCTTACGATCGGTGTATGACAAGAGAACTTTAAATTTTAAATTTTGTGTTCCATAAATGTTAAAGTGGTTAAATTTAAATAGGAACTTTGTTCTTCTGCGCATGGTTTTAACGTCGCGAATACCTGTGCAGAAGAATAAAGTTCTTGTTTAAATTGCAGTTAATGTAGAATTTCGAGCAACCCAATTTTCCAAAACAAAAAATCTACTTCATGATGGATTGCATTAAACCTTCCAATAAAAAAAGGATTTTTGTCCAATAAAAATAATAAATGTCCAATAAAAAAATTACTTTTATCAAATAAAAAGTTTGTGTAAGGAAAATATCGTTTTTTATTTAATGTTTTGATTTTGTAAAAGGAAAATGTATTTTACTATTGGACATTTATTATTTTTATTCAAAAATCATTTTTTTATTGGACAGAAAAAAAAATTTTATTGGAAGGTAAATGATAATCCCTTCTTGACGTCTTCTGAAGGCAAAGAGAGCAAATGTTAGCTGCCTGCATTGGTTCGATCACACTGAAAGAATAGCGGAATTTTCCCGATCTGGTATCGGCAATGCAAAGAAAAAAGGAAGATTTCATTATCACCATTTTTCGTTTAGCACATGGATTATCAAAATATCCATCGTACCACGCGTATATGTGCTCAGGGTCCACATTTTCAACAAGCAAGATCGCGTATCTCTTTTAGATTTATCAGCTTGGGACGATCGTTTTACCAATCTTGAAACACAGATCTGACGATCCTTTGTTCCTTTCCCGTTCATCATTTAAATCGGCTTCCCCACTCAAGTTAATTAAACGTCCCTGTCGCTCAAAGTAGCTGGTTCTAGGTTTGCAACTTCGGACGGTCTCACAACATACCCTCCCAGCAGCCTGCGCCTCAGTTGGAAGAAACGGTTGACATTCACATATTACATGAAATCCCGTTTCTTCCTCTAAGCCGCACGCACCAGGGCCTATTTTTGAGAAAAATTTTTCAAATTTCCTTGATATTTCTCAAATTTTCCAGAATTTTATTTTAAGGAAAAATACGTTCAAACAAGTTAAAATGAGTGTAAAATTAATAAGAATCGACGTAGAGTGTATTCTGAACCATATTAGAGGTCGTGCAGATGAAAAAAACAACAAGAAACCTAGCATGAGCAGGTGGCTGAAAATTCAGTCCTTAGGATGCCCTAAAACACCTAAAATAGGTCGTTTGAACAATTTTTTGAATAAAAACCATCAATTATGCTTCAAAATTGTTATAAATTTTCAGAAATTTTTTTTGGAAATTTAAGCAAATTTGAGAAATTTTGAGAAAGTTTTCTCTAAATTTCACAAACTTTCTCAAAATTTCACAAATTTTCACAAATTTTCTCATATTTTCTCAAATTTTCACCAATTTTCTCAAACTTTCTCAAAAATTTTCTCAAAAATAGGCCATGGCACGCACACATAGAGGTCGCTGAGAGCCTAGGCTTTTTCATGTGCCCATTCAGCCCGCAAAGTCCATCGATCGCACCTACCACTCTCCTGATATGCGATTCCTGTCCATCCTTTGCAGAGATTTGGCCTATTTCACATTAGGTTTCGGGAAAAAGCGCATGGTGTGGATACCACCATAGTATCCTTCCCAGCGCTCCACATGCCTCCTCATCACCCAGCTCCCCAGCGCTTCTACACGCGCAGGTCGAGTAATCGGCAAAAATGGCTCAGGGCCGTGACCAAGAGCTTCAGTACCCGCCTTGGCTAACTAATCAGCTATTTCATTCCCCTCCACGTCAGTGTGCCCAAACTAAAGTGATCTGATTCCTCAGACCCATTTCGTTCAGGTAATCTCTGCATTCTTTCACTAGCTTGGGGGTCACTCTAGGCGACATCAACGCCTTGATCATTTCTTTACTGTCCGAACAGATAAGCACCCTCTTGCCGTGCGTTCCAACAGGCAGAGTCTCACGAGCTGCTGACAGCACCGCGAAGATCTCCGTTTGGAGCACACTGGCAAGAGCCCCCAGATAGAAGCAATTTCCCTCTCCAGAGCCGATCCCGTGCACACCAGCACCTACTCCTTCACGAGATTTCGATCCATCTGTAAATCTGACCACGCAGTTCCCGGGAAGGCTCGCTGGCCATCCACTAAGCCATTCTTGCCTACTTTCGCTTCAAAATTCCTGTCGAAACAGGTTTCCCCCGCCATATCGTCTCTCGGCATTTCAAACACCGGGATCGATATTATGTTGTAATCTTACCTTGCCCAATGTGAAAATTCGGAGTCCACATGCCATAATGCATCAGCCTATCAGCCGTGGCAAAAGCTTTCGGTTTAACCACAATATCGATAGAAGGCAGAGCCAGCAGCGTCTCCATCGCTAGGGTTGAAGTGGTTTTCATAGCGCCCGTGGTGCAAATACACACTAGCCTTTGAATCTCACTTGACAATTTCCTAGCGCATTCCACATCCAGCCTTGGCCAACATACCACGCAACCGTGGCTAATCATCGCTCTTATCACAGCCTCATAAATCCACAGAATTGCCTTTGACGGTAGGCCCCAGTTTCTCCCGAAGGAGTTCCTGCAAAGCCAAAAAACCGCTACCGCTTTCTGCGCCTTATTTTTGACATGAGCAATCCAATTCAGCTTGCGTCATTCAGGCGTCACTCCTAAGTATTTCACCTGAGGAGCTAATTCCAGCACCTTATTGAAGAGCCTGATTTCACCGACCAAATTTGATCCTGAGCGCCTTCTGCTGAATAACATAAGATCTGTTTTGGCCGGATTGATTTTCAGACCGTTCTCACGGCACCATCTCTCGACCACTCTGAAAGCTGTTCTAACTAAGATCGCGTATCTCACTTTTATCTCACATTTTCCTTCTTGCGGAGTCAACCGGTGAGAAAACACCGTACGACAGAGCCTAAAGTAAGCAATTTTCACTGGGGAGCACTTTCACAGAAAGGGTGCAAATTTCAAGAGCAAAAGACGTGAATTTATTAAAACATAGGACCCTCTTCACTTCATACTCTTGTTTCGCTTCTATTTTTTTTAACAAAAACGCATTCTTTATACAAGACCAAATTAGCGGGGCGGAATCGTCTCTCCTTATTTGTATATATATTCACCGTAAAATCACAGATGACTCACCGCGGAATCACCGATGATTCACAGTGGAATCACCGATGATTCATCGTGGAGTCAGCGATGATTCACAGTGGAATCAGAGGCGTTTCACAGTTGAATCACTTACAATTCACAGTTGAATCACCTATGATTCACAGTGAAATAACTTATGATTCACAGTGGAATCACTTATGATTCACAGTGGAATCGCTTATGATTCACAGTGAAATCACTTATGATTAACAGTGAAATCACTTATGATTCACAGTGAAATCACTTATGATTCACAGTGAAATCACTTATGATTCACAGTGAAATCACCTATGATTCACAGTGGAATCACCTATGATTCACAGTGGAATTACCTATGATTCAAAGTGGAATCACCTATGATTCACAGTGGAATTACCTATGATTCACTGTTGAATCACCTGTGATCACCTAAAATCACCGATGACTCACCGCGGAATCACCGACGACTCACAGTGTAATCACAGATGATTCACATGGGAATCACAAGTAATTCCACAATGAATTTTCGGTGATTACACTGATGATTTACATTGGAATCACAGATGGTTCATATGGTGATTCCACAGTGAATTATCGGTAACTACACGGTAAAGCATCGGTGATTGCTGGATAAGGGTGCACAGACGGACGGATAGGAAGGGTGAAAACATTCAGTAGCTATCGCTACCTAATAACTAATCGTCGCTGTACAGTTTTCAGGTTACTTGTTCCTAGATGTAGTGAACCCACCCTATTGGTGTCGCGATTTTTGTATTCTTCATCGATATCTGTATAGAATTTGTAAAAAGAGGCTGAGGAGGACGGAAAGGGTGTTGGAGGACTTCAGTGGCGTCCGGTGCAATTTTCCTTCTTCAATATATGTTATTTTAGGCTCTGCCGTACGACATCTTGCTTGTTCAAAATCATGGCCCTGTAGTAAAATTTAGATAAGCCCCATGACACACTTCGTCGATTTCAAGCTCAATAAAATTTGTATTGAAACATTTGTCCATTCCACAAAAATACATAAAGTTGAAGAACAATCGAATGCCGATCGATTGCATGTACTGTGTGAATTGTGAGAAAACGTTTGTTTAGAAATGTCGTTGAGCGTAGCTTGTGTTATCTGGGTTTGCAACGCAGCCCTGCAGTGACTCTGTGATGTTAGATTTAATCTCCAGAAAAATGTGTATGCCTTGAATTCATAAATACGCTTCAAATCAATATAATTCCTACTTACGCTGAATAAAAAATGTCGATTGCTTTGCATTCCTAAAGCAACCCAAATTTCATATCTATAAGCACTTTGATAAATAAATTTTCTGTTAGGTTCCGATGCCATCAGAAACAATAAACTACCAATTTTGGTAGCTAACTTTGAATATTTATATTGAAAAAGGCTTAGCTTATCGGATTTAAAAGCAGCTTGTGAGAATATTTAGGTATAACAAAAATGTCGTTACATGCTTCGTATTATTACCAATATCTTAATCGTTCATCAATAATTGTTCTTTAACATTTTTTAGATTTATCTTTTTCGGTGGACTCATTCCCTGAGTTTTCGTTTTTCTTATGTCTTCATATTTCTCGGTTACAACTCTATCTTTATTGAAATCAAAATGATGTAACCGTGTCGTTGGCTCTGCCCGAACAATTTGTTGTTTATTTTAATAGTTTAGTAATACACAAAGACATAAAGTGACGCAAGTTTTTCCGGTCTAATGAAAACAAAAAGTGATACAGAATGACAGCGTTGAAGTAAGAGTTAACAGCACTCAGGCTAATAAAATTTATCGTTCAGCTTCAGAGCAACTTCAAGAGTGGGTTTATTGAGCTTTTACTGAACTTTGGTGAGCTTTTATACTGTTCCGCTCCTCATGTTGCATTAAATACAAGTTAAAAGCTTTCAAGTTTTTTTTTAATGAAATAAAGCATTGACATGTGTATACAAAAGTGTATATAAGTGTGTATATAAGCGTGTATATAAGTGTATTGTTGAAGAATTAAACAACGTCATAACTTTTGGCTTTATTTTTCGTCAATTTTTTGATGTCGTATTTTTGACGTCATTTTGTGACGTCATTTTTGTGACGTTATTATTGTGCTGTCATATTTGTGACGTCATTTTTATGACGTCATATGAGTGATGTCATTTTTTGGACGTTATTTTTGTGACATCTTTTTGCAACGTCATTGAATTGAATTCATTTTACCGCCAAAATTTGGCCGGATATCAGTCTTTCAAATGCCTGTCGGAGTCTAAAATAACATATATCGAAGGATGAAAATCGCACCGGACGCCCACTGAAGTCCTTCAACGCCCTTCCCGTCCTCCTCAGTCTCTTTTTACAAATTCTATGCAGATATCGATAAAGAATACAAAAAAACCTATGAATGTCGAGAATTATTGTCCAATCGAACACTTCTTGGTGCTTTCTTAGTAGCGACGCGACACCAATAGGGTGGGTTCACTACATCGTAGAACAAGTAATCTGAAAATTGTACAGCGTCGATTAGTTATTAGGTAGGGATAGCTACTTAATGTTTTCACCTTCCTATCCGTCCGTCTGTGCACCCTTCTCCAGCAATCACCGATGATTGACCGTGTAATTATCTATAATTTATTCCACAGTAAATTCACTGTGGAATCATCGAGGAAACATCATGTGAATCATTAGTGATTCCACTGTGAATCATAGGTGATTCCACTGTCAAACGTCTTTGATTCCACAGCGAATCATCGCTGACTCCACGATGAATTATCGCTGACTCCACGATGAATCATCGATGATTCCACTGTGAATCATCGGTGATTCCACTGTGAAACATCAGTGATTCCACTGTGAATCATCGGAGATTCCACTGTGAATCATCGGTGATTCCACTGTGAATCATCAGTGATTCCACTGTGAATCATCGGTGATTCCACTGTGAATCATCAGTGATTCCACTGTGAATCATCGGTGATTCCACTGTGAACCATCGGTGATTCCACTGTGAACTGCATCATCCGACGAAATTCCAAACTTTTCATTCTCAGTTGCTTGCATCATTCTTCGTATGGAGCTAGTCTGTACGAAGTTGCATTTGCTCGGTTCTCTAGTAAATAAATGAAAAACTGCTTTTAGATAGACTCTATGTCGACTTTCGGATGACGGATTCCAAACAACCGATGCAAACTCAATTTTCGATCTCACATTATGCTAGATAAAGTATCCGCTGCGTGTCTTTAGTGAAGTTGCATGTTTTGTGCATCCAACCATCTGTCAAGCCTTCATCGTAATTTGTTCAATGTGATGCCCCGGGTGGAACCTTTTGTTGAGCAAGACGTCCAGATCGTTGATTTCCCCAACTCTCTCAATGACATGAACATCCATTCTGTACTCACGTATTCAGTTTCATGAACGTTGATTCATTCCTATATGCACTGAATGTAGAACATTTGTCGTTGCTGAAAGAGAGACAATTCGCCATGTTCCATCTCATTATGTTGTCCATGTCTCGAACGACGAAGTGATCACGTATGATTGTCGCCACCTTGATGTCATCGGCAAACAAGAATATGATCACAAATTGCACCATATCCACTATGTCATCAATGAATACGGTAAACATTAGTGTCCCCAGTGAACTTCCAGGAGGAACCCCAGATGGCGATTCGAACAACATTGAAATGACAATACCGATTTGGAGAAAATTCGTTCTTCCAATCAGAAATCAAGCATTCTTCTTTCCAATTCCAATTTGATTACCAGTAGACGAATCGCCACTTTGTCAAATGCTGTTTTTTTGTAGTCACCTAAAAAAAAGTCCAATTGATTGTGAAACTCGAATGCCTTGCGCGCTAAGTTTCACAAGCCCAGTAGGTTTGTGACCAATGATTTCTTGAATCCATGTTGCGCACTTTTCAGTTGCAGTTGAACCTTTTCACACATTTTCCGTTTGACAGCGATTTCGCAAATCTTTTTTTATTTATTATTACGTCAACCGCATGAAGCTTCCTGACTACGAAGCATAACGACATAATGTTACTTGAACGAATTTTCTCCAAATCGGTATTGTCATTTCAAGGTTGTGGAAATTGCCATCTGGGGTTCCTCCTGGAAGTTCACTGGGAACACTAATGTTTACCGTATTCATTAATGACGTAGTGGATGTGGTGCAGTTTGTGATCATATTGTTCTTTGCCGATGACATCAAGCTTGGCGGCAATCATACTTGATCACTTCGACGTTCGACGAATGCAAAGAGACATCGACAACATATAGAGATGGAACATTGCGAATTGTCTCTATTTCAGCAATTTAAGTAAAATCTTATAACAAGCAAGATGAGTGATGAACAGTCGAACAAAGAAAAGCAACAACTTGCATTCATTGTAGAAAAACCAAATTGTGCAAGAAAAGAGCTCGTAAGATTCAATGATCTGACTTTGGCGCGAAAAACGTTTCTTGATGATGTACGATCGTACAACTGGGAAAACGCGTTAAACATTCTGACGATGATGTTCATTGGTTCGTGTTGTCCATAATCGGTTCTATGGTAATCGATTTCTAAGAATTCATTTGCCCTCAAATCTCGTATCTCGAGTGTTGAGTCTGATTTTTGATGAAAGAATTGGTGACTTAACACGACCACGCAGGAGGTCGAACACGAACATTACATTCAAATGGATACGACGACGTCAAAGTGGTTCAATATTGATTGAAACACAACGACTCAAGTAACTGGGAAGACGATAGTTATGATCACGACGTACTGTTCTTCTCAATGCATAAAGTAAAAATTTTTTTTGAATCGATTCAATTTTGGCAATGTGGACGTGTTGATGCGGATACCGTATGACTGAGGCATACTCCAAGTGGGAACGAACATGCGCAAAAAAAACGCCTTTTAGAGCTTGAACTTTCGTAAATTGCTTACAAATCCTTTTCATAAATCCCAACATCGAGCACGCTTTTGATGTGATGTATTCAAAGTGGCGGTCAAACGTTAATTTTTCATCGTACCAAATGTCCAGATCACGTATGGTTGATACTCTGGTTAACAGAATCCTGTCGGTTGTGTACTCAAATCGCAACGGGCACCTCTTCCGAAAGAATGACATTACTTTGCATTTTGCAACATTCAGGTCAAGTCTGTTTAATTTACACCAGTTCGAGAGTGCGTCGATGTCTTTTTGTAAACCGATTGCATCAGTGATAGAATTTACCTTCGCACACAATTTCAGGTCATCCGCATACAGAATTTTCAAACTGAATATCTTAGTGACGTCATCCATAAACAGTACAAAAAGGAGTGGGCCTAAATGACTACCCTGAGGAACGCCTGACTTTACAACAAATTTTCTGGACTCATGACGCATCAGCTTTACATACTGATAGTGATCGCTGATGTAAGACGTTATCCAAGATATGAGATTCAGGTCCATACCGATGGTCCTTAGCCTACTAATTAGTACTGAGTGTGATACGCGGTCAAAAGCTTTCTGGAAGTCAGCATAAATAACATCCAGCTGCGACCCATTTTCGACGACATTGATGGCAAAATTCGTAAATTCAAGGAGGTTGATGATTGTTGAGCGGCCTTTCACAAATGCATGTTGTTCATGAGCCACTTTCGACGACCAATGATCACTGATTAGGTTGCATATATACAATGGATTCGAACAATTTACCAAAAGTTGGCAGTATAGCAATACCTCTGTAGTTTTTTATAACATTACGGGAATCAGACTTATGAATAGGTTCGACGTACGAAGTTTTCCACCTGGTAGGAAAGATGTTCGATGAAAGTGATAGATTGTAAATTGCATGAAGAGGTTGGGCTAGCGAAATGGCGCAACGTTTCAGAAAGACAGGGGAAATGTCATCGGTGCCATTTCTAACTGAAGTATCAATCGATTCAATACGATGGTCACTTTTTGTGACGTCATAATTGTGACGGTACCAGACGGACGGATGAACAGGAAGTATGAAAACGTAACGCACGAGACATTGAAAACGTATTTTGATAAAAATTCTCTTTGTTCAAATGTCAATTTTGACATGAGAACAATGAAAATTTTTTATCAAAATATGTTTCAGTGTCTCGTGCATGTTCAGCCTTAAAGTAGATAGAAAGAAATGTGAAATGATTGCAAATTAGTTTGCGATTACTTTTTCGGATTACTTCTCGGGTGAAAAACCACAGTTAGAAAAGCATTTCAGGATGGAAAAGAAGACCTTACGACATAATTTTTCTTTTAGCCAGCTATCCTCATACACTCCTCTAAGAAACCTACTGGTGTGGCAATAAAACACTCGCGTCACTACCCCCTTCTACCATTGGCAATGATCGAAGAGTTACAATGTCGTCACATTTAGATAAGTCGAAACACAAAATATTCTAATTACTAAACCGACATTGCGTCATCATTCACAATTAAGTAGTTGTTGATAGAAATCGATTTATTATTCAGTTCATGCATTGAAGACATGATTTATGAGAACAATTAAAAAGAAATACTGCAACCGGAATGTTGTGTTCGCTGTACTCATCTTAATTGATTTTGTATTGTAGTTTTTTGTACACTTTGCGGCATTTTTTTTCACTTGCAATGTTTGAAACCTACACACTCCATATAACTAATGAAGGTCGCTAAATGATCAATTACGACTTACGACAAATAAAATATTTCTATTATCTGCTACTGAATAAATTAGAAATAGACAGGTAGACTATTCTTTGAAATCGATCCGAACCCGACTCAGTTAATAGAATTGAGTTTATGTCTTTGCGGACTTGAAAAGGTCATTTACAGCACCAATTTGTGTACCGTACAAGCTGTTGAACGGGTGAGTTGAAGCATCTATCTAGGGCTATCGATGCATCGGAACTAATTCCAAGTGGCTTTCAAAACGAAAAAAATGATGTCAAATGTCTTGTGGTGAAGCTGTCGTAAATGTGTTAAAGCGTTTGATAAAATATGTTAAAGTGTTAGAAAAGTGATGTAAAAGTCTTGTTTGACTTGTATCAATTTTGTCGGCGTTGTATAAATGATTATGTTTTGTGGTAATCTCAAAAATCTGACTTTTACATCATTTATTAAACACGTCTAGTACTAGTGTTTTATTGGACTCGTACGAAGTACAAAGGTCCTATACGTTTACTACAAACATCTTTATTATAACATGGGGTAGATCGAAGTGGGAGGTGGTAGCTCAACCGATCACCCCAAACTTTTTTCCCTGAAAGGTACATGACTCCCATGATTCAAGTTCGAAGATGAGCAAAATCGGCCAAGTAGTTCCGAAGATGTGGTCGAAGAAGTGGAAGTCGAACATGGATTTTAGAGCGTCGGCGAAACTTTTTCACAAATATCTCAGCAAGTAGGAAATCGTTCATATCGGTTTAGAATTAAAGCATTTGATCTCAGAAAACTGGGCAATTTTTTTTTGTGGAGATGGGTTTAGTGGCCTGGGTACTGGGACCAATGAAATGCACGAAATTAGAGCCGGCGATCATGCTCGGAGCGGTAGCAGAGAGCGTGACGCAGTCCCCACACCCAAAAAAAAAAACGTCCACAAACCCAAAAACCTCCATACAAAAACCTTTGGGACAAGACACGATGTATAGGCGAAGTTTTGAGTTTTTTCCCCTCGCCCCCCCTCCCCTCCAAATTATTTTTAAAAAAAAACTACGTCGCATCAGCTTTCCAACAAGCCCTCACTCATCAAAATCGGTTGAAAATTGGCTGAGATATAGAGGTTTGAAAATGGTACTTTCCCATACATCTTACCAGAATTCCATTGTTCTCATTATTACGTAAACTTTTTTTCTGATCTGTCGGTTTCTATATATCTATCTATGTTCTATCTATCTATCTATGTTCTATAAATAATTTTCGATCTCGAGAACTAGACAGCCGATTTTGATGAAATTTTCAGGGAACGTCAGAATCGGTCCAAAATGAAAAATTTCATATGCCGCTTTTCCGGGAAAACTCTGGAAAAGCCGTGACATGTGGAAAAGCGGTCAATTTTGAGGGTTTTTCAGGTAATGCTCGGAGTTTTCGAATTTTAGCTCCGGAGTGACAATACCTAGAGAGTTGGTGTCTTCTAGAAAGTTTTAGAGTATGGTCGTGAGAATTTTTTGGGATAATAAGAAAATGTATGTGAGCTATCAGAGCGACGCCATCTTGAATTTTCCCAAGCGAAAAATTGTGAATTTTTTGGTTTTTGAATTTTAGCTCCGGAATGACAATACTTAGAGAGTAGCTTTCTTCGGGAAAGTTATAGAGATTGGTGAGGAGAATTTTTTGGGATACTAAGAAAATGGCTGCCAGCTGTCAAAAGGGCGCCATCTTGGATTTT
>CM055404.1:113397699-113447071 GCA_029228625.1 Pseudolycoriella hygida | reverse complement strand
CGCTGAAAATACGCATACATTTCCTTGACGACAACGTTTCCGTGTTCAAAAAATCGCGTCACAAATGCCAGACCCACCAGCGTAATAATTTTTCAACACTTTCAGTTTTCACACGCAAAAATTTAAAACACAAAACAATCTTCGCAAAAAGACACGAATGTTAAATTTTTGCAGCGTAAAAACTGAAAGTACAGAAAAATTATTTCGTCGTTGGGTCTGACATTTATGACGCGATTTTTTGAACACAGGGTAACGTTGTCGTAAAGGAAATGTTTGCGTATTTTCAGCGCAAGCGTCACCTCCACTGATATCATTAATTTTGGAAGTGGACATTAGGGACTGCGTCGCACTTTACCTTTTAAAAGGTTTTTGTAGTGATCCAATTTTTTGCAACTTTTTGGTCATGTTAGGCGGCCGCCCGCCGGCCTAAAATCAACTAATTTTCATTTAAACAAATTACCGCCCGCCGCCACTCAGGTAAAAAACTTGAAATGCCCCACCGAAACGGTAAAAAAATCCATCGGCGCACGGCTCTAGGACGAAATTGAGTTTCTTGGCTATGTGCGAAAGCAAATGGTTTTTCGTATATATTTCATTCACTATGCAATATGGAGATTCACTGTCAAAGGCAAAGTTGTAGCGAATAAAACTTTAGAGAGCATGTGTTTCAGGGTTTTAGGGAAAAATGGTCCAATCCTAGAATATTACCACATCTAGAATTGGGAGGGATATCCCATATCTCTAGAACTATGAGAGATAGAAAGCTCTTTCCAGAGTCAAAGATGTAGAGAATAAAATTACGAAGAAAACGTATTTCAGGGTTTAAAAGGAAAATGACCTAATCCCAGCATTTAGTCACTTCTAGAGAGATGAGTCATAGCGTAGCAACTATAGAGGAATCAATTTGCTGAACTCCGCATACAAAATATTTGCGGATATTTTACGACAGTGAGCAGAGCACAGCACTGGTGAAAATCAGAGTGGTTTCCGCAACAATCGCTCAACAACATGTGGGAAGTTTCTAAACTAGTCGTTTGAGCTTGAGTCCACAAGACTGAATGAATATTTATTTCCAGATTATGATATTTATATACAAATGAATAAAAGGTAAACAACGGTTTTCTTGACATAAATAATTCGAAGTTTTAGATGAGAGCGTTCGATGTAATTCTCGAATGCGTTCGATGATGCGTTTGATGATTTTTTCCGAGTTTCTTAATTTGTGTGATGGCTGACGATGGATGTCGCCACAAACAGACAAATCATGGAGAAATGCAGGGAGTTCAATGTTGCTATACACCATCTGTTTGTTGACTTTGAAACAGCATATGACAAAGTTTTACGGAGAAAGCTATGGAGTGCAATGACGGAGCTTGATTACCCCAAAAAACTTATCAACTTGTCTAAATTGATTTTCTCACATGTAAGAGCAAGGGTCAGAATTCGTAACAATCTCTCTGACGTTTTTGAAGCTCTGGAAGGACTGAGACAAGGCGACGGACTAGCAGCTCTATTCTTCAACATTGTT
Source organism: Pseudolycoriella hygida (assembly GCA_029228625.1). Taxonomy (NCBI): domain Eukaryota; kingdom Metazoa; phylum Arthropoda; class Insecta; order Diptera; family Sciaridae; genus Pseudolycoriella; species Pseudolycoriella hygida. The sequence goes on along the minus strand of CM055404.1, from coordinate 113,445,543 downwards.
CTTGAGAAGTGTGGAAACCAGCGGTACAATCCTCCGAAAGATGAGTCAGTTATTAGGCTATGCTGACGACCTGGACTCAATTGGACGGAATGTTGATACTTTTAAAGAGAATTTCACGAAAATAAATTGAGGAGAAGGCTACTGAGTTCGGTCTAAAAGTCAGTGAGAAAAAGACATAGTACATGACGACTTCATCGTCTGGTGACAGACCAACGAACCATATGCTAGAGGTGAACGGAAAACACTTCGAAACTGTCGATAGCTTTATTTACCTTGGGTCGCAAGTCAATAGTGGTAATAGCAACGGTGAGGAAATACGTAGGAGGGTAATACTTGGTAACCAGAGTTACTACAGTCTATAAAAACTCTTCCGGTTTAAAACACTCAATCTCAACATTAAGTGTGAACTGTACAGATTGCTGGTACGACCAGTTGTAGCATAGGGGTCGTATGCTTGGTGGATGACATAACGAAATGAAAACGCACTCCTGGTGTTCGAAAGAAAGAGTCTTCGGTCAATATTTGCAGGAGTGATCGTGGAAGGCAATTGGCGAAGAAGAATGAACCACGAGCTGTATCAACTTTACAATGAGCCCGATATGGTCAAATACATCCAGATCAATCAGCTGAGGTGGCTCGGTAATGTGCAGAGAATGGTGGAAAAACGTATGCCCTTGAAACTGCTATACACCGATGGTAACCGCAAACAAGGAAGACCAAGGAAGGGAAAAATTACCAAATCCCGGGATAAAGCCACTTCTAGAATTGTGAGGTATGACGCATATCTCTAGAACTATGTGGGTTAGAAAGCTTCTGAAGGCAAATTTGGTGAGAATTACATTTTAAAGAAACAAGTTTCAGGATTTCTTGGAGAAACTACATTGATCCTCTTTGTGATATGGTGCAGAGGAGAACATTTCGGTTATCAAAATCTATGGTCTCAGACGTCTCTACGCCTTTGACATTACCTTGGTGATTTCTGTGGATCTTTGTAATTCTTCTGTTTGCCACATCTATTCTGATAAGTACGGCTCCTTGGTTATGTTTAATAATTTGTTTTATTGCAGTTTCAGTGTGATATCAGCGTTGTATTAGGGTTGTTTCAATCCATTTAGATAGTACATCCAGTACTAAAACCACATTCTCGTATCAAGGGTACCAACTGGCTTTGAATCACAGGTTTAATGACTCTCTTTATCTGACGAATACAATTAAAAATAATCTGAAAACTTAACAATGATCTCGGAAATGGAAAATGGACTATTTCGGTTTGTTTTGAGATCTAACTAACAGCCTTTAACGTGACTTCCGTACCACACCTCGAAGTACGAAAAAACTCGCTGCGAAAGTGAGGTGCGCAGCTAATGTCTCGCTTAAATGTAGGCTAGATAGACATATGTACACATCCATCGTATTTGGCTTACGTCATACGAATCATTCAATGTATACATCGTTGCAGCCTCCAAACACACTGTAACTACGCAAGTTTTTAAGATGGAGTGAACTTAAGGACGTTACTCGCTAGAAACATTCATGGGGATCGAGCCCGGATCATTTTGGTGGAAGAACAGTACGTACCAGGGCCTATTTTTGAGAATTTTTTTTCAAATTTTCTCGAATTTTCTCAAATTTTCCAGAATATTATTTTAAGGAAAAATTCGTTCAAACAAGTTAAAATTAGTGTAAAATTAATAAGAATCGACGTAAAGTGCATTCTGAACCATATTAGAGGTCGTGCAGATGAAAAAAACAACAAGAAACCAAGCATGAGCAGGTGGCTGAAAATTCAGTCCTTAGGATGTCCTTTGAACAATTTTTTGAATAAAAAACATCAATTATACTTCAAAATTGTTATAAATTTTCAAAAAATTTTCTCAAAATTTCACAAATTTTCTCAAATTTTCACAAATTTTCTCAAATTTTTACAAATTTTCTCAAATTTTCTCAGATTTTCACAAATTTTCTCAAAAAGTTTCTCAAAAATAGGCCCACTGATTTAATCCCAACACCATTTCTATTTTCCTTCATTTTTTATTATGTTTGTCCGAGGCCTCTCCTGCGAACCCTAGGTCGGACTAACGTCGTCGGCTCTAGCCCAAAAAATGGATTTTTGCAGAGAAGATTGAGGCGAACACTTTTGTCTATTTGGGGATCTATTTTGTGCTTTCGGGAGGGTTTTTTACACCGTTGCTTCGTACGGGTTTTTCAATATTGCCCTTTTGGAAGTTTCCAATGCAATTTGATGTGGACATACACTTACGGAAATATATTTTTTCATCAAATAGAATTTTGTACTTCTGCGCAGCTTTTTAACACTGCAAAAACTTGCGCAGAAGGACAAAATTCTATTTGATGCAAAAATATATTTCCGTAAGTGTAACAATTAAGGCAATATTTATTTAAATACGTTCGAGTCTTTGCCACTCTGCTTGCCACATCTATTCTGATACGTACGGGTGCCTTGCATACGATTTATGTTGTAGTTTCTATTGATAAACACTCTCTCGAAAATCGTGGCTTTTGAGACCTATCTCGAAAATCGTGGCTTTTGAGACCTAGTAAATTTCAAGATGGCGCTTTTGAAGATTTGATACTTTCTTGACTTTTTAATTTTCGTGTATTTTACACTTTTAGTCAATTTTTGTTTGGGAATACAACCTAATTATATGACTTATGAGAAATTATCTACCAGCAGACGCGCCGACTTTACTTTTTCCCGTGTGTGGCAAACACAAAAACTTTTTTCGTCTTTTCCCATGATACGAAACAGGTTCCGATCCATAACATGGAGGGGCGGATTATGTTTTCCAGCTCCCTGGGCACACTTGGATGTAGCACCCTTGAACTGAAAGGTTTTTAGACGCGAGCGAAGCGAGCGAAAATTTTGTAAACCTAACGTTTACTTCGTTAGGCAATAGTAAGTTTTGAAGCTATGTCGCCAGTTACAAGCAGCTAGGTCGAAGAGGAACTTCTCATTGAAAAAGTGTAACTGCTAGAAGTTATAACATATTTGCAACAAAAAATTTTAATATTTGCAAGCATGCATAGCATTTAATTACTATCGAACAATGCTAATTACACGAGCGCAGCGAGCGAAATTTTCATAAATCAGCTTTTACTTATACTAACAACAGTTAACGTTGAAATGGTGGAGTTTCTCAATATTTCCTTTTAAACTTAATCAATAGTGCTGTAACTAGGCTTTTTCGAACACCCACAATTTCCCAGCGTCATGTGTGCGGTACCGAATCACGCATGGGATAATCCGCCCTACATTTATAGAAAGGAGGTCCAAAAATTAAGTATAATTCAACTTCGAGGACCGACAACAGCTATCTTCATTCCGATTATTTGCTAACATCAAAAAGAACATTACATTCGCCTCCGCGAAGTACTCTATAGTACCATAATAAAAAGGTTGATTAAATTGATTTCTATAACAAAAACCGTTAACATTCGTAAAACATGAATCTTAGAGAGAATTGTAGTATACTATCGATCTTGAAGCCGAATTTTGGGTGACGGGGCTAACATTCTCACAGAGGTTGTTTCAAAGTCTTTTCCTGTCGTACGGTAGCCTCTGCCAAGGGATGTTTTTGTGCTATTACGTACCGAAAATACTCATACTTAATCATTTTGGGAGAAAATTTGAAAAAAATTGTCTATTAGTTACTTAGAAGAGTGACACAAAACTCTTCAGAACTTGGGAAGCGATGATTTTAAATTGGTTAATTAGTCGATGATTTCGCGAATTCACGAGAGATGGTTTCTAGTGTCGGATTCTCGTGGGGGGCGTCGCCCCCCACGAATTTGCCCGTGGGGGGCAACGGCCCCAGCTAACCCTGGAAGTCGGCGCGCCTGACTACCAGAAATTTATATCGTCCCTCCTACTAATCTCCCCTTAAGAAAAGCAGTAAAATGAATATAAAGAATGATGAAAAGCTCTAGACACTGCACTCCCAAAAATTACTTCTATTCACAGAATTTTCCGTACATTTCAAACATGAGGTGTCCAGTTCTTGCAACATTCCTCGATAATCGACTGTTGAAATTTTTGTAGATGAATTATTGCTTAAACATCCGCAACGAAACTAACAAGTCAGATAATAATGAGCAAATAAATTACGCTAACGATTCTCGCGATTCCCGCCGATTCTTTGTTCTAGTTAACTAAACATTCATCGAGATATTAATCAGCAAACCATTTACAATCAAACAACGAAATTTAACTATTTCTTAGAAACGTAAGACTTGTAGATTAAACTTTGGATTTTGATCAATTTTTCAAACCTAAAAAGAAAATTTTAGCCTTAGAATGAATTTAAATTTCTATTCTTTAACCTGTTATTTCCTCGACAGTTTCAGTTTATGACATTGTTGCAACGTTTCAGTCTTTGTTCTGTTCAATTTTTAACATTCTTTGCTGCAGCATAAATTTAAGGTCTTTTTCATTATGTCTAGAGGGACTTTATTTAAATATTATTACTTATAATTACTATGGTTAAGAAGTAGAGGAACCACAGCAATTATTGGACGATGAAAAAATGTGCGCTTTTCAATAGATGTACTTCAAATGCGTATTTCTGAAACACCGCCAGTCTTGAAAACAATGGTTTTTTAATCGCATTACTTTCATAGTTGAATGTATGCCATTAGCAAATGAAAACTGACTTAAAATAGGAGAACAATACAATGTGTAATTCTCTGAACGTCCGTTCTCAGTCATAGTCACAACATAGTCAATTTTAGTTTCCTATAAGACATAAGCTGTTCCTAGCAACTTGTAAAGTTGTTCACATTATTAAATCTATCTGCATTACATCATAAAACATCAGAGGGCGCTTATAAGACACTTGGAAAAATCTTAAAATCGATTTATTCAACTGAAAATTACGCAAATGCTACAATTATTTTGTAGAAATGTTTATTGGTTGAGTGGGTATCAAACGATAGTGAATGGTAATGATTTGTTTGCATAGTTACATGTTTCTTTTACACCCAGATGTATCTGTTTCCAGATCTACGTATAAAGTATTGTACTCGTTCAACAAAAGAGAATAGACAAATAAACAAAATAGCCTATTAGCGATAAAATAATTGAAAGATTTGCGGTGTTCTGAATGAAAATACAAAAAAGATTTCAATTCAATGTTGATTTATCTATTTCGTTGAGATAAACAAATGGAAAGGCATCGGGGAACCACTCCTTGGTTCCTTAGTGTTATCTCGGTTCCGTAATATATTTTTTCTACCAGATGAAATATTCTGTGTGTTACTCTTACGGTTGTTGATTTCCTCTATTGATGTTAACTTTTGTCGGCTTCGACGAAATAAAAAAGGAATAGAAATGTTGCAAGAACTGGATACCTCATGTTTGAAATGTACGGAAAATTCTGTGAATAAAAGTAATTTTTGGGAGTGCAGTGTCTAGAGCCTTTTCATCATTCTTTAAATTCATTTTACTGCTTTTCTTAAGGGGAGATTAATGGGAAGGACGATATCAATTTCTAGTAGATAATTTCTCATAAGCCATTGAATTGTCAAGGTTGTCAAGAAGTTTTATTCCCAACAGGCTGATATACTGACAAAAAGCTGATATAAAGTGATGCAACCTACTAGATGTATGGAGAAACGTCACTTATATCAGCTTTATATCATTATATCAGCCTGTTAAAATGTGCGTGGAATTTTCCTGCAAATCAGCATCGACTAAAAGTGTAAAATCAACGAAAATTAAAAAGTCAAGAAAGTATCAAATCTTCTAAAGCGCTGTGAAGGTATAAAATATCAATTCACAGAATTTGTTTCAATTTAACATTCATGATAAAAGTTCGATCATATTTTATTTTACAACGCACAACGCTCTAATACTCCTTTGAGTATGCTCGCATTTGAATCCTTTGATTATGTTATAATATACACGCACTTGATATTACGTAAGAGGGTGTTATTCATATTACGTAAGAGGGTGGTGTTTAATAAGATCGGCCGTTAGTGAAGATCCTTTATTGAAATATGGCTGCCGTTTTAAGGGCGACCAGATTGGTAATTTTAAATGATATGATTGGTCCGATATGATGTCATAGTTAATTTGATTGGTTAAGAAATAACTGTGCTACTCTTAGGGTAGCTAGATGATTGAATAATGAAATGATTTATGAATGGCTTAAAGTAACATCACATGATATATTCAAGTGATATTATTGGATGCTGCGTTGAATGAACATGATTGAACATGATCAAGAATAATTTAATGAATTTCTCCTTATTTCTCCTTATTGAGAACAGTTAAGAGTCATATAAATAAGAGTGTATTGTATTGTTCGGTGTTGAATATTTGGACCTCCACTAAGATTGTCTCACCCGACCCGCAATCTTAAAAGAGAACAAATATTTAAGTTTGTAATAATATTTAAAGTGAAATAAATATTTTTTATAAAAGTGTTGTTATTATTGAAAACTAAAAATTAACCGTTCATCGTTTCTTCAGCGCCATCTGGAAATTTACCTGGGTCTCGAAAGCCACGATTTTCGAGAGAGCGTTTATCAATATAAACTACAAAATAAAACATATGCAAGGGACCCGTACGTATCAGAATAGATGTGGCAAACAGAGTTGCAAAGACTCAAACATATTTAAGTGAATATTGCCTTAACTCCTAACTTAAGTGTATGAAATTACGTGCACATTAAATTGCATTAGAAATTGCCAAAAGGGCAATATTGATAAACCCGTACGAAGTAACGGTGTAAAAAACCCCATCGAAAGCACAAAATAGATCCCCAAATAGACAAAATTGTTCGCCTCAATTTTCTCTGCAAATTAGCAAAAAGCCCCGGCTAGAGTCGATGACTTTAGTTCGCAGGAGAGGCCTCGGACAGATACTTCCATAGAAAAAAGTATTTTTCTCAATTTTCTCTACAACATAACAAAAAACTATTTTTTTGTCTAGGGCCGACCTTAGGACCGACCTAGGGCCATAAGGAAATGCCATAGACAAAAATTTTCTTCAAAAATTTTGCACTGAAACATAGCAAAAAAAAAACAATTTTTTTTGGTTAGTGCCGATCTGAGACCCACTTCAGCACAAGCACAGGCTCCGGGTCAAAATTTGTTTTTGAATATAATTCGGTACTCGATTACCTCTCAAATGGAAAAAGAATCAACAAAATCAGTTAGGATTTATCCAATTTTTGTAAAAAACACGTTGTGCCGTAGTAGAAACTCAGTTTTAGGGTCCTGACTGAGTCCAAGGGTTTCGAAAAAAAAAAAATTGAAAATCGGAAGAGATTTAATCGAGTTTTAGTAAGTGCTCTAGCTAAATCCAAGGGCCCAATCTCGAAAACGTTTCTTCTACAAATTGTTGGGCTTTCATAGATCTGTCGATTAAAAAAACAATTATGACAATCGGAAAACATCTACTCGAGTTATGTACAAAAAACACGTGTGGCCCTAGCAGAGACTCGTTTTTAGTGCCTAGCAAAGTCCAAGGACTCAAATACGAAAAGGTTTTTCCATAAATTGCCGGCCATGTCCAACTATTTCAACAAAAAAAAATGCATGAAAATCAGAAAAGATTTACTCGAGCTATGTACAAAAGACCAAAGAAAGACCGACAGTGTTCAGATTAAATCCCATTAAAGATTTTTCGATTACCTTTCAGGAAAAAAGTTTTTAAAAATCGGTTGACTTTTACTCGAGTTATCGTGTTGAAGGACGGACAATTTTTAGACCCGTACGGAGAACGCAGTGCTTTGAAAAGGGGTCTATTGCGTTTACCACGACGTTTGTAACCAGTCGAATTTCAACCCGGAAGTAGCTGGGGGAGCATCGATCATGGTCCTTAGATTACGAATCAACAATAAAAAAAATGGCCGTCCGTCCGTCAACACGATAACTCGAGTAAAAGTCAACCGATTTTGAAAAACTTTTTTTTTTTTTGAATCTGGGCACTGTCGGCCCAAGGGCCGCCGAGCTAGGGTCGTTTAAAGGGTTTTTGGTCTTTTGTACATAACTCGAGTAAGTCTTTTCCGATTTTCATAAAAAATGTTTTGTTTGAAAGACCTGGGCATGGCCGACATTTTATGGAAGAAACTTTTTTTAATTTGAGTCCTTGGACTTAGCTAGGGCACTAAAAACGAGCCTCTGCTAGGGCTCTATGTGTTTTTTGTACATAGCTCGAGTAAATCTTTTCCGATTTTCAAATTTTTTTTTGTTTGAAAGATCTGGGCATGACCGACAATTTGTAGAAGAAACATTTTTCGATTTGAGTATTTGGACTTAGCTAGGGCACTACAAACGAGTCTTTGTTAGAGCCCTACGTGTTTTCTGTACATAACTCGAGTAAATCTCTTCCGATTTTCAAAAACTTTTTTTGTTTGAAAGATCTTGGCACGGCCGACAATGTATGGGAAAATTTTGCATGTGCTTAGGGCTCAAGTGGGCCTCATGTCGGTCCTAAGGTCGGCCCTAACATAAAAAAATGTTTTTTGCTATGTTGCAGAGCAAATTGAGGGAAACATTTTTGTCTATAGAAGTATATGTCCGAGGCCTCTACTTAAGGCCTTAGGTCAGTGCTATGGTCGGCCCAAGCCCAGACAAAATTGAGGAGAACATTTTTCTCTATTTGGAGGTCAATTTTTTGCGTTCGTTGAATTTTTTACACCGTTTCTTCGGATGGGTTTTTCAATATTGCCTTTTCGGCAATTTCCAATTCAATTTCATGTCGACGTAATTCCATAAGGCAAAATTTATTTAGATTTAGATCGAGTTCAAGTCTTTTTGTTCTATTTGCCACATCTATTCTGATGCGTACGGGTCCCTTGCATATGTTATGTTAAAGTATTAGATTTTTGACGTTTGGTATGCGGCGTTTTCTTGTTGTGTTTGTTTACCTTAAACTATTGCTATTTTGATGGATCAAAAATCCTAGTATTCCAAAATAGAGGTTGTCGCGAGTATTTGAAGAAATTATGCTAACCGACCCACTTGGGTTCTCGATCTGGGCATACAGCAAACATCCAGAATATTTTTTAAAAAGTGGCTTTTGGCTCTTCGGGGCCAATTGACAATTACGTTCCTTCATTACTACACTATTGGCTCATAGAAGCTTATTCCAGTTTTTAAAACAATTTTTGCAACATCTATTTTCTATTTCGACCCACACCTGACCCACAATTTTAACGGGTCGACCCACACCTGACCTACAGTTGCAGAAGTCACAGAAATCGTTTTTCTGTGCGTTCTAAAACTGTGCGACACTTTGGGGTTGACCCGTTAAAATTGTGGGTCAGGCAGGCCCGGACTGGCCTAATGGGCGATCGGGCATCGCCCGATGGGCCGTTTGCCTTGTTTTTGGTTTTGCAACCTCTGTCCGGGCAAGTGCTGTGACGATGCAACGATGTTAGTATTTCAGCGAATGAGACTAAGACAATTTTTCAAACGAATTTAAGTGTTTCGGTGTCGCTTAAAAATATTGTACAAAAAATTACGCTCGCTTCACTCGCGTTATATACATTGTATTCGCTCTCAAAACACTATACCCCAATCGGGACCTTTCGAAGTTCATTTTTTGGGCCCTTTTGAAAATTCGCCCGATGGGCCCTTTGGTTGGGGTCGACCCACTCCGATCTTTATTCTGATACGTACGGGTCTTTGGTTATGTTTGAACTGAATTTAGGTCCCAAAACCCAGATCAGAAGTGCCCTTCATATTCTTTTTACTCAGAGATAGAAAGAATCTCGCGTGATTCTTGTTTACCGTGAGACATTTGTTAGCTTGTCTGGCTGAGTTCACATACATCCAATGATTTGCGAAGGTTTTTGGTTGGCGGTAATAATTCCTTGTAAAGTCCTTAACAACATTGGGTTTGGGTCCACAGAATGGTGACCCAGACGCAGCTCTTACCGGCATTTCTCGATTAAAGCATTTAAGGGCAATTCCACGGACCATTTCGTTCCTACGCATGAAATTCTCAGTAGTTACAAAATGATAGTCATAGAAAAATAACTAACCTCTAGTTGAAGGATCAATCCTTCTAGTGCACCATTTTCTATGAATATCTTTACGTAACTACTGAGCATTTCGAGCGTAGGAATGGAGTTTTCGTGGAATGGCCCTTAAATGCGACACGAATCGTTTCACCCGCTTGCGAAAGTATTCATACAATGTTATCTGTTTCAGTGCAAGATTTAAGGAGCTAATTCTAAACTGTTCGTTAAAAGTATATATTTCGTGGGTAGTTATTAAAAAGTCGGTTTTTATGATTCATAAAATAAATCCAATTGGTTCCTGTCGCAGTGTATCACATGTATAAAAAGTGTACACCTAATACACAACGCATACCATATATGGAAGGAAAGAATTGCATTAAATTAGAAATAAAATTGAAATGTAAGAGATTGCAAAATCGTTTCACATAATTAAACCAAGCATGATCAACTCTTGGATCAACTAAACGTATAATTTTATTTTTTAAGGAGACATTATTTAACTGCTATTGAAAATTGCCAATGCGAAACATTGATACGAACGAATAAAAGTCACAAAACCCGACAATTAAAATTTAGTAATTAATAAATGTGTTAATAAAAGCGAATACACTTCGCAATATAGCATGAGACATATTCAAGGTAGTTAATAAAACGAAATAATGTTTGTGAAAGAATAGGAACTGATTTTTTTTCATGTAATACAACGTACTCTTAATATTGTGTTCATTCAAATTAATAATGCCTATAGCAAAATTCCTTTTTCAGTAAAATTTATATGAATTCGTTTCATTTATAAAATTGTTTTCCTGCATTAATATATGGCGACTTGTTTTGATCAGCTATTTAAAATGAGAAAAAAAAATGGAGAAAAAAAAAGAAAAAACAAATTTTACAATTTGCATTTAAATGCAATAATTTATTGCACGCAGTTCAGTTATGTGCGTTAGCATATAAATATGAATAATCAATTGAAAATCAATTTAAATAATATTTTTCCCATATTTTCAACATGTCTGGCAAAACTCTGCCTCGATTTTGCAAAAAAAAAAAGAAAAATTCTAACACAAAATTAATCAATTGTTCAAACTATATGCACATTGACTAACCATATAAGAAGAGTAGAATAAAAAGAGAAAATAAATAAAATGTTTGGCATGAAATAGGATAAATAATATGCAAATCGTTTATTCCGATGATGCTTTATGTGTGCTGGCTCACTCCGAGTCCAATAACTTTCATTTTACGGAGCATCATCCCCATAAATCTATTTTACGTTATGTTTTCTACATACGTACACACATGCGAGCAGCAAATATTTTAACTATTATTAATTGCATATTTTGCCTCTTCTTCTTACAACAATTTTCCGATTTTATTTTATAACATTGAACCAACAGTGCCTTTGGAAGCAATAAGCGAAGCCTCACTTTGATTAAATGCTCACCGATATCTCCATAGGGGCAAACAATTTCAATCATTACAATTTATGGACATTCAAATTATGAGCACCACTAAATGCATTCGAATGGGCGAAAATTCGTCAGTTATTTCAACTTCCGTTCTTCAACATGCATTTGATGAGTCGAATGGATGTCGCAATTAATTCGCAACACCACCACCCACCGCCATCAATGCACTATATTTTATTACAAATCGAAAATAATTTAAATTGCATTTTGTTAATTTGAAAAATTCCCTAGGGAGAATTTAATTTACTCCAATTACATTAAATGGTTCAGTGACAACAATAAGGGATCGTTTATAAAACACACGCGGAGAACTTACGCAAAAAAATGATTTACAGATTTGATTGATACTGTCCAATGAAAGAATGACTCTAAAGCTTAGAAAACATATTTTCATTTTTTAAGTATTAGGTTTGGACTCAGCGGGTACCCATTTCGTAACATTTATTTATGAATGAAATTCAAATGAAATTCCAGTTTCATTTCGCTGTTTATTTGATTATCGCATTTCATGACCGTCGTGTGTTATACAGTTTTATCAGTTGAATGTTTCACTGGTTGTGTACGTTGACAATGAAATTCAACAAATTGATTTATGCTACAGAAAAAAAAAAATAAAATGGAAAATATTCCTCTTCTCGTTTGTGTAACTGGAGACAGTCAATAAATTAAAAATAATTAATTGAAACAGTGCACTAAATTTTGTGAGCAGTCAGATTGTCATGAGATGACATTGACGAGGCATTGAATACATCATTTCAAGCGGGTCACCGTTTAAGCAATCAATATTATATTTTCTCATAGAAAAGAAAAGATTTTAAAGAATTTCTTATGACTGGTAACGTTTCTTCAGATATGTGAATTACGCGTTACAGCTGCACTTATTGTAAGAAAAATTTCATTGAATTGACTGAGGCAATTATTAAAAATTATTGGGGGATTTTCTTTTAGAAAGTCTTTTGTCAAATTTGCAAATACCTTCCCCTATTACTCGATTTCAAAAATTCGGAGTATACTATCCGCAAAAAAATCTCTTACAGAGGAGGTGTGACGCAAGTCTTTATGTCTGCTTACAAAAGGCCTCGCTAAAATTACTTTGTACTAACTAAAGATTATAGGAAAATGTATGAAAAAGTTTGCTCTTGGAAAAGTCAAGAATCCAATCCCAGTTTTGACAGATTTGTATTAGATGTCAAAAATATATGAAAATTGCTATAAAATTGTACTAAGTCACCTTTTTACTTCTCTGCCGTCATAAACTTTAAACTTATAGAAAATCAGCGAAGCTTTTCGATGAAATTCGCAGAAAAATAGCGAAAAAATTAAACAAAATATTTTCGGCGATTTTTAGACCCGTACGAAGAACAAAGTTCTTCGAAAAGGGGTCTATTGCGTTTACCACGACGTTTGTAACCAGTCGAATTTCGAACGGGGAGTAGGGGTAAAGCGCCGATCATGGTCCTTAGATGACGAATCAGCAATAAAAAACATATGAAGGGACCCCTACGTATCCGAATAGATGCGCCAAACAGAGTTGATGCTACGAAAAGACGTATTTAAGTAAATATTGCCTTACGTCCACATTAAATTGTATTGGAAATTGCCGATAGGGCAATATTGAAAAACTCGTCCGAAGAAACAGTGTAAAAGAAGCACTAAATTGACCCCCAAATAGAGAAAAATATTCTCGTCAATTTTCTCTACAACATTCGGACAAAAAAAAATTTCCCTCAATTTACTCTGCAACATAGCAAAAATAAATTTTTTTTGGTTAGGGCTCACTTGAGCCAGCCGTAAGCACAGGCAAAAGTTTCTTTTATAAATTTTCGGTCATGCCTAGATCTTTCAAACAAAAAAAAATGTTGAAAATCGGAAAAGATTTACTCGAGTTATGTACAAAAAACATATGAAGCCCTAGCAGAGACTCATTTTCACCGCCCTAGCTAAGTCCAAGGACTGCAATTCAGAAAATTTTCTTCCATAAATTGTCGGCTATGCCCAGGTCTTTCAAACAAAAGAAAATGGGAAGAATTTAAATCGATAATTCAAAAATAAGAAATAACCGCAAAAAATGAAGAATTCATCGCAAGAAATAAAGAATTGACCGCTATAAAAAAAGAATTGATCGCAAAAACATAAGAAAAGTGATCGCAAAAGCGATCAATTCTTTATTTTTTGCGATCAATTCTTATTTTCCTTATACAAAATCTTATTTAACAGCTATCGCTTTAATTACATGCCAAAGAACATTTATCAGAAAGAATTTACTCGAGTTATGTACAAAATACTAACTGGTTTTTGGTCTTTTGTATATGGGCCATTCCATTGAAAAGTTGGAAAATGTGTTACGAGGGAACCGTCTTCTGCCTAAGAATGCAAAGGTTGGACTTCTTTCGCACGAAGAAGTTGTACATTGAACCTATAGAGGAATTTTCTTCATACAACACAAATCTCGTATGTCCACGGTTTAGCAAGGACACATGGTTCCCTCGCAACCTACCAATGGAATCGCCCATATAACCCCAGTAAATCTTCTCCGATTTACAATTTTTTTTTTTTGTTTTTAAGGTTTGGGCCCGTCTCACAGTCACAGTCTCAAGAACATTTTTTTGATTTTGAGCTTTTGGACTCAGCCCGGGCTCTAAATCTAGTCTCTACTAGCGCCCAACGTGATTTATCCGATTTTCAAAATCATTTTTTCTTCCTGAAAGATAATTTTGGATTTGAATTTAGGCAAAATCGGTTGAAAACTTTCGAAGTTATTGTCGAAAACGTGGTTTTTCGAAGGTTGATGGAACTTTTCACATATATCACTGCGAAATTAGAACGGAAATCGCTCTTCAAGGTTTTGAAAGCCACTCACAATTCTTAATCCTACTTCCAATTGTTTAACTAAAATCGAAAAACTAAAAGTGCTGATTTCGTCGTTTACGACTCATCAGTACACCTTGTCTTAAGACCATGTGTATTGGAAGTAGGATTAAGAGTTATGAGTGGCTTTTAAATGTTGATTCAAGTGGGTGGGCTTTAAATCTGCCGAAGGTACAGCAGCCATAGTAAAATATTACTTCTATGGGTGTAATTGTACCAAAACGAGAATTTTCTCTATTTTTACCTAGGTTTTGAATGAAAGATATCGGGCTGTAGAGTCCTTAGTGTGAGTCCAACTCATGCTACACGACCCTAAACGATATTTGGTGGTTTTTCGTGAATATTCCTTTGATGATTAGGTTTTTTGTGCAGTGTTGCAGAGAAAAAAGAGGCGAAGTTTTTCGTCTATGGAGGAATGGGTCAGATGAGGCCTCTGCCAAGTGCTCTAGTTCGGCTCTAATTCTGGGCTTATTTTAAGGTCTTGGAGAGATTTTTTGCGCCGTTGCTTCGGACGGGTTCTTTCGGCAATTTAAGAGTTGAGGCAATATTTATTTAGATACGTTCGAGCCTTTTTGTAACATCTATTCTGTTTGCCACATCTATTCTGATACGTCTCTTGCATATGTTTTTGTTTAATTTTGTGGCTAATTTGGTTTTTTTTTGGCAAATCTCATCGAAAATCTTCGATGATTTTCTCTAAGTTTTATTTCCCTAGGGGGCTGTTTCTTAGCGAGTTTTTACCCATCTCCCCCCGTACGAATTTGAGGACCTCCGCCCCTAAAAAAAACTGAAGTTTATTCTTTAGTCCATTATTGTTTCATATGCCGTTCTACGCCACTTCAGGAAGATTCATTAAATTACCTTGTCGAGATTTACAAAACGTTAATGCAGCAATAAAAAGGGCTCATTAAATATATTGGAAGTGATGGTTCAACTTGTAAAAAAAAATATTTTTATCAAGTTTAGCTTTCACACAAATCTTACGCGTGAAAAAGTGAACACTTTTTTTTGTACATACGACTTGACTTTCACCCTCCCGCCCCCCTCTAAAACTTGTACGTAGAAATCTGTCAAAATTGCAGTAGGATTCTAGGCTTTTCAAAAAGTCACATTTTTTCTTATATTTTCCTACAATCTTTAGTTAGTATAGGCAGTTCTTAACAAAAAAATAGACGGCATAGTTAATGACTTAGTTAATTGTCTATTCTTAGTTAATGATATCGACGTTACGAGGATAATAGATGTCGCACTTTTCGTTGAGAATGGCCTATGAGTTATTTTAGCGATCTATACCTTAGAACTTATGTCAAAAATGTTTCAACAGTACTAGATTTATGAACACAAAGATAGCAGTTTAGCCGCCGACGTCGTTTTTGTTCGGCTCAGGCGCGCCGAGTATGGGGGGAGGGGACGAGGGGGCCAATGCCCCCCACTACCAATTCAAACATTTAACTGCGAAAGTTGTTAGTTTTGCAGGACTCCTGAAGACTTCCAGAAATAACTAAGACAATAATTTAGAGACAATCTTAACAAAAGGACAATTTAATTTAGAATGAATTATAATACAACTTGATCACTAGATTAGATTCTAGTTCTTAGTTGTGCGACTATGACCACACCAAATTGATAAGTTAACACCCTTACAATGAGCATCCCCTCAATAACACAGTAAACTTCACTACACCTTGGGACTTTGAAATTTGTGTCACTTATTTTTTCGTCAGACAGATGGGCGACTATTGCCCTCCACGACCCAAACTAAAGTCGGCGCGCCTGGATCGGCTCTCATGTCGGCTCCGAACGTATTCGCAATTGGTATTTTCACTGGTTACTCGTCCTCTATACGCTACACCATACTTCATATTTTACTAGATGAAATAAAAAAATTCTTTTTTCAATATTTCATTGTGCACATTAACAATGACATGCAACTTTTGTTACAATCAACATTCATTGGACAGTAAGAAAAGACGCCAATCTAATGTTTTCCTACCTTTCAATTTACAGAAACAATGTTTTCAAGAGTACCAAATCCTGATCCAGATTCGCAACAAGAAGTGTCCTCCTCATTCGATGGCGGTCAATTCAACTTCGAAGATGATTCCGATTGGTGGTCGAATGCCATCGAAGAGGATTTTTTCGATTCACCGATGCCATTCGATGCTAGTGAATTCGGTCTATGGAATGGAAGGTTTCCGCCACCGCCACCGCGACCGCCATTTTTAGACGAAGACGTCGCATCGGATGGATTAACAACCTGTGATTTATGTACATGGGCATGGAGTGATCGAGGCGCGTATTCATTGGATGGATCGATTGGAGGTAAGTGATTATGAAGTCTTTCATGTGTTTAACTGTACATTGAATTTCAAATTTGTACGTGAGATTATCGTGATTATCGGAGGCTGAATCGTTTAAATCCAATTATTATTTCAATTTTAGAAACAAATAAAAATTTTACCGAAGAAATTGCAATACAAATCCAAATTAAATTGGCGTTAAATTTCTTGTGTATGGCCAATAATAAAAAGGTACGAGTCGGTTCGAAACGCCGAAACACTGAATTCGAAATTAAGGCATAAAAGTAAACTGAAACCAGTTTTTGATTATTTATAAAATATTTTTTATTCGTTGGTTTTATTCTGGCAGGCACATAATATTCGTTAAAACTTTTTTTTCTCCCCCCGTTTCTATGTTATTTAAACGTTGATTTTTTTCCTTCAATTTCATACGAGAGAAGAGAAGCAAAAAAAATATGGAAATGTTTTATTTATATGATACCTGGTTCATCCCAAACTTGTCCAAAACGAGGAAAAAATCAATTTATTTTTATTATTTTCAGAATGGTTTTTTAATGAATTTCTTAAAGTCGCACATATCCAGGAAAAGAGTTAAGTTCTACTTTGAATTTTAGATTAGGAATTGTTTTACGAGATGGAAGAATTTTGTCCGATTATTTTGTATTTTCGTTTTGTTACAAACGAAAATACAAATTCGTGCGAAATATTTCGAATTCAAACATTGTTTCGTTCGTTTTATTTTAAACATATGCTAAAGCTATTCTATCATATCGGAATAACAATTTCAGCGGATAAAAAACCATTAATAAACTTGAAGGTTTATGTTCAATGATTGAAGTCAAACATAAAATAAAAAAAAACAACAAACAAACAAACAAAAAAAAAATTTGAAACATGAAAATGGAATATATGAAAAAATTACTTTGGAGATGAAAAAAATACTTTAATAATTTACATATTATGCATTTATAAATGCATAAAGTTTATCGGCCCCATCTACTACAGATCCTGCTGAGATTGTACAATCATTTAGGTTATATATGTGGCCACCTTAGTGATATTGTTTGAAGTTTATTTTCAGATATTAAAAGATCGAATATTTAAAAATATTGATTTAGGCGCTGCGTTGTTGTATAGAGAAACATTTATTTACTCTTGCGGTTTTTGTTAGCAATATAAATGAGTTGTTAGTTTTACTCGATGACCACATCCACATAGTACGGATCGTTAAGCAATTCCTGAGGGAACTTCGTCACTATATGGCGGTGCTATGACAAATCTCCCGTAATTCGTACACTCTATTTTCGTACGCTTTATTTTCGTACAATTCGTTTTCGCACACCTTATTTTAGTACACTTCAATTTCGTACACTCTAATTTCGTACACTTTCTGTTTCGTACACTTCCTATTTCGTACACTTCAATTTCGTACACTTCCTATTTCGTACACTTCCTATTTTGTACACTTTGATTTCGTACACCCCAGTTTCGTACACTTCGATTTTGTACACTTTCCTATTTTGTGCACTTTAGTTTCGTACACTTCGATTTCGTACACTTTCCTATTTTGTACACTTTCATTTCGTACACTCCAATTTCGTACACTTTAATTTTGTACACTTACTTTTCCTTAGCTTCGTTAGCCGCCTTGTTTTTGTATCACTACGTTTCATTAAAATTCTCGGCTAATTTTTTTATACACAAAATATACATTTTGTACACAAAAACGTCTTCCTTTGTATACAGCCAATACATTTAGTACAAAAAAAAATTGTACACCGTACAAGCTCATTGTTATTACATTTTTTAAATTTATTTTGTAGATCACGCCTGCGGCTGGCTAGATTACGCCTGCATGGGGCTCTGCCCCTTAGACCCCGCAAGGGCGGATATTTCCCCTTGACAACCCCGCTTTTTTATTTTTTCATTATGTTCACGGCCTCTGGCGCTACTTTTCCAACTATTTTACATTTAAGAATGAACTTGCAAAATTGAAACAGCGTTTATTTTGTACATACCTCATGTTAGTGTACAAAACCATCTTTTTTGTGTACAGAAAAAATTAAACCCTAATTCTCTAGTTTCGTTGACATCCTCGTTTTGTGAGATTTCGTAAAAAGAAGGTGATAGGAAAGTGTACAAAATTATAGTGTACGAAATTGTAGAGTATTTGTGGTGTGCGAAATTGTGGTGTACGAAATTAAAGTGTACGTAATAGGAAAGTGTACAAAATTGAAGTGTACGAAATTGGAGTATACGAAATTGGAGTGTACGAAATTAAAGTGTACAAAATAGGAAAGCGTACGAAATCGAAGTGTACGAAATTGGAGTGTACGAAATAGGAAAGTGTACGAAATGGAAGTGTACGAAACTGGGGTGTACAAAATAGGAAGTATACAAAATCGGAGTGTGCGAAATTGAAGTGTACGAAATAGGAAGTGTACGAAATTGTAGTGTACGAAATTGAACTGAAAGGTGTACAAAATAGGACTCAACGAGTGTACGAAAAAAAGTCGGGAGATTTGTCGGGTTACCCTATATGGGATTCGGTGAAAAAGAACATCAAACCAAAAAGCTTGACGTAGTAACTCTGTAAAAATATTTTAAAACATATGCAAGGGACCCGTACGCATCAGAATAGATATGGCAAGCAGAATAGATGTTGCAAAAAGACTCGAACGTATCTAAGTAAATATTGCCTTAAAGCGCGTCCGATAAAAACGATATTTTTCCAGAGTAAGTTTTGTTAAAAAAAATTGTCAAATCATTGTTTTTTCATTTAGTAGTTGAGCTTGCTTAGTTTTTTTAACAAAATTTTCGCGAGAAGAAAGGGTGCACTTTCAGCCAGGACACTTGGTGCCGAAAATTTGAAAATGCCTAAATTAAAGAAGTAACGAGTACATTACATCGTATTAGTTGGTCTGGCGGCGTACTTGAGCCCATAATCTGCGAATAAAGAAGGCAGCCTGATGCTGAGCATCTGTTTTTACAAAGAGTAGAACGTAGTTATATCTATACGTCATATATGTTTCAACTCGGCACCAGGCTGCGTCCTTGAGCTATGACACTTTGAATGCATGGGGCAGCAACAACCTGATGCCTTCTTTATTCCCAGTCTTTGGTCTCAAGTAGACAGCCTGGTGCCGACTTCGATGGTGTTACTAACTAATAACGTCACTTGTTCTTCCAGTTAGGCGTAGTCAGAATTTCAGCACCAGGCTACCTTGATTGACAAGGTTTTACCTTTCTTCAGACGTCCGTCGAAACGGCGAAAAACCTCTCCATATCCATGAAAAAGCCTGAAGTTTGAAAAGAAAAACTTTTTTCACACAAAACAATTTTTTTTCTACTACGCCCGATCTTCTAATCGAACTAAAGCACTTAGGAGAGGCCTCTGACCCATACTTCATGGACAGAAATTTACGCTAATTTTTTCCCTACGACACCGAACGAAAAATCTCATTGTTAA
Source organism: Pseudolycoriella hygida (assembly GCA_029228625.1). Taxonomy (NCBI): domain Eukaryota; kingdom Metazoa; phylum Arthropoda; class Insecta; order Diptera; family Sciaridae; genus Pseudolycoriella; species Pseudolycoriella hygida. The sequence continues at coordinate 113,425,444 of CM055404.1, read as the reverse complement.
AGAAATATTCACGAAAAATCACCAAATATCGCTTAGGGTCGCGTAGCGTGAGTTGGACTCACACTTCTTATTATACCAATGGTTGAAGGAATGGCAAAGCGTAAAACAATAATTTTATTAAAAATAAAAAACCGCGTCCTAGTTCTACGACGAGAACATTGCCAACGATGTGTTTACTGGCTTGATTGATTGTGCTGAAACGATTGACGTTGATCTTCTTGGCTGGGAGACTTCGTATCTTCGTACGAAATGTTCATGTTCAGCCGTCAGCATTGGACGAAACGAAGAGTAAAGCCAGGTCAATATTACCGGACTCGTGGTGTTGATAAGCCAAATATCGACGCCAGTTGGGTGGAAATCGACCAATTTCGAATTTGTTTACCGGGAGACTTCATTCGAAATGTTCGGTCCAAATAATTCAAAAACAAAATCAGTTGAAAGTAGCGATGTTCGTGTAGAAAATCGATGTCAGATTCAATGCCATTGAACGTTTGCATAATTGACTGGGAGACTCTTGAAAGAATGTTCAGCCATTGTAACAGCAAACGTAGCGTCAAGGTCTCGAATCCTGTACTGTTGTCGTTCGCCTTTGTTTGTATTATTCCGTGACTGGAAAATTTTCTCGGAAACGTTCAGTCACCAGTTTGACGACGTTTGACACTAATCTTCAAAGACCAGTCAGTGGGTACGAAATTGGATTGGTTGTCGTCGTCTTTGATACAGCCTAGCAAATGAACGTTGCTCAGTTGGTTAATGTTGAGGTTATGTACTTTTCCGGTCAAGTTTATGTAGTTTTTGTCAGCAATTCGCCCAGCCACACAATGTTCTTCACATGTATAGCGTTAATGAACTTTTTTTCGATGCAATTAGATTCACTGGCTCATTATTAACAGTTTTAACACATAAAAATGCAATTATTTTGTTCGTGACCAAACAGAAACAATGTTGACATTTTGGCGCGTTCACTTCGAGAAAATATGGATCAGGGAGGACTCACACTAAGGATTCTACAGCCCGAACTACTCTACAGATTTTCACTAATTTAATTTCCGTTATTTTATGATGTCAATACCTTCAAGAGGGATTTCCGTTCTAATTTCACAGAGATATGAGTCGAGAAAAGTTTGACCAACCTTCCAGAAACCACGTTTTTGACCACTTTTTGACCATAACTACGAAAGTTTCTAACCGATTTTGCCCAAATTCAAATTAGTTGTCATTTGTTCAGTTATCTTTCCGGAAAAAAATGATTTAAAAATGATTTATGTAGAAAAATAAAAAGTTTGGCCCAAACAGACTCAGTTTTACGGTCGTGGCTGAGTCCAACGACTTGAAATCAAAAAATTTTCTTCCATAAATTGTCAGGCATTCCTAGACTTTTCGAACAAAAAAAATGTATGAAAATCAGAAAAGGCGAGTTATGTACAAATGATCGAAAGCCTTTTAGGCGGCCCTAGCTAAGCGGCCCATCGTCGAAAAATGCCCATCTGCAATGCCAAACCCATTTTTGAAAAAAAGATTTTGTTTATGATTCGTCGTATTGAAATTGGATTGGCGTTAGATAATTAACAATAAAATCATTACTATACGGCTAAAAAGTAATTTTTTGTTTGCGTAATAATAGAAATAGTTAAAAATAGTTAAAATAATTCATCATTTTAAGACATAAAGTGCGACAGATGAAAAGTACTAACGTAACACCAAAAGTGGCTATAGGTAAGGTTAATGTTTTGGACGATTGCATCAGCAGTTCTGTTTGATTTCCATTAGAAAATGAATTCATCAATTTTGAGTTAGAGAGGCAGTTTTTACAGTTTCGCTTCTCAATTTTCTATAGAGTTCTCAATATCGTTGAACGGGATGTTTAAATTGCTTTTTTTAGTCCTCTCTAAATTTGAATTTTTACTTGAAGTTGAATTGTTGGCCACTAGGAGGCTCATTAAAACCTTTCGTTTGTTTACGTATTTTACGCTCTGATGGCGTGGAATACGTACGTTTACGTATATATAGAATAGAAAATTTAAAATCACGCTGCACTAAAAGCGTCAATTTTGGATCGGGACAATTGTTTAAGGAACGAATTGATGCTACTAACTGAATGTGAGGTTATTACCAACTGAAAAAACAAAACAAAAAAAAATCGCTCGCTTCGCTCGCGTGTATACTTATTACAGAAATGTTTTTTGAACAAACAAAATGATTCAACTTTACTTCGTAGGAAAATGAATATTTTCTTGATATTTAAATGAGAAAATTGTTTATTAATGATTGAAGGAAGAAGTGTTTTCCTACAGACATTCATGAGATAAATTCATATTACAACCACTGTGCTTCAAGTTTTATTCAGTCACCCGCTCCCACACAAGTTTTTGAGCTTTCTATTCAATTTCAATTTATGGGCTAGAGCACGCACTGAATGCTCCCCCTTACTCCCCCCCCCCTCAAATCGACTGATTACAAGTGTGGTAAACGCATAGGACTCTTACTTCGTACGGGCCCAAAAATATTTTATAGTGTCGCTGAAACCTGGCGCAGAAGAGGTGAAAAATTGGGAAGCCAATTTCACCTCTAACAATGTTGTTGAACATTCAAACTACTTGGTATCATTTAAATCGCAACGCAGGAGGCAGTGAAATAAATGACAAAATAAAAAAGCAAAGAGGGGTCCATAGGGGAATATCCCCCTGTCGTGTCTAAGCGGAAGAACACCCCGCGGGGTTTTGTAACAGAGTTTCCTACACGTAAAACCGCCTGTACATACATACTCGATAGCGTAGTGGTTAACACGTCTGCTTGCTACTATGAGATCGAGTTGCCAGTGCGTTGGTTCGAAACTCAGCCGCAGACAGATTTGTTCCGATTGTTAGATTTGTAAACAAAACAAAGCTAATTGAATCGGTTCAAGTCATGTGAAGTTGAGTGTAGCGCCATCGTACGGCTTACCGGTGAAAGACATTGTTGGGAGGTGCCGGTATTCTACTCTTGCTAGTTTCGTTCCTAGTACATCTCATGGATGGCACTGGGTTTGTCGCACAGCTTACCATTGGCACAGTAAAACTTTCCGGTAATGAAAGGATCTCAAATAGTAGAACCATAAAAAGTAACGAAACTAGTAAATAATGATCTAGCCCCTAACCCTTCATGGGTTGTTAAGGCAGATTATTATTATTATATAAAACGGCCTGTAGGGCATAATCAAGCTCTATGCAGACTCCTGGTTAAGTTTTCAAAGCTCCAGAGGGGGATATTCTCTGTTGAAAACACTTTGCTTTTTTATTTTGCGATTTATTTCACGGTCGGCGGTGGTGCGATTTAAAGGACACCATCTATCTTCAATAATAAACAACATTTTGAACGGGTTGGCACGGTGGTTAGCATACTGGCTTTCCAATAAAACGATCGGGGTTCAAATCCCATGATGGACAAATTACACATGGAATTTTTTTGTGAAATGTAGCGCATTACTAACGCTCTAATGTTCACTCAACACTCAAGCTTTAAAAGTTGGGTAATTGTGGTGGGTTTGGTACCCATAACGACGTACACACCGGATGAATCACGTTAAGCCGGTGTTTCAGACAACGCTTGTTATTGGCTATATATAAGAAATCTATAAACTCTTTACTTATACGGAGACTTTCGCGCAGAAATTCAAATTTTATAAAGTTCTTATTTAAGTTTTGACAAGTGTAGATCGCATGTAGTCGTAGTTTTTTTGTCAGCCAAGAGTAAGATTACTTAGACCGGAATTTTGTTGTTAGAAGTTTTTTTTTAGCTGGTGCTGCACCACAACTTTGACAATCTAAGCGTGGAACCGATTCTATCAGGTGGAAAACGGGTTCTACCGCTATAAAACATTTTTTAGCGTTAGAAAACGGGTTTTACCGTTATAAAACGGGTTTTACCGTTATAAATCGGGTTTTACCGTTATAAATCGGGTTTTACCGTTATAAAACGGCTTTTTCGTTATAAAAAGGGTTTTACCGTTAGAAAACAGTAAATCATTTCAAATATTTTTAACGTGTGGGGCACCTCTGATATTTTTGAATATTTTTGATGTAAACTGGATGAACATTCTATGATGTAAACGCGTATAGTTCGTCTATACCGTAACTAATACTTGCACGAAACAGATATAAGATGTCTGCTGGTTAAAACGTCGGCTAAAACCGGCGGCTAAAAAAACGTAATTTTGAGTTGAATTTCAAAAAAAAAAAATCAAATTGATAAAGTTAATATTTTTGTGTCAGAAATATTAAAATTTCTAGCCGATTTCGAGCCGGCTTAAGCCAAGTTTTAAGATAGGTATCTTCGCAGGCGACTCAGCTGGACTAAAATGTTCCGGCGATTGGAAATCGGCGGCGATCATGTCTGGCACGGAGTACAAAAAACGTGTACGATGAATAAATTCAAAGTCCAAGACAAAAATATGGTTTTCCTTCCTTTCAATCTTTATGTTTTACAAGTAAGATGTTTTCTTAGCCGACATAGCGGTCCGGACTAATACATGACGCAATCAAAATGGCACGATAGAACCACCAACAGATTTTTGATTAATTTGCATTTTCAAGTGTTCCTAACGTTAAGTATATTTGGTACGGTTTCATGCATCATAGAGATAACGTACCGAAGATGCATCTACCTTTCGAAAAAGAAATACAAACCGTTCAGCCAATTCTGTTTCCCACGTATTTTTGTGAATTGTTTGAAGGTGTAACGAAACTCGATGGCGAAACCATAGAAACAATTCTTTAGGAATTGTATTGTTATACAAATGAAGCAATTGTAGCTGAAAGGTAGTTGCAACTTTGTTGTTAATAAAATCTGTACAGGCTTTCGAATGGATAATTTTACTCAAAACATAGGGAGTTGGATTTGGGGCAAAATTTAGAGCTAGAGAGAGACTTTCTGAAAATCACTTTTTAAATGCGTGTAGTGTGCAGAACCACATTCATTTAATGAAGATGGCTCTAGCAATTCGTCATAAATTGTCTTTCTCGCAAGAGTTCAAGCGAAATTTTTTTCATCATACAGGTATACCCAACCAGCAAAAAAACTGTTTCTGTAGGTATATGTTAGCCTAACCATCAGTCCGTTTACCCTAGGGGAACGGTTGAAGAGTGGGGGTGGGGTGTGTTGATGGTACCGGCTGCAAGGAGAGGGAGGGTTATCAGACCACGAAAAAATAGTGGGAGGAGTGATTTGACTGGCAGGGAGAGGTATGCTAGGTGATGAGCGTGATAAAACGAACCTTGAGGGTCCTGAATATGCTGACTTATACTACTCAACCGTACGGGACTAACGCAGTTGCCGTCGTCGGGTGAAAATGCAAATTTTAACTTATTCCATAATTAAACGATGATGAGTTTCAACAACAAATTGGAAAAATATAAAAACATACCCCTTGAACATGAACACACACGACGAGTGACGTTAAATTAAATTCCATTCGATGAAAAATTTGTTTGCTTTGAAACATATTTAGCATTACTCACTTTAATTAATTGAAATCGTAATTTACTGACTTCAAAAAAGTGTACAGAATGCGTACTGCATCATCCAATATAAAGATACACTTCATTAATGTATTATGATTAGCGAAATACGAAATTCATTTGTTGCCGAAGACTGAAATGCAATAATAAATATTTATCAATTTTCTGTTTCAGAAGCAGCAGCTGAATTAGGATGGGCCTTTACATTAATTATTGTATCGATTATATCAGCACTGTTAGGAGCAATCATAATGGTGGTAGTTCTAAGATGTAAAAGGTAACAAAATGATTTCAATATTTTTCGCTAAATGCATTCTGTGTTTCACATGACCGTAAAATGTTGTTGCAAATTTAAAATTACGAAATTTATACTTTCAAGTCTTGCTTTTCGCAACACTCGATTCTAGACTGCAGGCGTTTTTGTTCGGTCCAGTTAATTGCATCTTACGACTATTTCGTCTCAATCTACATTTTTAACACATGTTATAAAAATAAGACAAACATTCCTTCAGGGATACATTTGTATCAAATGGTACATTTAAGATAACAGAAACCGCTTCATAATGTTTGGTGCTACTCGCGCTTTTGTACGAAAGATTTTTCTTACAAGCGTGCTTGAATAATATGAGATTTTAAAGTGGACACGTAATTTTTGACTGAAGATAAGTTAATACTCGGTAATTTTGTCTACAATTAGTCTGATTTACAGGAAATCACAGTTTGCTTCATTGTTTAAATGACAACATTCACCTTTTATACATTTAATTCATTTAATTAATTTTTAAAACATATCAAGAACATAACCAAATACCCGCACGTATCAGAATAGATGTGACAAACAGAATAGATGAACAGAAATAAATCTTGCAAAAAGGCTCGGACGTATCTTAATATAGTAATAAGCAATCAATCCAGCGTTGTATGTTCTTTTATAGCTATGAGAATTTCAAAGATCGATAGAAATTAACAAAGGTAATGTCAAAGGCCCTACCGAAGTACATCACAGGCCATTCAAATGTAGAAATGGTTACATCCAAGGATTGAGCCGTTTTCCCCTAAAACCCTGAAACACGTGTTCTCTAAAATTTGGTTCTATACAACTTTGCCTTTGGAAGCAACCTTCTACCTCTTACAGTTCTAGAGATATGGGTCATCCCTCCCAATTCTAGAAGTGGTCATATCCCAGGATTGTGGCATTTTTACCCAAAGCCCTGAGACACGTGTTCGCTATAATGTTATGCTCTACAGCTTTGCCTTTGGAAGCAGCTTTGTACCTCTTATAGTTCAAGAGATATGGGTCATCACTCCCAATTCTAGAAGTGGTCATATCCCAGGATTGTGGCATTTTTACCCAAAACCCTGAGGCACGTGTTCTCTAAAATTTTAGTTTCTACAACTTTGTCTTTGGAAGCAGCTTTCTAACTTTTATAGTTCTAGAGATATGGATTATCCCTCCCAATTCTAGAAGTGGTCATATCCCAGGATTGAGGCGTTTTTACCCGAAACACGTCTTCTATAAAATTTCATTCTCTACAACTTTGCCTTAGGATGCAACTTTCTACCTCTTATAGTTCTAGAGGTATGGATTATCCCTCCCAATTCTAGAAGTAGTCATATCCCAGGATTGAGGCATTTTTACCCAAAACCCTGAAACACGTGTACCCTAAAATTTCATTCTCAACAACTTTGCCTTTAACAGTGAATCTTCATGTCGCATAGTTGAGGAAATAAACACGAAAAACTGTTTTTCGTATATGGCCCAGAAACTCAATTTCGTTAGTTCCACTGGTTCCGGTGGCCGGACCCCTGACCCGATTCCCACAAAAAATTTTTCTCAATTTTCTGACATCAAATTATTTCTATACTTGCTGAGATATTTGCAAAAAAGCTTCACAGAGCCTCGAAAAACCATGTTTTTGGTCACTTCCTCGACCATATCTCCGGAACCACCTAATCGATTTTGCTCATCTTCGAACTTGAATCATGGGAGGCATGTATCTTTCAGGGCAAAAAAAGTTTAGGGTGATCGGTTGAGCCGTTTGGAAAAAAAAGTGGAGACGGACGGACGATTTATATTTAGACGATAATAAATGCATCCCCCCAACTGCCACCTCGATCTACCCCATGTTACATTAAAATTGTTTGTAGTAAACGTATGGGACCTTCGTACTTCGTACGGGTCCAAAAATGTCAAAGTTGCAGCAAACTTCATTTTGAATACCATTTGATTCAACGTGAAGTTGGCCATAGAATTTGACAGTTTTATTACTTATTACTTTCGCTATCAAACTGGTAAATTTAATAATCAAATTATTTTAGAGTGAAGTTAGGGTCGTTTCAAAAACTGGCAGTCTTTTGTTTTGATCAACCGAATGACAGAAGTCAAGAATATTCCATATTTGCTATTCAAAATGAAGTTAGTTCTAATTCTGACATTTCATAAATTTGCTTACGTTTGCTCTGAAGTATTTACAATTTTTATGCTCCATTCATAAAATGAAAAGTTAACAAATTTATGAATAAAATTTAAAAATTGCAACCATAAATTCGTCAGGTTTTACTGTACGACCCCTCCCCCCCCCTCGCTAATAAAAATTTGAATGAATACTTTTGCCATTTTTATGTCCAGTTTTCTTCCAACAAACTGTCATAGAAACTACAGGAAATATTTTGGCTAAGTCTGCGTTTCTCTCTTGACAAACAACTTCGGGCGTGCTCCCAGTTATAAATTCTTGACAGAAATTTGACAAAACCACAAATTCTCAACCGGCCGTCACGCTTCTCATAACACCCCCTCCCCCACCGTCCGAATTCGTCCGGTTTCCCTATACTTCCTCTCCCCCCCCCCCCCCCTAACGACCGGACGTCATTTATGAATGTCCCCTAACACTCGGGACTCGTGCACCCAAGATAGTCTTTGATAGCCTGTTATAACCCATCCTTTGCACGTGCCCGAACCAGCGCAAACGACTAGCCCTTGCCGCCTTCTCCACTGACGAAATCCCTAAATTTTCCCTAATGTCATCGTTCCTAATATGATTATCACACTGCTTCCTCCGATTATACCACAGCGGTAGGCGCCAACGGTCTTTGCTTGCTTCGACGCGTTGGTCCACTGGTGAGTGGCGACACCATGTTTTCCTGAGCTGGCTCAGCGGTGCGTGGAATGGGTGCACATTCCTACCGAAGTGGTCTGGTTAAGAGCCTTACCGCGAAAGCCCTCACCGAGGGTAAATTCGGTACCGCGGGGCTGGGGAGCCCACGGGTGCACTGTGCCATGCGATATGGCCGCATCCGGCCCCAGCACTTGGTTGAGATGCCTAGTGGCGCTGCAACGCGAGGGATGTGGTATATAGTGGACTGTGTCAAAATGGTTCACGCTTTGAAATGGGTGACTGCACTCCTAGTCCTTCCTGGGCAACCAGGTTGGCGAAAATACAGTAGAAAGATGATAGTATTTCGGGTCACGGAGGTTGCACTTGCCTGCCGTTTATAAGTAGAGTCACTTCGGTGACTCGCGCTAATTGGGTGTATCTCAATTCCATGCCCATGGGAGACGAGTGGTTAAGGCTATGCCAGGTACGCACGCTAATCTGCAATTTCTTCGATGCTTCCTCCGATTAACTTTCGCTATGTTCCTAAGAATCTTCATATCAACCTTCATGTCTACCCAACTCTCACTACCATAAAGAATCGTCGGCCTGAAAATTGACCTGTGGATAGCTAACTTAATTCCCTTTTGTTGAACACGTAAAATGGTTCCTAAGTACTTGAATTCAGAAACCTGCTCCAGTTAGTCCCCATTCAAACTGCAAGCAATCCCCTTCCGAGATTTGCCGACATGCATAACCTTAGTTTTCCTCACACTTACCTTCATCCCGTACTCCTCATATGCGGTATTCAGGCAGCCAGTCCTACCCTGTAAGTCCCTGTCCAGAATTTTCATTATTACCTCCCCCGCCTCGGCGTTTCCCTGCAAGTTGGCCTGCCTAATGATTTTGTCCATGAAAATTATGAACAGAAGCGGGGAGAGACAACAGCGCTGACGAACGCCCTCATTAACCTCAAAAGACTTGCTAAATTGGCCATCTATTCTTACCGCGGCCTTGCTCCCGAATAAATACCCTTAATGGCTCGCAGCAAACTCCTATTAATACCGTACTCGCTAAGAACCCCAAACAGCTTCTGCCTTGGTATCGTTCCTACCTTACGGTTACTCTTCTCATAAATCGGAGCAATACCGGCGGAGCTCCAGGCAGAACGTACCGTAGATGACCTCATGGCCAAGTTGAAAATACTACAATCCCATCTGATCCGCTATAATTAATAAATTCTGCACTAATTTCATCCACCCCTGCGGATTTTCCTGCCCATAATCTGCTAACCTTCCGGGACACCTCATCCAGTGTAATTTCTTCCGCCACCCCCGAGCTAGGACCCTTCTCCTGATCATTTTCTTCTACCTGATTGACAGATGTAAATAAATCCTGAAAGTAACCCCGACAAGACTTCACTCTTATCCGTAATTTATCTAAAATGCTACTACATCCCTCTTTCACACCACCACGTCTAATGTCCTTAAGCATTGACCAAAATTTCTTACCCCTACCTTGACCTGCCTTTTCCGATTCCTCCCAAACTTGTTCCCCTCCCGGTCCTTCGCTTCCTTGACTAGATCCTTAACCAATATCCTACTGGCCGTATAAGCCTCCCACTTTCTATCCGTCGTGTCTTGTAACCAGATCAAGTAGAGTTTCCGTAGAGTAGAGCGAACTTCACGTTTAGTATTACTTGTCGTCACGTCTAAGGGTTAGCGTTACAGGCCCATAAGTACGTTACGGTCGATACTCTCCTCGAAATGGCTATTCGAACTCGAATGTGAATAGTCACAGCATTAAAAAAATCAACAACAGATTGTTATGACTGCACAATTTATATTATTCACATTCAACTACTTGATCGTAATAGCCAAAGTGTGGTCCACCAACCTCTCCGACTACTTGTTATTCGATATTGTGTTATTATTTAACAAAACAAATCTTTCGATCGATACGAAATAATTTTGTGACCTAATAAACATGTCAATTAAATTGCTCAAAAATTAAATATTTATGCGTTCAGATAAGCAATAAACTTCCTAAAATATTATCAGCAAAACACCCACTTAACCAGACATTAAGCTTTTTTTATTTGATTTCAATTTTTCTTTTTCGCATTCCAATTTTGTTATTTTTTTTTTGTTTTTAAATTACCGAAAAGGGTAATTTAATTTTCTGCAACTGCTTTAAACGTCGTTAAATTAAATAAATTATATCTTAGCCAGATCTATTAAAATGCATCTAAAATAAATAAAAAGCACCTTTATTGCAAACTGTTTTGTTATTTATGTGACATTTTATTTCTTAAGATGTTATTAAAATGATATTATATGTGGCTGGCATCTTGGGCATGTTGTTTTTTGTGAATGAATTATTTATGTATATTCCTTTTTTCGTTGGGTGAATTATCATCGATTTCTTAATAACGATCGCTTGGGTAGAATCGTCTTTTATTAATGTTTCAGTTTTCTTTAACTCTTTCTTTCTTTGTAACTAATTCTGCCTTTGACTATAAACAATAAAATGTAACGTGCTTTCGTAACACCTAATTCATTTGAAGGTGTTGTCTTAGATGTTAAAGAATCGGAATTTTAAGAAAATTAGAAGAATTTCTGTAAAAGTGTAGAAATCATCAGAATCTTGACTTCAAAAAAGCAAACACCCGAATATATGATATTGGAATATTGGGCATTCGTTCCACATCCCACATTCCACAAAACACTTTAAACTATATATGGGCTCCTCTACGAGGCAACAGAACATAATAGCTAGTCGGTTTCCGAAAGTGTAGAATGGCGCATTTCATGCTCAGAAGTATGGTAAAAAGGGAAACATCATTATGCCCGGCTCGATAAAATTCCCACGGAAGTACTTGAAGTTCGTGCTCGCATATTTCCATCACCCTTCGAAACATTACGATAAGACTGAAGGTATGGAAAAAGATTTCGTTCTTCTCCTCCTACCTAAACGCAAATTAAATTGTCGAGTTGTAGCGAAGGGGAATTGCAAATTTAAGTCCCAACTGAAAATTCTCTCGGACACTGACAAAAGGGAAGTTACCTTGCTTTACTTGGTGCTATGCATGTACCTCAACTCAGTCCACGCGTGCGCATGTGACCAAGTTCTCTATCACCGAGCAATAAATTACATTATGAGGAGGTGTATGGTAACAAAGAACGACAAACTGCGCATCGAATATTTTGACGACTCTGTTTCCCTGACGCAAGTTAATGTACATGGTCACAACAAAGACAAAAGGAAATGCAAAACAAATGCTCAATGGAACGTTCGCTCGGGCAATAGAAAAGGGAATACCACCTTGTCCATTTCAGTGTCGTTCAACCATTTGATATCAGTGGACACATACACATACAACCTATCTCCTAGCGGCCTGCCTGTATCCGTAGCAAACACATCTCACCACCATCTGACGACTCGCAGAGTAACAGGGTGTTTAACAATAAAGGGACAGGACCATAAATTAGTAAATATAGATAATGTAAATGATGTAGGTTTATGGGAATTACTCGTTTCAAAGAGCAATGATGAAAATGCAGAAAGGAATAAACCTTTCTACAATCATGTCACTCTGCACTCAAGCTTTTCTTTCAAAGAGAGAGTGGACATGCAAGCAGGATTACACGCTGCGGTATCTGCGCTCAGGGTCACAGGCTATAAGCAAAGGATACAGGTGGGATTACCTTATATGTACACCATCCATCAGATACCCCATAACCAAGACAAGGCTACCGCAACATGGGGCAAGGGAACAAATTCACGGAGGGGAAGTGCTAGTTGGACCTATCGACCGCAAGGCAACTGGTCTTCTAATGAACGGCTAGGAACCACATCTCACTCCATATCTCTTTCGCGAACGTACTTTGGGATGAATCACCGATACATGACCAAACTATAGTCAGCCAGACGTAGGGCAAAGTTCAACTGCTCAGTAAGGGCAAAAGACATGGTAATGAGCCTGAAGAAGGAGTCTGATCGCAAAGGTAATGGGGAGAGAGGATACATTCGGATCCGCATGAACTGGTTGCTTGTAGAACCTGAACTCATCCAAACCCTATGAAAATGCAAACCATATCGAAAAGAGAGGGCAAACAACACCTTAAAAATAAGAGTATAACGGTGCATCCTCGCAAGTTCGACATGGAGCAAGGCATTAAACAAATACGGGAATTGGTGATCCTAAAGAGTTCAAAAAAATTGACCTCCTCAATAAAATTAGAAAATTATTCACGCTTTTTCAGGAAAGAGATGGACAGTGAGGCTGAAACGATATCCTTGGACGGAAAATTGTTTGAGGCGTCAGTGGATTCAGACACGACGATTCTGTCGGACAGTGAACTGGAAAAAGAAATGGAAAACGTGAACATTGAAGATACCACGATAATCAGCGAAGACGTCTCGGAGGAGGAAGACGACAACATCAATGTCACAATAAGAGAGATCAAAGCTCCACAACCAGAGTGTCCAGACCCGAACGTAAAGCCGGCTGATATACCGGAAGTAAAGGGAAAAAGAGGGACACGACTGGAATCGGCAATTGTAATACGCAAGGACCGAGCTAGGGGAAGACACGGAACCACACAGCGATCATCGAAGAACCTCACGGCCAGAAATGGAAATGGTAAGCAGGCCGATCTGCGAACCATGATGGCCAAGGTAGCATCACCGAAATCGACAACTGGGAACAAGTCGTCGAAACGTCATCGCAGCCCATCGTCCACTAGAAAAGGAAAGGAAACCAATGAGCAGCCAAGGAAGCAGTTTAAAGACCGGCAGGCGATCAATACACCAAAGCACCCGGCACAAGACCGATTGAATAGGATGCGCAAAGACATGGCTGAGGATGACAATCAACCAATACACCGAAGCGCCACGAATGACATATCACTGTCAAGCGATGAGAGCCCGAATGCGCACCACTCGGCCGGAAAGGAGGTGGCAAAAATGCCAACGTATGGAGAAGTGGCAGGCCGTACACTAAAAATCAAGATTGGTCCTACAGCCGGACCACAAATCGCAATAATTCTGCCAAAAATAAGGAAGTTCTTGGAGGATAAAATCTTCGACGCTGTTATGGACGATACGTTCACGCCAACGTTCATGGAGAATAACAGGATTGGGAAGGACGGGCTCTACCTCCATTGCACGGATTTCTCCAGTGCAGAATGGATACGAAACACGATGACAGCTGCATCCGAGTTCAAAGAGTCAAGGATCGTCGTGGTACCACAGGAGGAAGAGATTAACTTCAAGCCACAATCATCGCATGTAAGAGTTAAGGCGTGTGTGCCGATGAGGAAAAGTGGAGAAGAAATCCTGAAGACGATGGCAAAACTGAACAAGCATCTCAATACGGAAAAATGGCACATCAAAAGAATTATTCCAAACGGCACAGTGAAATCTACCCTGTACATTAGAATGGACATTCCATCGTTCGAGGTGATTAAAAGCCAGAATAACCAAATAAACTGGATACTTGGAACCATCGAGATAAGGCAAGAAAGATACGGCAACAAACCAAGGGAAACATAAACTCTTCCGCAACACCAGTCGCGGCAACAAGAGTTGATGATTCCCAGGGTAACCGTAGCACTAACCAATCAGTTACACCACCTCCTAACAGAGTATGGAAGGGTAACCGAAAACCAAGATACCAATTCCAAAGGAATAGTGGTTTTTCGGACAAAAAACACCCACAAAACTGATATGGACAACACAAAACAAACAAAAACAGCGAAAGTTAACAGAGATTTAACGTTCGCTCAGATTAACTTGCGACATAGTAAAAAGGCCACGGCGAATTTTTGCCATGACCTCACTACGTCGCACACAGATTTATCCCTCATCCAAGAACCTTGGATTAGAGGAAATAAGATTCAAGGCTTCGGCCCACTAGAAAAACGCCTATTTTACAATAGGTCAGGTAAGAGGCCCAGAGCAGCGATTCACGTAGCACCAAGAGTGGAAGCCCTACTGCCAAATCAACTAGTTACCGATGATGTGGTGCCAGTGAGAATTAGCAGGAAGAAAGAAGACGGGGGGGACTTCGTAGTAACATCGGTGTATATGCCTTACGACTCACCTGTTTCACCTCCAGGCCTTGCTATGGAAAAGGTAGAAATAGACAAATAAAACTCATAATATGCTCAGACACAAACTCACATCACAAAATTTGGAACAGCACTAACACAAATCCTAGAGGGGAAACCCTAATTCAATATCTGATGCAGACAGATCTTGTGATAGCGGACAAAGGGGACCGGCCCACTTTTGTGAATTATAACAGGAAAGAAATGCTAGACGTGACCTTCGTCTCTCACTCGCTGTCTGAACTCATACTTGACTGGAGGGTAACGAATAATGAAACTCTGTCGGATCACAAACTCATTAAGTTCAGTCTGAAAGGGAATTATCCAAGTGGGAAACCCTTCAGAAATCCGAGAAAAACAAATTGGGAAGCGTACCGTTCCACACTTAAGCAAAAGCTGCAAAATGTGAAATATAGTGAGAGATATACCACTATAGAAGAGCTAGAAAAAGTAAACGGGGAACTGACGTCAGCAATGAAGAATGCCTATGAGAAATCATGTCCGCTCATCAATCCCAAACCCTCAACCGGTAGACCTCTTTGGAATGAAAAACTGACCAAATTGAGGAAAGATCTACGGAAAGCTTGGAATAGGGCAGGGAAAGCTAACAGGGAACAAGAAACTAACAAGGAAACGTACAGGAAACTTCTCAGGGAATATAACAAAAAACAACTAGACTTAAAGGAGGAAAGCAAGAGGAGATTCCTAGAGGAAGCAGACTCGATACCGGCTTTCGCAAAAATCCACAAATTGCTGGCCAAAGACTCCACTGCTCAAGTGGGATCCCTTCTAAAGCCAGACGGACAATTTACGTCGGATAGTAAAGAAACGGCTCGGCATATACTCGAAATCCACTTTCCGGGTAGCGAGGAAATAGATAGGAAAAAAGCAGGGGAAAGCGTTCCTCAGCCATCTAGGAAAGACTGGGCTTTTGCGGAAAGGCTGGCGAAGAGGGGGAGAGTAAAATGTGCTATCCACAAGTTCTACTCGTATAAATCGCCGGGGTTCGATGGGGTCATCCCTATAATGTTGAAAGAGGGCCTAGACCTTATCCTAGATCACCTGATCAGTATCTTCAAAAGCTCGATTGCGCTAGGATACATTCCCAAGCTCTGGGAAGAGGTGAGAGTAGTTTTCATACCGAAGCCTGGTAAAACGTCACATGTCAAAGCGAAGGATTTTAGGCCGATCAGTTTGACGTCTTTTCTTCTAAAGGCAGTAGAAAGGCTGATGGATGTTTATATTAGGGGTGAGGTCCTAAAGAAGTTTCCTCTACACCTTAACCAGCACGCGTACCAAACGGGAAAATCCACAGATACAGCGCTACATCACCTGACGCAAAAAATAGAAAATATGCTGAATGCGAAGAATGTAGCGCTAGGATGCTTCATGGACATTGATGGCGCTTTTGACAATGCCGGCTTCGACACCATTACCAAGGCAGCGAAAGCCAGGCAAATGGAAGATGTTGCACTCAACTGGGTAGTAAAGATGCTTAGCGGAAGATCAGTTGAGGCCACAATATGTGGAGCCAGCATCAAACTTGGTGTTACCAGAGGTTGTCCACAGGGAGGAATCCTATCACCAATTCTATGGTGTATGGTTATAGACTCTCTTCTGGTAAAACTAGACGAATCAGGTTTTTTCACGCAGGGGTATTCGGACGATGTAGCTACACTGATAACAGGCAGCTTCGTTCCCACGGTCGGGGATCTGATGAGATCAGCGCTGAAAATAGTTGAAGCATGGTGTGAAGATAACGGGTTATCGGTCAACCCGGTAAAAACGAAAATAGTTTTGTTTAGTAGGAAAAAATCTAAGGAAAATGTGAAAATCGGGAACTTTACTCTCTTCGGGGAGCCCGTCACGCCGGTAACTACAGCCAAATATCTCGGAGTAATTTTTGATCAAAAATTACTATGGGTACCTCACCTAGAAGACAAACTCAATAAAGCAATTGGTATCTTCTGGCTTTGTAGGAACGCATTTGGCAGGAACTGGGGTCTTTCACCAAAAGCCATCTGGTGGATATACACAGCAATTGTAAGACCAATTCTGTGCCACGGATGCATTGTGTGGTGGCCCAGAGTGGAAATTAGATGGTCACTGGAGAAAATAGAGAAGTTACAAAGGCTAGCATGCCTTTGCATGACAGGGGTCAAAAACACAGTGGCTACCCTAGCACTGGAAACCTTGCTAGACCTTGCACCATTAAATCTCTTTATAAAAGCAACGGCTTTCAATGTTTCCTTTAACTTAGATATAAATAACTGTTGGCAACCGATATTGGACAAAGGTCATACCACTATTCGGAACTTAGTCACAATAGAAAAACTACTAATGCCAAGCGATCAAATGAGACCAGAATTGATGCTGGACGACAAATTTATAGGGTATATACCGGACAGGGAAATGTGGTTAAGCGAAAGCAAGACCCTCCCTCCGGAAAACGGCATTAGCTGTTATACTGACGGCTCAAGAAAGAATGGCCTCACTGGAGCAGGGTTTTACTGCCAAAAATTAAATATTGAAGAAAGTGTCCCAATGGGAACCTATGCTACAGTCCATCAAGCAGAAGTATTTGCAATATTGAAACTAAGCGAAAACGAAAAGATAAAGCATTGCGCAAACGAAAAGATATTCATATGCTCAGACAGTCAATCAGCCATAGAAGATTTGCGTTCCTGTACAGTAAAGTCAAAACTGACACACGAATGCAAAATGAGGCTGAATGACTTAGGCACACGTAATGAGGTCACACTGTTGTGGGTACCAGGGCATGAAAATGTATCTGGAAACGAAATATCGGACGAACTGGCGCGGAAGGGCACAGAACAACCTTTGTTAGGACCCGAACCTAAGCTCGGGATATCCATGAACACAAGGAAGCGCCTAGTAAAAGAATGGCTGTCCGAGGCACATAAAGAAGCATGGGATGTGTATGATGGAGCGAAGCATACGAAAAGCTTCGTTAAAAAACCATCAAAAACAGTAAGACAAGCACTTCTAAACCTCGGTAGAACCGATATTAAAAGGGTGATTGAGATTATCACAAACCATTGTGGACTCAAGAAATACCTACACAATATTGGCCTCACCAACGACCCAATGTGCTTGTGCAGAGACAGCGACGGGAAGACACGTCATTATGGAGTGCCCTAAATACAGACTCCTCCGAAAAAAGATCTTTGGCAAGCCTGAACTGGGGAATCCAGACATTATACTGGACGCAACCAAAATAGCGAAAATAGCTGAATTTCTGAAGCTAACGAAGAGACTTCAATAAAAGACCCGCACGGAACACAAATTCAACTCACTGATTGGACAAAGACAAACAAAAGACAAACAAATATCGAAATACGCCTCGCATGGTCACAATTTCATTATCGTATTGTTCTTATTTTTGTATAGTTTTGTATATTTTGTTAACAGTCCACGCCAAATAACTTTTACTTAAATAAACGGATCCAAGGATGGTACAGAGGATTTCGATCCAGGTGCCAGTTCAACTACCGTAGAACAACCCAAAAGATTCAATTATCTAAATCTAAAGGTATTCTAAAGCGTTAATTATATTGGACGCGAGAAGCGATTTTATTCGCGTTCCATAAGCGATTATTCGCTTGTATCGTTATATTGTACGCGACAAAAATCGTATCACTGCAGCTGGAACAACTTGCATATTGCATAATTTTACGAAGAAATAATCAAGTGTCGTACTTGCCAATCACCATCAAATGTTGTATTGTATAGTTTTGTATTGAATAAAGTCCAAAACAAACGAAATTAATTTATTTTTCAACAAACACAAGATAATACCATGCGATTTGTGGTTATGTGTCAAGCGATTTTTTTATTCGCAGAACTGTGGAACATAATCGCTAGCGAATTTTTTTCGTTCCAAATTTGACATTTCATGCGAATCTTTTTATTTGCGCGCGATTTTTCGGTTTTCGTTTAAAATTTGATTTATTTTAGTTTACTTGTAATAAGTTTTAATGAAAATCGCTAATTTAAATCATTTATCAAGGATTTGCATGTACCGGACATATCAATTACTCAAACAATGAACACAGTAAGTGAATTTTGTATGAGCGATTTTAATTGCTCGCGTCCAATATAATTAACGCTTAAGAGAACAAGAATCCGGCTTCCTAGCGACAGTAGAGTTAAGGGTGAGAAAATCATAGACCTAGTTTACAGACATGATCATCATGATCAATCGGACTAGAGCTGTTCAGGAATAACATTGCTGGTGTCGGTGTCAGAGTTCGTCCTACTCATCCTACTTACTCATCCCAGTTAGGGGCCGTTCATAAAGGATGTCACGCCAAAATCGGCTTTTTTCGTACCCCCCCTCCCCCCTGTCGAAGATTTGCACTGATGAACTGATCGATAAGGTTTCCGGCAAAAATATTTACATTTGCACAGACAGTCAATCCGCTATTCAAGCGGTTAGTTCTCCCTGGGTCAGGTCTAGAACGGTTTTCGACTGCAAAGAAAGACTCAACGAGCTGGGTAGAACCAACTCCGTCACAGTTGTCTGGATTCCCGGCCATATGGGCATCTCAGGTAACGAAAGAGCGGACACTCTGGCTCGCGAGGGAGCTGCTTATGACTTCGTTGGTCCGGAGCCTAGTTAAAAATTGGCTTCGGAACCAACATTTCAAAAGATGGAGGGACTATGACGGCGGAAGACACAGCAAATTGTTCTGCAAAACGCCATCAACAGAAGTGAGTAAGACACTGATCGAGCTTGGCAGGTCAGACATAAAAAGAGTCATCGAAGCCATCACTAACCATTGTGGACTTAATAAATATCTCTATGACATAGGTTACTCGGATAGCCCAGCATGTTTATGCGGACGAGGAGAAGAAACAGGTTTTCACGTTATTAGTGTCTGTCCCAGATATAGACTCTTTAGGAGTAATATACTGGGTAAACCAAAACTAGTTAGCTCCGATCTGCTTCAACTCTATGGTTATTAACAAACTGGCTGATTTTCTTAAAAAAACCAGAAGGTGGTTCCGGAGATATGGTCGAGGAAGTGACCCAAAACATGGTTTTTCGAGGGTCGGTGAAACTTTTTCGCAAATATCTCAGCAAGTAAAGCACGGAAATTGCTCAATTTGGTGTCAAATGAAAGCATTTGATGCCAAAAAACTGGGGAATTTTTCTTTGTTGGAATCGGGTGAGGGGTCTGGGCACTGGGAGCCATGGAATGGGCGAAAATAAATTTCTCTGCCCAAAATGATAAGAGATAGTTTTTTTTCAGTATTTGCTTAAATACGCAATACAGAGACTTACTTTCAAAGGCAAAGTTGTAGAGAATCAAATTTTAGCGAACACGTGTTTCAGGGTTTTGGGAAAATTTGACCCAATCCATGTATATGGCCACTTCCATAATTGGGCAGGATGACCTGGATCTCCAGAACTGTGAAAGTTAGAAAGTTGGTTCCAAAGGCAAAAATGTAGAGAATTAAATTTAAGCGAACACGTGTCTCAGGGTTTTGGGGAAAATGGCCAATCTGGTATATGGCCCCTTCAAAATTGGGCAGGAGGACCCAGATCGCCAGAACTATGAGAGGTAGAAAGTTGGTTCCAAGGACAAAGTTGTAGACAATAAAATTTTAGATAACACGTGTTTCTGGGTTTGAGGGAAAAACGACTTAGTCCTTGGATATAAGCTTTTCTAGATTTGAATGGTCTGAGACGTACTTCGGTAGGGCCTTTGACATTACATTGGGTAATTTCTATGGATCTTTGAAATTCTTACAGTTATGAAAGAACAGAAAACGTTGGATTGTTTGCTTATTTGTATATTTGGGTACGTTCGAGTCACTTTGCCACATCTATTCTGTTTGTCACATCTATTCTGTTTGTCACATCTATTCTGATACGTACGGGTCTTTGGTTATGTTTTTGTTTGGTTTTACTTTGAAGTTGTGCCTTTACTTTGTGTTTTGTTATTGTATAATTTTTATATAACTTCAATTTCTATCTTAACGTTGACAGCGAGCCTCCAGCTCGAACACAATTGTATTTGTATTTGTATTAGCTGAATCTTTCTCTTGAATAAAAGATGAATCGGCGGGGGTGGTACAAAGGATCTCCGATCCAGGTGCCAACACCCCAAAAATTCTAATCTAATCTAATCTAGACCTACTTTACAGACATGATCATCATGATCAATCGGACTAGAGCTGTTCAGGAATAACATTGGTGGTGTCGGTGTCAGAGCTCGTCCTACTCATCCTACTTACTCATCCCAGTTAGGGGCCGTTCATAAAGGATGTCACGCCAAAATCGGCTTTTTTCGTACCCCCCTCCCCCCTGTCACGCTAGTGTCACGCCAGCCTCATAACCCCCCCCCCCCCCTGGTGTGACGTCTCACGCTAACTTACTAATTAGCATGACACTCAAATTTCAAGAAGTATTAGCACTAAATATTAATGAGTATATACGTTGCATGACAGAAGAACAAAAGTTAACAGAATAGAACCATTTTCGAAAATTCGCCGTACCTTACGGTAACAGAGTTTCACAGTCGTGTGGGTCAGTTGTTGTTCTCCCGACTGAGCAGCATAGCTGCTTTTTAGATCCGTATGAAGTAAGTGTCTACAGTGTTTGTCACTACGTTTGTAACATTGGGTTCTAAAAAACGAAATCTGCAAAAAATGTCCTTCACACTGTTCGTCTGTGCCCCTATTTTTCGGCCAAATCTGAACCAACCTTGATATCCGTCGTATTGAATTTGAGAGATTTGGTCTTTAGATCATGATTTTGCAATCACTGTTTTTTTGACACGAATCGTACGGGTCTAGCGTAAGCCCTACGCTTGATTGTATGATTAAGTGATTCCTTTCACTGTTGCGCCTCGCCCGATCCGAATTCGGCGTTCGAAGCTTATGACGTACGGGTGCAACTACTTTTATTTGAGGAGACATTAAATCGGAGAATCTGAAGAAAGTGTGTCGTCAATTTAAAATAAGATTTGGAATTTTTCTCCTCTTTACAATTCACCAGATAATATTTGTCATTATTTGTCATTACCAAATCCTGTTCTAAACTCTGTTCTAAAATGTACACTATTTTCCATCGTTGTTTTAACAATTCAACAGTATTGTAGAAGCTGACAAGCATCGCCACTAATTGGGTTGTCGTTCGTGGATTAATTTAACAAAAATTATATTCACATACTAACAACTCATTACATTTCTTCTTATAAACTGGATGTTCGGATATTCTCTCTCATTTAACACGTTTATTAAACAGCGGGTGGCATCGACACCTAGAAAACCTTTTACAACAAGATTCGCCCACAAACAACTTGTTAGCAACTTGAGTAAGGACGGTAAATAGCGACATTTTCGCGATAAAATTTGAGGTTCAGGTAACTGAAAGTACTAGCACTGTACGAGTAGTAGAGGTCGTTTATAGTCTGTCATTTTTCTTAATTCTGTAAAAGAACATTTTTTTCTTTTTTAGACTTCCTCGTTTCGAGCATTGTATGGTTTGCTACCTTCCCTGCATTTGAGAAATTATTCTTGATTTTCTCAAATTTTCTTGAATTTTATATTCCTGCATTTTCGCGATTTCCTTAAATTTTCTGTACATATTTTCGTGAGTTTTTTCACAAATTTTGAATTCAAGAAAAGCTTCAACTTCAATGCCGACTTTTTGCTGTAAAAGTTGACACAGGAAGGAACTTCTACAAAGGAAATATCTACGTTTTCGAGTCACAAATGAAAGGTCTGGGCATGCCTGACAATTTATGGAAGAAACTTTTTTGATTTTCAGCTTTTGGACTCAGCCAGAGCCCTAAAACTGAGTCTCTTCTAGGGCCAAACGTGTTTTTTCCACATAAATCGGGTGAATCTTATCCGGTCATCAAGAATTTTTTTTTTCTGAAAGATAATCTAAAAATTAATGAAGGCATTGAGTTTAGACAAAATCATTTGAAAACTTTCGAAGTTACGGTCGAAAAAGGAGTCAAAAACGTAGTTTTTTGAAAGTTGGTGGAACTTTTTCACTTATATCTCTGCGAAATTAGAACGGAAATCGCTCTTCAAGGTTTGAATGAAAGATGTGGACATCAGAAAATCAAGAAAATGAAAATAGTGAAAATCTATTGAGTGGTTCGGGCTTTAGAGTCCTTAGTGTGTGGGTCCAACTCACGCTACACGACCCAACACGATATTTGTTTTTTTTTCGTGAATATTCCTTTGGTATTGACGTTTTTTGAGCAGTGTAGTAGAGAAAAAAGTGGCGAACTTTTTTGTCCATGGCGCTTGTAGTTCATCTCACCTTTTCTGATGAAATGTCGAACTTTTCCTTTGACACCATCAAAAAGAGAGCACACAGCCTCTTCCGACACCTCAGCGGCAGCCTGGTTCCAGCGAGTGAGCATTTCTTTCTCGTTTTTCACTACACGCTTACTCTCAAGCAGTTTCCGTTTGCCCATAGCCCACAACTTCTCGATGGGACGAAATTCTGGGCAATTTGGTGGGTTCATGTCTTTCGGGACAATGTCGACTCCATTAGCACTATACCATTCAATGGTAGCATTTGAATAGTGACACCTTGCCAAATCCGGCCAAAACATCACAGAAAGGCTATGCGATTCAATAAACGGCAAAAGTCGTTTTTCGAGACACTCTTCCATATATTTTTTGGAATTTAAAGTCTCTGAAGTGACAAACGCCTCGCTCTTGAGGCTGCAAATTGTCTGCCAAATCAGGTACTTCTTGCCGTACTTATCCTTCTTTATGTGCTTGGATTTGTCAGGTGCATTCAACCGATCTGTTGCAACGTAATATTGTTGGCTGGGAATTTGCTTGAAGTCAACAGGAACGTAAGTTTCATCATCCTGCATAACACAGCCATGAAATTTTGTCAGCACTTTGTCGTACAGCGATCGAGAACGAGTTTTGGCCTTGGTGTTACGGTTTGGCACTATGATGGCTTTGTACGAGTTGTAGCCTGCCTCCAGACGTCGTTTTCTAACCGTGTATTTGGATGTTCCGTATCGTTGAGCTCGTTTTCTGTCTGAAAGACCCTTGGTTGGAAGCCAAAGAACGGCGGATCTTCTTGGCCAGTTCCTTGTCAGCCGGTTCAGATTTTCTACCACTAACTTTAGGTCTTTCGACGGTCAAAGTGCTGAATCGTTTTATTACATCCGAAACTGTGCTTTTTGGGATTCCGGTAGCTTTCGCAATCTTAAAATGCGACCATCCCGGATTTTCAGTGTATTTGTGCAAAATTTTTTTTCTGTTCTCCAGCCCAGGCACACGAAATGTAAGCATGTAAATCGGCAAACTTAAATAAGAAATTAATTCTAAACACATCAGAGATGTCAAAAAACGTTTGTAAACTCAAATTGGTATAAAGACTGTTTCACACGGTCAACCTAAAGTCACCCGGATTTTTTCGCACCCATCCCTTATGAGTCAGAGGCATCTCCTAAGCGCTCTTCTATAAATTCTTTTATTAAGGGATTGGAGAGGTTTTTAGCGCCGCTACTACACTGGGGGTCCGGCATTTGTGACGCATTTTTTCAATCAAAAATGAAAACATTCCAAAAATTTTTTTTGCGTTTCACAGCCTTATGCGTCACCCAATTGATATCAGTTCTTTTGGAAGAAGGGACGAGAACTTGCGTCACGTTTCCTTTTTAAAAAGATTTTCTGTTGTGATATCAGTAGTTTTAGAAGAAAAGAAGAAACAAATTTTAGAGAAAAAATTTCCGGCGAAAAAAATTCCGGCAGAAAAATTTCCGGCGAAAAAGATTTATCCTCTCAACTTCCTCAACAACATATCAAAAGTTGTTTTATGAGCCGCCGCCGCCGCCAAACCGAAGCACGGCGGCTACTATTTTCATGGGCGGAAATGATCCCCTCAAGTTCCTCTACAACATACCAAAAGTTTCTTTTTGATTCCCCGCCTATTTTCCGCCATTTTGGCGGTCACTCCGATACATTACACAATCAACCCAACAATTTTCCCTTTGACACCAAGCCTCTATCTCGAGCACCCAACCTTGTCTCATACAAAATGTGCTATCATACACACTACACACACAAACACATACATATGGGCTTTATATGGCGCCTTCTAAGAGCCCTGGCGCCCAAACGAGGCCGGTACCCCCCCCCCCTTTTTTAAAATCTCATTTGCCGTAGAATGCCCACCCGAAGGTCCCTGCAAAATTTCAAGAAAAATTATGGAGCCGTTTCCAAGCACTAACTAACTAACTAAATCACTAACTAAGGAACTAACGTAGGATGTTTCCATTAACTTTGGCTTCTATGACGTAGCACATTTTGTACAGAAAATGACGATTTTCTAAAGGTCATATCTTCGGATCCACTGGACCGATTTTAATGAATAAAACGTCGATTTCAACCAAAATTTTACGTAGAATCCGAAAATGTCAAGGTGATACGATGCAAGGGGATAAAGTCAAAACTTACCTGTATTTATGGTTCCGAAGTCTACGAAAAAAATTTTTCTGAATTTTTTGTTCGTATGAGGACCTGCGTCACGGGCGCATCGCTACCACGCGCCCATGATTTTGTGAACAAGTTCGAGTGCTGCAATATTGAGTATCCATTTCAAAAATTTATCAAAATTGTTTGCTAGGCGAGAATTTTCAAAAACTCCAAAAACTTTAAGAATTGTTTTTTCAACAGTTTTATTCTTTCAATCGTACGGGTCTTCGTAACATTCATTCTGGCAATATCTTGAAAATTGGCTGGCCATTTGTTCGCTGGCTGTTCAAATATAACAAATGGAAAATGTGGCTAATTCAATCGGTAGCGCACACATTGTTGCTACCATGTTACCTGGGGAACGAATGTGTTTTGTCTCATATTAATATAAATCACAGTGAAAGAGAAGAAAATCGTTACCCAGGTAACGGTACCGATGGATTATATTGAAATTTATTATCAGGGGGTCAGAAATTAATGCTCATCCCTGTACGATGGCAGAACATACCACCATAAGGAAAAAAAACTTAGAGAAAATCGGCGAAAATTTTTAACGAAATTCAGCGAAAAAACTAAATTAACGACAAAAGTAAACAGAATGTTGCGATTGTTTTATTCAATTTCGTCGCTAATTTGATTTGATTTGATTTTCGACGAAACTCGTTGAAAATCTTCGCTGATTTTTTCCAAGTTTTTTTCCTTACATTGACAGAGCTGCGTACAAAAGAGAATGTTTCCAAAGCTGCGACGTCGGCTTATGTCAGAATATACGAAATTTCACCACGAAGCGCATTAGTTGACAAATACATCATTTTTCATCACTCGATATATTTTAAGTTCCGTCATGAAATTTTGTATACTTTGACAGAAGCCGACGCCGCACTAAAAGCGTGGATTTTTTGAGACTTTGAACATTTTGCAACAAAGTAGAATTAGTTAAGAATCATAAACATGGCCAATGGTGTGATTTTTATTTCCTGATGCTGTAGATGATGTAAGTGGCAATGACATAAACACATATCCAACCGGTCGTTGATACAAATCCCATCCAAACTGTAAAATATGACATGTCCCAACCACGCAAGAGTATCGCTCGAATACCTGAATCGATCACAAATTAATTATCAAAGCCACCACTTACAAATCCTCGTAAATCTTACTTTCACAAGCTAACGTTCCGGGTAAAAAGAGACTTATCGTTTGCATGGCACCTGGCAGACCTGGATTACAATTAATGAGTTAGCGCTACTACACACTCACTAATACCAGACATATCCACTTACTATCTATCGGCCAAATCAAACCAGCTAATAGAAAATTGGGGAAAATTAATGCCATCGCCATCATCATAGCGTTCTTCTCTTCGTCAAACAAAGTAGACGCCATAAATCCTACAAAATGGAAAAATTCTTCATCTTTGCTTCCCGTATCCGAAAGCGATTGCATAATTTACCCATAGTCATTCCGGAAATCGATGAGAGTATTACGAGAAAGAAAGCGAGGGCAGGTGATCCGATTCGTGGAATTTCAAATACGGCAAACATGATAACGAAAGCAAGAATCGCTTGAATTATGACCACAACGAATTGTGGAATAAAGTGGGAAATCATTATTTCCATTGTTGTTACACCGGCTATCAGACTTCGATGTAACATTCCGTCTTTCTTTTCGATTATGTATGCTAGACCACATGTGAGAGCGCTCATGAAAAATAGAAAGCCAAGAGCTACACCTGGCGCTACAAAATCGGTAAATTCTGAATCTTCAGAACCGTAAATGGGATTGTCGAACTGAAAGTCAGTGTTTCAAATACTCATGGCTTAATTTCCTTGGATTAGTTTGACTTACAACAACCGGAGTGTCTAGTCCTGTGGACGTAACACCGCATGTCAGCAGTAAATTCATTGTGAATGACTGATAAGCATCGAAGATGTACTTCTTTATTGACAGTCCAATTGTAATACCTTCGTAAAATAAAAGGGATATATTTTCTGCTCATCAGAGTCTCTCGGATGAAAATAGTTAAAAAATACTATTCGCACTCCGGAGCAAAATGAATTGGACTCACTCGCCATGTCTAGTCTAACAGTAATCTGTGACCCACGAATTGTAGAATTGGACATTGACATACCAAGGGTTCGTTCGAAGAAATTGTGGGAGAAATTTTGAGGAATTTGAATGTAACCCCAAATTTTCTGTCGATCCACATTTTCTAAGGCACTTTCCACACTTTTTA
This sequence comes from Pseudolycoriella hygida, assembly GCA_029228625.1. NCBI lineage: Eukaryota > Metazoa > Arthropoda > Insecta > Diptera > Sciaridae > Pseudolycoriella > Pseudolycoriella hygida. Next base: position 113,398,017 of record CM055404.1, on the reverse strand, counting down.
GATGAACCTAAAATGTGAATGTTGAAGGAATTTGATCGCAACGAATGAGAAATTCGGGAACATCCACAAATCTCGTCTTACGCAAAGCAGACATCTGGTTTTTAGAACATCCGAACTCTTCTCAGATGAGGCGCTCATCGAAAAGCTAAAAACTGCTTTGAAGGCCCTTAAGAGCTAGAAGTGTGCGGGTCGACCTTTTTTCCAAATGAGACCCGAACCGAACCCGAACCAAAATAAAAAGTCGAACCCGATTCGAAATAAAAAATTCAAATCCGAATCGAGCCCGAACCCGAACTTGTTTTAAACAGATTTCATTTG
>CM055404.1:113369623-113397199 GCA_029228625.1 Pseudolycoriella hygida | reverse complement strand
ATTTTCCGGGGGGTACGTCGCTCTAGGGGGAAGTCAAAAAGTTCCTGTATATATGTTCCTTAGTCTACGAAAAAATTTCTTGTGAATTTTTTGGCGTGTAAGACTTGCGTCACGGGCGCATTGCTACCGCGCGCCCATGATAACAACAAAAAGCTCATTTAATTCATTGAGTATTCTGTCATGTCAGTACCTAGAATCTGGCCTTTTAACAAAGAATATGTTGAAAAAAAGTTCGTCAAAAAAATAAAAAAAAATCTTATCTTGGTGCATTTGCTTTAAAGTTGGATCGTAGTTTAATTGCGCTATGTATTTCTTAATGGCGCAGTTATACTACGGTCGAACTTTAGTGCGAATGCATAATATGTAACTTACGGTTAATAATTTTTATAAAAATTCACTACCCAAATATCATCGAATCAAACTAGAATTCTTGCACTCTAAAGAAAATTGAAATTACAAATATTTACATTACATCAAGAATTTGAATTTAAAAAGAAGGGCGTAGAGATAGAGAAAATGCCGGTTTGGTAGGTGTAGACTACAAGAATCCTAATTTAAATGCGTAGTGAGTATTTATAAAATTTGTTCAATGAATACTTTACTTGTCGGGTGTCGAAAAGAATATAATCAAATTTCGTTATGCAATATGTTGTATTCCAGTACGAGTACACCTTACTGTCTACATGAACGAAAGAAGAAAATAATATTATCTAATCACACGGATGAATCCTCTGTGCAGAACTCGTGGTACCTTTCGTAAAAGGAAAATCCTAGTTTTGTTAACCACCCAGTTTTTTGTGACATTTCGTAAAATGAAAAGCTTCCTAGTTTTTTTTAACTACCTAGAAGCAAGCATCACAATGTTAAGTAATATTTCGTAAAAGGAAGCATACAGAACTTTCTTCAGTTCGTTATAATGCATAAAAACGGCCAGACACCAGGTTATTGAAGACGAATTAATTATGAACAGACTACAAAACGACGGATTGCAATTATCGGCAATGAAAAAGTATTGGGAGCCTTCAGCCTACAAATGCTTATGTGAGGAGGTTAAAGAACTCAGCAGCAAGACCTGGCCTTGCTCGAAATGTTCTCGCAATATGAACGACGGTCAAATTATGTGCGTCATGTGCCTGGACTGGTATCATCAGGATTGCGTTGATTGAAAGCAAATATTTTATGAAATAAATTTTCATTTTTCCTATAGTTGCAATCTGTTTTTTTTATTGGGTGCCAATAGTCTCTTTATTATACAATGGCTAGTGGCACCGGGTGCGAGTATCCTTAGTATAATAAAGAGACTATTGGCGCCGTTTGCCATTAGCCACAGTATAATAAAGAGACTATTGACACCCGGTGCCGAGAGGGTGACTATCAATAAGTCCAGGCGAGCCGGTCTCGACTAGCTAGATCTCGTCGGCGCCGGAGCGAAGCGAAGGGCCGCCGACCAAGCACGGCGAGCCTGCCACTCCGAGTTTGCACATTGATTTGATCAGCAGACCAATACATTTTAACGTCCGAAAAGTTCTACTATTTGTAAATGCTAAAACAAGCGTTGAGCGATCCGGCCGAAAATTAGTGAAAGTTAAATAAAACTATCGTTCATTCCGACAAAATAATTTGTCTTTTTTACCATATTTACAAAAAAAAAAAAAATACGAAGTGACTATTCGCACCGGGTGCTCTTTAATGAAACGTCACGAAAATCTAGGTGGCTAGCGAAGCTAGAGAACTTTTCCTTTTAGGAAATGTCACAAAAAACTAGGTGGCTAATGTTTTTTCTTTTACTGTTATTAATTAGAGCAACAAAAAGTACAACAACGCAACTAAAACAGAGTCTTACTGTGAGCCATTGTAATTGAGCGACCGCAGAAAAGCTTCAATTAGGCAGGGTCGGCCGGGCTAACAACGAAATATTAGTGTGTACAATTTCCAAGTGCCGTGTACAAGGTCGAAGTTTTGTGTATACAAAATATACCTTTTGAGTACACAATTTTTTTTGGACAGATTCGATGGTACATTTTCATTAAGTGTGTGCAGTATGTCAATTCGTAATAATCATCTGCTTTAACAACTGCCAATGGCTTTATTTTTTGAGACCCTTTCATTTCTGAAATATTTTTACTGGCCAGTGGCAAGTTCAGCGATAAACCTAGCGCCATCTGTTATGTATGTAGGATTGTAGGGAGACGCTGAAGATTTAAAAAGAATAAAATATTCGGACTTTCTCATCGAAAATAAACAAATTTATTAGAAACAACTTTATCTATCAACCTACGAATAAGTCTAACACTCAAATCGATTCTCTCAACAATCGATGACATCGCTCGATAATCAGAATACAAAACAATATTCACTTTACCGATTATACGATTGAGGCTAACTGCACAATCTATTCTGACTATTATGCATGTCTAGGATCCAACTCAGAATTCATTCCTATGACTGCACATGCCTCAGGTGCAATGCACAATCATTTCTGATGATTGTGCACGTCATTTTCATAGAACATACAATAAAGTTAATGTAATCCCCCATACAAATGGACATGTTTTGAGCAGAAAATAGTTTTGTGCTAAGCACATGTGTCAGCACAAAACTTATGATAACCATTTTTCGAAAGCACATAACCTAGCGCTCAAAATCAGCTATTTGAAAATCCAGCTCAAAATGGTGGGGTGCTGAAGACCTCACCTTTGGCCAACGCGATTTTCTGATAAATTTAGAGTTTTTCCAGTAAGTGTCAGTCTGAAATTCTTCATGACCATAATTTGAACTAAATAGCCGACAATACTGCTTTAACGCATTCTTTATGGTTATTATGAGCTATCATGCTCGGAACGGTAGCGGAGAGCGTGACGCAGTCCCCACACCCAAAAAAAACGTCCACAAACCCAAAAAACTCCATACAAAAATCTTTGGGACAAGACACGATGTATAGGCGAACTTTTGAGTTTTTTCCCCTCGCCGCCCTCCCCCTCCAAATTATTTTTAAAAAAACTACGTCGCGGCAGATTTAACAAGCTCACACTCATCAAAATCGGTTGGAAACGAGCCGAGATATCGCCAATCAAAGATGACCAATTTCTATAAAAATGGTAAAATTATCTTTGAAAGTAATCAGAATTTCATTCCTGTGTTGTGTGTCAACGATCTATGTATCCATCTACTTTTTTTTCTCGAGAACCGCCCGAGCGATTTCCTTAAAATTTTCAGGGAACGTCAGTCTCGCCCTCAAATGAAAAATTTCATGTGCCGCTTTTCCGGGAAAATTCTGGAAATTCTGTGGAAAAGTAGTCAAAGTGGTAATGCACGGAGTTTTCGAATTTTAGCTCCGAAGTGACGATAGCTAGAGAGTTGGTTTCTTCGGGAAAGTTATAGAGTTTGATCAGCAGAATTTTTTGGGATTTTCAGAAATCTGCCAAAGTGACGCCATATTGGATTTTTGTTAGGTATAAATTATGCTTCTTTGGATTTTCGAATTTTAGCTCCGGAATGACACTACTTAGAGAGATGGTTTCTTCTAGAAAGTTATAGAGTTTGGTCAGGAGAATTTTTTTGTATCTTAAGTAAATGGCTGCCAACTGTCAAAGTGACACCATCTTGGATTTTTTGCTAAATTCTGAATAAGAATACCTAGATAGTTGATTTACTGACATGAAGTGTTCCGAAGGCAGCCGAAGGTGACACGAAGTGTTCCGAAGGCAGCCGAAGGTGACACGAAGTGTTTCGAAGGCAGCCGAAGGTGACATGAAGTGTCGAAAGTAGTAAGCCGTAGACAAAGTGACGGAGAAAACTTTTTTTGGAGAAAATTTTTTTGTCTAGACAAATTTTTTTGGAGAACATGTTTTTTTGGAGAAAAATTTTTTTGTGAGAAAAAATTTTTTCGAGAGAAAAACTTTTTGGAGAATTTTTTTTTTTTTGTTTTTTGTGAATAAATTTTTTTTGAGAAAATTTTTTTTCGGGGAAAAAGTTTTTCAAAAAATAGAATTTTTTTCAACAACTGAAAACTTCCAAAACGACTGCTATCACAACAAAAACCTTTTAAAAAGTAGAGTGTGACGCAGTCCGTGAGTCTGCTTCCCAAATCAATGATATCGCTTGAGGTGACGCTATCGCTGATAATACGCAGAAGTTTGTTTGAATGGAACTTTGTGTTCAAAGTTTTAATTTCCTGAAAAATTACAGCGCTGTTTTCAAAACAAAATTACGTTGTGTTAAAAAAATTGCGTCACAAATGCCGGACCCAACGACGAAATAATTTTTCTGTACTTTCAGTTCAGAATTCAAAAAGTTTAAGTATGAAGGCACTTTGCTCTGAAACAACATCGCAATAGTAGATTTCATGCTTGCTAAGAAAACGAGTCATTACCTTGTTACGAATAGTTGCACGACGAGCCGCCAGGCGAGTCGATGCAATTCGTAACAAGGTAATGAACGAGTTTTCTTAGTAAGCATGAATGCTATTTTGTCATGTTGGAGACGGGTCGTTGAAACCACCAAATCGAACTGACAACATTTTGTAACAAATTTTACATTAAATATTTATATAAACAAAATCAATTTTGAATCTAAAAATCGTGAATATACACATGACACTAAAGTAACAATATTGTTATTGAAAAAACAATGAAGTTTATCGAAATAACAATATTGTTTGCTGAATTAACAATATCGTAACAATTGAATAATTTTATTTTTGTGACGTCATTCACACACACTCACACACTAAGCTAACTAACATGTTCTGCAAAGTTTTCATTACCGTGTCCTAAAAGCAACACAACAATGTGTTATTTTCCAGGCTGAAAACATCTTCAGCAAACTCAACGTACCCGTCTACAACATGACAAACAAACTTACAATACGATGATTTTTCAGAGCGACTTTCGGCCTTCATACTCAAACTTTATGAATTCTGATTCATCTATTATTCGTGTCAGAGTCATCCTGTCACAGTACATAAGCTATAATTATGAATATTTTGTTATTTATGCAGCATTCTTTTCTAAAAAACATCGCACATTTGACAGCTCACATTTTTGCAACGAAAAATAGCAAGTAAGCAACCGTATCCACACGCATTGCTATCTTTGGCCATGTAAGGGTATCTTTTAGAACTAAGCTTTGGTTTGATGCAATTACTGATTCCCAAAAACCTTGTTACTCAACTGCCTTCAGCGGTACTCTTTCAATTCAAAAAATGAACAAATCTTTCAAGTTCTTTCCGGAACTAAATTTTCTCTTCTTTTATTTTCAGACTAAAGACATCAAACAACGCAGCTGGTAAGTTAATTCAAATTAATGTTTTCGTATTGATGTTGGCTTTTTTCTACGAAGTTAAACACACAACGTGGAAGAAATTTGTGCCACAGAAACAGAATTCACGGGAGAAAACCATGTAGAAGTCTATTCACCTATTTGGGTGACCTTTCCTTTCAAGTATTTCGACCTCAAATCTTTAATTACTTAATTTCTTGTCTTGAATATCTTAGATTCTTAGATAAAATGGTGTTGTCATTCACTTCGGCTTGACTTGTGATCATATACCTCCGCGGTACGAATAAATTAGCAGATTTAACAACTTTTATGGCCTCTAAAATTTACACCTACAGGATGTGAGAATTTTAACTAGATTCTAATTAATCAACCGAAAAGGTAGTTTCGGTGCTTAAATGAGGCCTTTCGATTAAAAGTATGATATTTTTCAGCAATCCAACATTCGAAGGTATTCGAAGCGATTATGTTTTCTTTTCAATTTCTTATTATAACTTTTTTTTCAATTTAACAACAAGAGTATAAGTTTCGCAAAGAAAATCACAATCATCTCAATTTCGCGCTGCCATATTTCACCCGCCTTCCAGTAATTAAATTCATTGTTTAATAATAAATGCTCAGACGAAGCACTGAAAATGATTAATAATCATCTGTTCAAATTGCTTTCTCTTATTACTCTGATATTAATTTTGCGGAATGCTTTTCGATGCTGCTGTATTTATGCATTGGATAAACGCCTTGTTGAGCAATAAGAGCCGTTAAATGTTGATAAAAGATTGGATTATGGTTGGTTGAAATATTTGCTTACCACAGCCAGTTTAGCATTCGATGGTGTTGCTATTTGCTCACACGGGTGAATTGTCAGATTGTTTTACAAGCAATAAGTCATTATTTAGTCGAACAGTTGTTAATTTTAAGAACAATTTTAAAAATCAATCTATGAACTAGAGGTGTGCGCCGGCTGCAGCCGCGCCGATCGCCGCCGAAAATTTAAGAAAAATCCCAGCCATCGCCGTCTCCGATTGAAAATTGTTTAGCCGATCACGCCGCCGGTTTTTTTATGTAAAATTTCGGCGCAGAATACTAATATTTATTTTGAATTGAGAAATTGCTCCGCTTCACGTATCAAAGATATTTATCTCTTTTCGACTCTTTGTCAAAAACTAATCTCATCATAAATAACATAACCAAAGATCCGTACGTATCAGAATAGACGTGACAAACAGAATAGATCTGGCAAATAGAACAAATCTTGCAAAAAGACTCGAACGTATCTTAATATAGTAATCAGCAAACAATCCAACGTTTTTTGTTCTTTTATAACTATAAGAATTTGATAGATCCATAGAAATTACCCAAGGTAATGTCAAAGGCCCTACCGAAGTACATCTCAGACCATTCAAATCTAGAAATGGTTATATCCAAGGATTGGGCTATTTTCCCCTAAAGCCCTGAAACACGTGTCCTCTAAAATTTGTTCTATAGAACTTTGCCTTTGGAAGCAACCTTCTACCTCTAACAGTTCTACAGATATGAGTCATCCCTCCCAATTCTAGAAGTGGTCATATTCCAGTATTGTGGCGTTTTTATCCAAAACCCTGAGACATGTGTTCTCTAAAATTTTATTCTCTACAACTTTGCCTTTGGAAGCAACTTTCTATCTCTTATAGTTCTAGAGATATGGATCATCCCTCCCAGTTCTAGAAGTGGTCATATCCCAGGATTGAGGCATTTTTACCCAAAACCCTGAAACACGTGTACCCTAAAATTTTATTCTCTACAACTTTGCTTCAGGAAGCAACTTTCTACCTCTTATAGTTCTAGAGATATGGATCATCCCTCCCAATTTTAGAAGTGGTCATATCCCAGAATTGAGGCATTTTTACCCAAAAACCCTGAAACACGTGTACCCTAAAATTTCATTCTCTACAACTTTGCCTTTGACAGTGAATCTCCATATTGCATAGTTAAGGAAATAAACACGGAAAACTGTTCTCGTATATGACCAGGAAACTCAATTTCGTCGATTCCATTAGTCCCGGTGCCCCGACCCCTGATCCGATTCCCACAAAAATGTTTTGCCAATTTTCTGACATCAAATCCTTTCATTTGACACCAACATGAGCAATTTCCGTGCGATACTTGCTGAGATATTTGCGAAAAAGCTTCACCGACACTCGAATAACCATGTTTTTGGTCACTTCCTCGACCATATCTCCGGAACCACTTGATCGATTTTGCTCATCTTCGAACTTGAATCATGGGAGGCATGGATCTTTCAGGGAAAAAAGAAGTTCAGGGTGATCGGTTGAGCCGTTTAGAAAAAAAAGTGGAGACGGACGGACATTTTTTTATTGTTGATTCGTCATATTTAGACGATAATAGATGCATCCCCCCACCTCTGGGTTTGGTCTCGAACCGTTCCTGCCAGGGCCAAAATCCTTCTGTAAAGGGCGTTAAGTGAGTGGGTGAGACGCAGCCACGAGTAGCTTCTTTCTAAATCGAAACCGTGGTGGACTAAGAGTCTGCGGGAGATGGAAGGGTGACACATGGCCAAGCTGAGGCTCTGAGACCTGAGAATGTGCTTTTGGTATGGAGACATATGTTAGTAGCAGAATACATTCAGGTTCTTTTAGAACTATTATTTCGTCGGCGCACAGAAAATACCCAAGGTACTGTCAAAAACCCTCTTAACGCCTCTGAAACCCATAATTTTGCCTTCGGAAGCAACTCCCAATTCTAGGAGTGGCTAAATCCCAAAATCGGAGCATTTTTCGGGAAATCCTTAAAACACGTTTTCGCTGAATTCTAATCCTTTACAACTTCGCAAGTGAAAGTGAATCTCTATACCATGTTATAAATTTTGTTTGACGAAAAACCACTTCCTATCGTATATGGCCGAGTTGACTGAGTTTCATCCATTCCATTCGCTCTAATGTCCGACACTCAACCGATTCCCTCAAAAAAGGTTTCCATACTTTCTTCAGATGAAATCTTCCATTTGTCAACGAATTGAACAATTTCCACCAAATACTTGCCGAGTATATGCCAAAAAGTGACACCGACTCTCAAAAAATCACGTTTTTGGACAACTTTTCGGCCACATCTTGAGTGATTTCGCACATTTTTGAACTTGAATGGGATGCATGCACCATTCAGAGAGAAGAAAATCATCAAGATCGCATGGACGGACGGACAAACGGACGACCGGGGACATTTTGTTACGGATTAATACGATTAAATACGATGATATTAAACTCATCGCTTCACTCTGGTCTCGATCTACCCCATGTTAGAATGAAGTGTTTTGTAGTAAACTTATAAGACCTACGTTACTTCGCACGGGTTCAACAAAACATTCTGAACCCAAATAAATTTAAGATTTTATTGAAGATAACTTTCCATTTAGCGCCATTTTTGCGCCGAAAATCGCCGCCGCCGCCGATAAAATCTTTAACATGAGCCGGCGGAGCCGTCGGAAGGAAAACTTCAGCCAATTCAAGCCGCCGCCGATTCTCCAAAAAGAAAATTACAGCCGCCGCCGAGAAAATTTGGCCGGCGCACATCTCTACTATGAAGTATCACTTTGTTCAAATATCAGCGTTTACTTTTCGAAGCGACGCCAAATTCACGCTAAGCGAATGTAATAAAGGATATTTGGAGAGAGATTTCGACAATTTAACTTTTGTCTCGGGAGGAATGAGAGAAAAAAAAGAGAAAAGAATATGTCTGGATTTGGATAAGGCTGGATTTGCACTTAAAAAAATGTCACTCCTTTTTGAGTGTAGACCAGAAAAATAAGAGAAGAGAAATTTAAACTATTCCTCTCTCAATTATTTGCATTCAAAAGGTAAATGCACCGGTTATCGGCCATGTAGTCTCCGGCCAGCACCAGCTCCGGCCAGCACCAGCTCCGGCCATATTTCAATGCAAAAAGTGGCCGGTCACTAGTGCAACTATGGTTTGGTCTGAGACTACTACATTGTCGATAACTGGTGCATTTACCCTACATAAATATTTAACAGCAGTCCCCGAGGACTGCTACTGATATACTTTCTGAAACTCTCTTATATTACATTCTACAATAAGGAAATTTCAGAGAGCAGATCAGTTTTGTTTCAACTTGTCTCGGGGACTACTGTCAAACATTTATGAATGGAATGACTGCAAATCTCTCATTTTGACAGTAGTCTCCGGGACAAATTCAGTTAAAGTGGTCCAGAATCGGTTTCTGAAACTCCCTTTCATAGAACTGTCGAATTCGCGCCCAGCTTCACGTCGAAAAGAATGCTATCATCAATGCATTTAAGAGCACGTCGCAGAAATGTGAACTGTCAAATTTGCGATGTTTTTTTAAAACAGAATCCTGCGTAAGTAACATATCGTCCAAAATTATAGCTCACGTGAATTCAAAAAGTTTAAGTATGAAGGTAAAAATTTTCTCTGAAATAACATCGCAATCGAACTTGGAATACGATGATTTTTCAGAGCAACTTTCGATCTTCATACTCACACTTTTTGAATTCTGATTCACGAATAATAAGTGTAATTGTCATTCTCTCACAATTACGCACATTTGACACATTTTTGCGACGTGATCTTAATTGTAGTTTTGACATTATTGCATTCATTCCTTTTGATTTGAACATTGAAAATAATGGTATGATTTTGGTACCAGCTTTTGCTCTTTCATGTTATTTTGATAAACGAAAGACTACCTAAACACTGGGAGAAACACTAAGAAAAACAGATAGTAGAAATATTGCAGTTTAGGTGTAACACTTGGGGTGGGTGGAATTATGAAGAACCATTCCAATATCACAAAAATGCAGTCGATAGATGAGGGGCATTCGCCGAGTCTTTGCGATGTTTTTTCAGATCAAATTTTGACACTACGACTCAATAATTATATATTCTGATTCAGAGAATCTATAAAGGGATGTGTTATGCAAACTGTAGATGTTTCGGAATTTAAAATTGATGATCACTGCCTTATAAATATGCAATGAAAAAACATCGCAAAACATAGAACTGTCAAAATATCTAACACGCTCTTAAGTTCATTTGGAATGGTATTTCAGAGCGAATTTGTACATTCATTCGGCGCAAATATGTGAGCTGTCAAATTTGCGATGTTTTTTTTAGAACAGAATCCTGCGAAAATAACAAATTTTTCAAAATTATAGCTCATGTTCTGAGCAAGGATAACTATTACCCAAATAACTGATGAATCAGGACTCAAAAAGCTTTAGTATCAAGGTACAAATTTGCTCTGAAATAACATCGCAAGCAAACTTGGGATGCGATGATTTTTCAGAGAAACTTTTGACCTTCATACTCAAACTTTTTGAATTCTGATTCATCTATTATTAGTTCAAGAGTCATCCTCTTACAGTACATAAGCTATAATTTTCAATAAGCTTTTATTTACGAAGGATGCTGTTCTAAAAAAACATCGCAAATTTGACAGTTCACATTTTTGCGACGCGCTCTTAACGGGGAGTGACATTTAGCCACAAAGTAGCGTAAAAAGAAGGGTTATGGTCAAGAAGATGACGGGAGATATGTCTAAATAATGCTGCGATATTGCGATAGTTCCAATATTCAATGTCCACATCCATCATACTCCTTCGCTATTCAGATTTTCAAACTTTTTACATTGGAAAAAGTTTACTTTTGCACTCTTAACTTTTACTACTACTAAATGTTTTAGCACCGGCTCGATTTCTTCATCCAAAGTTGCGGCGGTGACGTAGTTTTGTATGAAATAATCGAGCCGGTGCTGTAACATTTTCCCTTTTTAAATTTCTCTATTGACCGTGTAATTATGATTTCTCCTTACTTATGAGTTTGAATTTTTCATTTTCAAAATTTTTTTCGAAAATGGGATGTCTCAGTCCGTTTTTTGCACACAAAGTATTTTTTACAAACTACTCAAATGTAAAGCACTTGTAGATTCGCCCTCGCCCTTTTATATTCAAATAAAGCAGAATTATTGAATAAAAATGTTTTCAGGAGCACGTCAGTTACCGTGGTGGAGTCGAGGTAATCGCAACAATGCAGCCTCTGCACGGGCAAACATCACGATAAAACAATCAACGGACAGCATACGACATCACCCGAATGCCGGCGTTTGGACGTGGTTGAGCAATCGTCGTGCATCGACCAGTCCCGATCAAATGGGAGCCTCATCATCGCCCGCTGAAAATCACTACACGCACATGGACGACTCATACAGTCCGGTGGGTGTCAATGACGAAGCATTGTACGCAGAACTTGATCGTGAATCGATACGATCGGCGAATCCGTCATATCAAAATACAGCTTATAGTCAGTGTGGCGAAATCGATCAAGAAGTTCCAATGGTACTTTCATCGGCCCCAAGTAGTGCTTACTATTCGGATCTGTCAATGACCGGCCCCACCGATCGAGCTTATGAAGTCGTCGGCTTGACCCATTTATCTTCGCCATTACCCAATTGGGAGACAACAGACAACGGTTCAAATGGACGACGACCACCTCGATTAGCTGCAATTAATGAAAGCTCAAGTGTGCCGTCAGATTATGTGTAAATAATGAATGAGTTTTAATATAAAATGAGCTTACGAAATTGTGATATACAAATTTTAATTTTATGAAGAGAACGTTTTTTTTTTAACAAAAAAGATAACGCACGATAAATTTATAAAATTTGAACATCGTGAAATATAGGAACTGATCTAAGATCTTTATTACTGAAGTGAATGAAATATTTTCAAGTGTTATAACACCACCATCTGAAGCAGCATTTTCCTTTTACACCGTTATCTGACGTTATGTACTTCCAAACAGACGTGAGAGCGGCGGAAACATGTCAACGGTCAGCCGAAATGGGCATTTCAGCGGCTCACGCGTCTGCTTCCAGAATGTGTATCTAAACTTAAGACGTTAAGCCAAGCAAAAGAATATCAATTAGCAAAAATTTTATGTTTTCTGTACTAAAACTTATCTGTGGCAACAAAATATTTATTTCAATTTTCTATTTCCGAGAACACAGAATTGCTTACTGCATTGCATAATGTACAGTTAATGAATGAAAGAAACGACAATTAGCATAAACTAGAAATGAGTAAATTTTTCAATTTCGTTCTATTTTTATTCAAATTAAGTCAAAAAAGAAAAAAAATTGTTTTATAATTTTTATTTCGTACTTAGACAGTAAAATATACAAACATTCCACGTAAAGTCGTCTTTTTATTGAACCAAAGCTTGACAATGTAGTGGGTATTGCAATGATCTTCCTTTCGACTGGAAGTATTCAGTTTTGAGGTAAGTAACTTTTAGCTTTACTGGTATATTGGTACGGTATAGGCAGAGAGTTAGTGAATTATAAGAAAACTGAAATTAGGAATTTTTAAACAATACAGTCAAAGAAATTTAAATTTGCAATTGGATAATTCTTCTACGTTCCTCTTATTTCGCTCTTTCTCTATTTATCTAATTTGCCATTTGTGATATGAAGAATCAGAGAAATAAAAGAAACGAAGAAAACATTTTTACGACTGTCCCTCTTTCTTAGATCCGTATATGTATAAGGCCTTACAGCCTTTTAAGTCACATATAGATCGCGAGCAAACAACGCGTTCACAATAAAATCACGATCAAACAAAATATAGAAAAAAAACCTTAGCAGAAAAAAAATAAAAAGATGGATAGAGAAAACAAAGAGTCAATCAATCAATACAAACAAAATTAGCTAAACACAGCGAAAATTGAAATGACATAGCAACCGTAATTACACAGAGCATCAATAGATTTACCAAGGCAAGTATACCAATGAATGACATGAAATGAAATGAACAGATTCCCATTCATTGACACGATCTCTAAAGACGATGACGGCCGGTTAACGATATTTATTATTGAAGTAGTCTCTGCAAGCTAACCTAAAGCAGGTGGGCGTCTGGTGGGAGCGTGTTATAAGGTGATACCCCCCACAAAGAACGATCCTCGGCACAATTAGGTTAAACGTCCTTGTGTATATAGTCTTTACAAGGCTAGAGTATAAGTAATCAGGTTCCTTGATCAATATCGTATTATGCATAAGGGCACAAGAGAGATTGTCAAAATATGAAAAGAGATCGCAGCCCAGAAGCATATGCAAGTAATCCCCGGTCGACTCAAATCTTTTAAGCCCATAGACGAAACGAATGCAGGCCTTAAAGGGTTTAATCAGTATTTCTTTAGCCGATGCTTGAAGTTTTCCCAAGACCTGACAGCAGTATCCGAAGTGTGGCATTAAGAGAGATTTCACAAGCAGCAGCTTCGTAGCTCTAGGAAGGTAGTGCGCATGAGGCCATAAACAGCGTAGACCCGCAAACACTTTTGAGGCAACTGGATAAGCATGAGCATGCCAGTTTAACCGATTGTCAATGAGAATCCCCAGGTCCTTAACATTATCTCAATTTCGATTCCGTTCAACACCAGCTTGGGAATGCGAGACACCCAGCTCTTGTCTAGGATCTTGTCAGATCACTGGAAATCTTATTGAAGTCCCCTCGAATGAAATCTTCACGAATAGGTATGTAGAGTTGTACGTCGTCAGCGAAAAGGTGAATCTTAGAAAACTTAATTATATCAGGTAGGTCAATGATGAAAATCGAAAAGAGCGAGGGACTAAACACTGAGCCTTGTGGAAGGCCATTCGTGACATCTAAAAGTCCGAATTGCAGTCATTCATAATAACTCTCTGCTTCCTAGAACTTACGTAGCTCCCAACCAACCTCTGTGCCGTCATGGTTTACATAATCAAAGGCCTTCGAGAAATCAAGTAAGAGGAGGAGCGTGGCTAAATTTTTATCCATATTGATTCTTACATCATTCGTAATTTTCAGTAGAGCCGTAATCGTACTGTGACTCATCCTAAAACCAGATTGACAGCAGTGTAAGAGATTGAGTTCAGACATGAATCCATTGATCTGTTCCTTCATCCACTTTTCCAGCGCCTTCGACAGTGCAGGAAGAATGCTTATCGGTCTGTAGTCATCAAGCGAATTTAGTCGAGAGTTCATGTAACGTGGTATAACTTTGGAGACCTTCCAAGAGTTAGTGTACTCAGATCTGGTAATTATAGCGCTAAAGATGAAAGTGACAGTAGATAGAATCATCGGCAGTATAAGTTTTACGAACGAAATAGAGATACCGTCCAGGCCTTCGGAGTTGGATTTTATGCTAGATACCGCTTTAAATACTTCAACTTCACTCACGTCTTCTGGTGGATAGATTTTTACCCCTCCTAGCCATTTTTACCTACCCGGTATAACACACCTAAATCATCAAGATAGTCGAGATCTGGTCACTGTTCATCAGAAGTCCTGCCTTTTAGTCGAGAACGGTGCGCAACAGCCATTACATTGGATGTTGAGTGCGCTAAAGGTTATAGATTTATCGTGTAGGTCTAGCAGTGGGATGGATAGAAGTGCTTCTAGGGCTCTTGTGGCAGTGGTAACTTTCTCTCCAGTCATGCACAAACATGCTAGTCTCTGGAGTTTGTCTAGTCCCTTTTTTGTTGTTTCTAACTGCACCTTAGGCCGCCAGACTCCGCATCCATGACAAAACATTGGTCTTACAATAGCTGTGTAGATCCACCAGATAGCCTTTGGAGAAAGGCCCTAGGTTCTTCCGAAGGCATTTGTGCAAACCCAGAAAGTACCAGCGTCATCCTGTGGTCGATGGTGCCCCCTAGATGTTTTACAATCACCCTTGGGTTAAATATTTCCCCAAAGAGCCTAAAACTTCCTAGCTCCAGTTCATTAATCTTGTGTTTTCTTTTGAAAAGTATTAACTTTGTTTTTCCTGGATTTACTCGCATTTCTTATTCCTTACACCATTCTTCTATTACTTTCAACGTTCCTATCATCAGATCCCCCAGGGATGTGGTGCAGATTCCCCCAATGAGGACAGAGACATCACCGGAGTATCCTTGGGTTCCAGATTGGTTGAGTCTGACCAGAAGAGAGTCGATCACCATACATAGGCGATAATATTTCCCCTTGAGAGCATCCCCTGGTCACTCCCATACTAGTTCTGGTACCATAAATACTTACTTCCACCGTTCTACATCCCAGCATTCTGACTATCCATCTGACGGCAATGTCCTCTGTTTGCCTTTCCCTGACCGCTTTTTCGATTACTTCGAAGCCCGTGTTGTCAAAAGCTCTTTCTATGTCCATTGTCCATGAAACAGCCCAAGGCCACTTGACTGTTTCCCAGCATACTTTCAATTTTTTGGGTCATCTGGTGGAGAGCGGTGTTTGTAGATTTTCCCGTCTGATAAGCATGCTGGTTTGCATGAAGTGGGAAATTCCTTAAAACTTCTTTTTGAGAAGTCTTTCCACTGACTTTAGCAAAAATACATTAGGCTGATGGGCCTGAAGTCCTTAGCTTCACAGTGGCTCACTTTCCCTGGTTCAGGTATAAAAGCTACCCTTACTCTTTCCCAATCTTTGGGGATGCAGTGCGATGAAACTCTTAAAAATACACACTAATCGAGTGAGAAGTAGCTCCATGCTTTCCTTTAGTAGGGCTGGAAAGATCCCATCTGGTCCCGCGGACTTGAAGGAGTGAAATTTGTGGATCGCAGATTTCACTTTCCCTTTCTTTGCTAGCTTTTCAGCGAACTTCCAGTCACTCCTACTGGGTGTATTTATATTAGGGTGTTTTGGATTGGGTTCTTTTTTGCTCTGGGTACAACGAAGCAATGGGCCAAGGCCTGCTTTTGTAATAAAAAAACAAACGATTTTTGATACTTTCCCTAAAGATTCAAATTTTCATGAAATAACTCTGGTGGCGCCACCATAGCCAACGACAGCCATGTTTTTGGTCATTCCATCATCTAAAGGACAACAAGAAACACTTCTGCAGATCTAATAACTGATTAAAAACGAATTTGTTGAACAAAAACGTTAAATATTTTACGCATAAATTTTTTTTCGAGGAAGATTTTTTCACCGTGTGGTGAAATATTCCACATGCGACAAAAATTTTTGTTTGTGGTGGAAAGTTACAACATGCTGCTTATGAAATGTTCAGGATAGTCCGAAGATGATTTTAAGCCACTATCACTAAAATAAAACATTTAGGGATACCTGTTTTGGGGGTGACGGTATAAAGTCAAAAAACGTTTTCGCCGGCGTCAATTTTTGCATGAATTTTTGATTTTGAAAAATCATATCTCACGCAAAAAATGAGTGAAATTGTTGTAATTATATTTTTTGGAAAATTTGGAGTATGTAGAACTGGTAGAACTTGGGAAAAATAATTTCCAAAGAAAAATGTGGAAAACTCAGATTTTCGTCTAACAACAATAAAAAGCTTACACTTAACCTCAATTTTTTCGGTTTTTGGTCAATTACTCAAAATGCTATGGGGTGATCGATGGGGACTTTCGGGATATTGTGTAGGTACCTTGGGTCTAAAAACCACGTAGAGTCCTGCTTGTTACTAATTTTTGCAAGGTCAAGATCTGACATGACCATCTTAAAAAAATGTGTTGTCGCCACTCGTGAGTGGTTCGGGGTTTGTGTGGCAAGTGCGTTGGATATGGTCTAGATATGTGCGACAACTCGACCAAGATTTATATCGGCTTCAGAGAACTAAGTTACATATTCTTAGGACGAAATTTATTTACAAAATTCTTAAGAAAATGCACCATAGCAGTAGGTAAGTCTTATTAAAATGAAATTTCTGCTAGCCGATTGCGCCGCCGCCGACGTTTTCAAAAATATACTTCCTACGCGAAATTTTGCGTCCGGCGCACACATCTAGTACATTTGACATTTGAAGCAAACTAGTTGAAAATTTTGACATTTGGAGCAGACTATCTTTAGTTCATGATATCGACATTACGAGGATAATAGATGTCGCACTTTTCGTTTAGAATGGCCTATATTCGTCGAAAACTGCCTATTATATTGAATAATTTGTTATTGACATTTTTGCGACGACAATAGTGTTGAAGAAAAGAATTTTCTACCGTAGTCGTTCTTTGTCTGTAGTACAAAATATATGCTTAGTGTCTTAAAGAATATTACGAAATAACTTCTTCCATTGCAGCTACATTACAACTTCGATTGTCGGTCAATGGAGAATTCTTTTGTTGGATAATCAAAGTTGTATTGCACCAAAGAAAAAAATATCTAATGATAACATACTAGAATATTGATTGTATGCTCCGGAATGGGGGAAGGCTCTAAGAGCAACAATGATGAAAAACCTTCGTATCATTGGGGCTTACCATCCCATAAAATTTCATTTGGTTTTACACGAGTTATAGCCAAAAAACCATTTTTACCACCCCCGAGTCACAAATCTACCGAGGTGTCAAAATTTCCAAAAGTTAGAAATTACTTTCCTTACTTTAGAACAAGGAATCGAATTCATCGGGAAAAAATCGGACATGTTGTCCCAAAAGTGTACGAAATCGTTCGAAGTTTTCGCAAAATCACTCTTAAGAGTACTTGTAAGTGGAGAACCTAATTATATGTTTTGTATTTCACGAATTGTATTACATAAATAAATCAAAAAAATCAAACCAAATGTGATCTTCACCCCTTTTCATGCAAATTCCACATAGAGTATGAAGTTGGCCATAGCATTTCTAGCATGATTATAGGTTTGACAGAGCTGTCAAATAGAGTGCTTTGGGGTCTTTGCGCATGGTAAAAAAGACAGATTTTACACCTCCCTCCCCCTTGCACGCAAAAATTCAAAATGTATGGAGCGCACGCTTTTCTCAAGCCCCCCTCCCCCAAAACAGCGTGCGCACTATTTGAATGGTCGCTTTTTATACGAAGCTGCCGACCATATTATTTTGATATATGAGACGAGTGCAGTGAGTCGTTTCGCGGTTATTCATATTAAGAGTGATTTTGCGAAAACTTCGAACGATTTTGGGACAACATGTCCTACTTTTTCCCGATGAATGTGCCATTCGATTCCTTGTTCTATTGTAAGAAAAGTAATTTCTCATTTTTGGAAAATTTGATGTTTTGGAGGAGTTAGGAGTTATGGTGTGCTAAGTAAGTGAATGTCAGGGGGTGGTAAAAATGATAAAAATAGTAACGAAAAAGTGTCAAAAATTGACCTTTCTTACAAAAGTTGTTCCAGACCGGTGCAACAGCCTTAAACCGGGGAAGTCTTTGCATGGTCTTACAGTAGGGGAAGTATACTTGAAAACCCTATAGTCAGTTCTTCGGTTCATCGCTGCTTCAAGAAGTAAAACGTTCTCGAAGTTTTCACCTAAAATGACTAATAACTCAGGAGTTGTGGAAGGCTCCAAGGAATTCAATGATGAAAAACCTTTGTATCATTGCCACAAAAGTTCATTTGATTTCATTTCGTTTTACACGAGTTATAGCCAAAAAACCATTTTTACCACCCCCTGACATGCACTTAGTTAGCACACCATAACTCCCCTAAAATATCAAATTTTCCAAAAATGAGAAATTACTTTTCTTACTATAGAACAAGGAATCGAATGGCACATTCATCGGGAAAAAGTAGGACATGTTGTCCCAAAAGTGTACGAAATCGTTCGAAGTTTTCGCAAAATCACTCTTAATGAGAAAACTAAATACTAATCTTACCAAATTGTTTTTTTTTTGGAATAAGTTGCATCGGTACACTGTATGTTTTCGGTACTCTATTTATTTCTATAAGCATGCTAAAAGTACTATGATTTGGCATGAAATATTTCCGCAAAATTTTGCAGTAAAATAACAAATTCTACGATAAAATCAAAAGTTAAACATAAAAGTCGAAGAATATTGTCATTGCTTTGAAAGAGTATCATTAGTTAAAACACGTTAACATTGTCTATTTGCATATCTCCGGTTACCAGACTTGACATGCAACATGCGATGCGAATGAGATGCTAAAGTACATGCCTAAGGTAACAAAAGATGGCATAGATTATGTTTGATTTGATTTCTTTTGTATTGACTTCTTGTAACATAACGAGGGTTTGAAGTCTATATCCGGTTGTCTGTTCATAGTAATATTTTATCGTATATTTGTAAGGTATTGAAATACCCAAAACATAATCTCATTTGCAGAATAGGAAAAAAGGCATCACATCAACACAGTCCACAATGTTTGAATGTCACACACATCAGTGTATCATTTTTCTAAACATGTATTTGGGTATGTTAATGAATGCAATTATAAGCTCATAACCACACAAGATCAGTTAAAAGCCATGGAGGACAAACGTCAGAGACATAAGGTACGTAAGTTGTTTAATAACGCCAGGAGATCAGGGGAATGGAATGAGTATTACAGGGAACTAGGCACATATAACAAATATCTTAGAAGAAAAGAGAGAATATCTAAGGATCCAGCTCAAATGGTAGGCTTTCTCTTGCAACCGAACGGTGAATACACGTCAAATCAGGAGGAAACATACAAGCACCTTTTAGACTTCCACTTTCCCAACTGCATACCTACGAGCGTAGAGGAACATAATAACAAATCCCTACCCTTTGAAGGTACACTCAACGCAGATCTAATAGATAGGATAGATAGGATAGGATAGATAGATAGGAATAAGATGGGCAGTGAATTCTTTTAGTGCATTAAAGTCACCGTGACCAGACAAAATTTTCCCAGCAATGTTACAAAAGGCTACTAGAGAAGTAGTAAAAATTATGAATAGACTATTCAAGGCATCCCTAATGGTAAAATAAATACCAAAAAACTGGAGATATGCGGAAGTGATCTTCATAATTAAACCGGGTAAAACGGACTACTCACTGGCAGAAAACTACAGGCCCATCAGCTTAATTTCTTTCATGCTAAAAACACTAGAAAAACTAATCGAGACGAGCCTCTGAAACATATAAAATTACACCCCAAGCAACATGCCTACCAAAGCGGAAAATCAACGGAAAATGCACTACAAAACATTGTCTAAATTATTGGCCCTATCACTAGAAGAGTTTGCTCTAGGTTGCTTCATGGACATATCAGGGGAGGGGCGTTTAATAACCTTACACACACAGGGCGTCCTACCACCTCTATTATGGTGCCTAATCATAAACGAAATAATCACGGTCCTAAATGACAGACATTTTCAAACAGAGGGCCGCGGAGGATAATATCGTCCGTGTCCACGGACGTTATTATCCTCCGCCTTTTTACGGAGGATAATAACGTCCGCGTCCACGGAAGTTATTATTGTCCGCGTTTTCACGGAGGATAATATCGTCCGCGCCCACGGACGTTATTATCGTCCGAGTTTTTACGGACAATAATATCGTCCGCGTTCACGGACGATATTAACCTCCGTAATTTAAACGGACGTTATTATCCTCCGTGAAAACACGGACGATAATAACGTCCGTGGACGCGGACGTTATTATCCTCCGTGAAAACACGGACGATAATAACGTCCGCGGACGCGGACGATATTATCCTCCGTGTTTAATGTCGCGGACGATATTCAACTGGGCGATTTTTCCCGTCACCGTGTCGATCAACCCTCACAAGACAAAGATGATACTATTTGAAGGGAAGAAGAAAGTAGAAGGTATAAAAATACTAGTTATAAAAGGCATCCCTATACTTTTGGTACATAAACTCAAGTATCTGGGTATCATCCTGGATAACATGTTTTACTGGACTGATAACCTTGACTAACGGCTTCACAAGGCTACTATCGCTCTGTGGCAATGTAGAAAAGCATATGGGAAATCATGGGGGCTATCTCCCAAAGTGATGTTCTGGATCTACACATCCACAATACAACCAATCCTGACTTTAGGAAGCTTCCTCTGGAACCATATCTGCAAAAATAAACATATCCAGACGAAACTAAACAAATTCCAAAGATAGCATGCAAGGCTACGACAGGATGCTGGAACTTGGCGCCCTCAGCGGCTCTAGAGGCAATGCTCAATCTGACACCGCTACACATCTACACAGAAACAGAGGCCATCAACACTCTTAGCAGACTAGTCAATAGGGAACATGTAAGAAATACGAACCACTCTAGTTTTCGCTAGCTATGCCTACGGATAGAATAACAGCCCAACACAGGTTTGACAGAAAGTTTAACATTAACATTCCAACCAGGGAGGAGTGGCTACAGGACAGTATAAGATTGGAAGGTTGTGTTATGTACAGTACCGTATCTAGACCGCTTTTCTAGGGGGGGGGGGGGGCGCGCGCCCCAGATTTTTTTTTGCAATTCAATGAAGTATCAATGTGTATTATAGCGTTCTGAAAAGCGTTTAAGATGATGACTGAGTCCGAAGCCGACCTGGTGCCAATAAGTCAAGCGCCGCACCCAATTTTTTTTTAAATTATAGTGTTCAACTGGTGTAAGTAAGGTTTTCATGCAAAGCGCAACAGGCAAAAATTTTGAACCGCCTGTTTTCGTTCTTAAGGTAAATCGAAAAACCGTTTAATCACCGCATCGAGAAAAGCGCCGCAGGCAAAATCTTTGGACTGCTTTTCCTCGTTTTTTAGATAATTCGAAAAAATTGCTCAATAGCCGCATCGGGTAAGGCGCCGCAGGCGAAAATTTTGAACTGCTCTCTATTGTTCAACTCAATAGCGTAGTGGTTAACACGTCTGCTTGCTACGATGAAATTGAGTTGCCAGTGCGTTGGTTCAAAACTCCTCCTACTAGTTTTCGGTCCTAGCACATCTCATAGTCGACACTGGGTTTATCGCACAGCTTACCACTGGCACACTAAAAAAAATTTCTGGTAATGAACAGATCTCAAAAACCAGTCATAGTAATTAGCGAAACTAGTAAATAATGATCTATCCCCTAACCCTTCATGGGTTGTAGAGGCAGATTATTATTTTTATTATTCTATTGTTCTTTAGGTAAATCGAAGAACGACTTAATTGTCGCAGGCGAAAGTTTTTGGTTGAAGGACTTCTTTGGATCCGTTTTTCTTTTTTTCAGCCATAGGATGGGCCCCTAAATTGGCCGCTCGGGCCACCTTTTCTGGCACGGGCCCGAAGGATTTACCTCCGTTCCTCTACTTTAATCAGGCCTGCCTAAAAGGTAGTTTCAAAAGGAAAATCTCAGGGGGGCTCAGACCCCCTTCGCCCCCCCCCCCCAGATACGGCGCAGGTTATGTATACAGACGGTTCCTTACTAAATAATTCAGCGGGGGTGGGAGTATACTGCGAGAACCCTGAAATCGAAATGGCAATTCCACTAGGGACATATTATACACATAGAATGTAGTCACTTAGGCAAGGATAAAGTATTACAAGGAAGTAGACTCTCAATCTGCACAGATAGCCAAGCAGTGATTAAAGCTCTGACCGCACAAAGATTCAAATCGGCACTGGTTCTAGACTGTTGGGAAATTCTCAACAGTGTATGCCAAGTGCACGATACAGACGTCATTTGGGTACCAGGCAACGAAAAAGCTGATGAGCTACCTAGATCTGGGGCGCTAAAAAGATTTATAGGACCTGAACCATCGACAGGACTTTCCCACCTACACTCATAAAGCAAGTGATGAGGGAACGAAAATTCATAAGTCATTGGCAACGTGCCGCCAGGCGAAGAATTGTATCAGAATATGCAAAAAGAACTCCAAATTTCTCCTAAACATAAGCCGCACGAGATTAAAATTTATCACTGGAGTGATGACAGGACATTACGACTTTGACAAACATCTAACTACAATCGGAAAACGATCTGACCCAGGTTGCGATCTATGCGGACACCACACAGACACAGCCGTACACTATCTGTGCAACTGTCCGGCATTCATCACGATCAGAAGAGTTCATCCGGGCGGTTACATAACTAGGTATTACTAATTATAAACCTTTAATGTCCGTCTGTTTTTTTATTTATGTGTCTATTTGTCTATTTATAAGTCTGTCTGTAACGATCCCGTTATTTTTGCGTTTAATTGTCGGGTATGGTGCATAACGTCGAGAAAACATGTTCCAGGGTGGGATATTGTTCTGAAATAAGGGAAACGGGTCATAATTGAAAATCAGCCAAAAGTCAGTCAAGATGTCGTCTTAGAGATTTGGTCGGGGAAGTGTCAGAGAAGAATACGTAGCAAGTGCAACGCTGAATACGGGGAACTTGAAATACGGGGAACTTGGAATACGGGGAAAGTTGAATACTGTGAACTTTGCATACGGTGAACGTGGAATACGGAGGAAGTGGAATACGGTGAACGTTGAATACGGGGGAAGTGGAATTCGGGGGAAGTGGAATACGGGGGAAGTGGAATACGGGGGAGTGGAATACAGGGAAATAGAATGAGGGGGACTTGAAATACGGGGAAAGTTGAATACGGTGAACTTGGAATACGGGGAACTTGGAATGCGGTGAACGTTGAATACGGGGTAAGTGGAATACGAGGAAGTGGTATACGGGAGAAGTGGAATACGAGGGAAGTGGAATACGGGGAAAGTTGCATACGTTCCACGGAGGAAGTGGAATACGGGAGAATTGGTATAAGGTGGAAGTGGAGTAATTTTGCGGCAAAGAAATTTTACTCGTTGACCCACCGAAAACTTGTCATTACATGTATGTGTGCACCCCACGGAAATTATTCATTACATGTCATTCATTACATGATATTCATTACATTTAGCCCCTACCGGAAACATCTCATTACATGTATATCTGCATGTAATGACGCGTTTTCGGTTGGGACACCGAGTAAAACAGCCTACAGTGGGGGATGCTTAAAAAGACATCCATTCTGGATAATTTCGTGACACTCGCAAACTCATTCGAGTATTTTTAAGCAACTCGCTTTAAAAACTGTTTTTTGACTCTTGTAGTTGTATACCTTGCCTTCGGCTCGGGATACAAACTCTACACTCATCAAAAAACAGTTTTCAAAGCTTTTTGCTTTGGCTCTCTGAATAGACAACAAGCAAAAATGATAAAGCCTGTGTAGCCACTAGGGGTGGGGGTTCGACTAGTGACAGTATAAAAAACATAGAACCCAAATACATCCTGAATTACATTAGTAGCTCTGGAAGGTTTGAAGCAACAGCCAATGTATAGACTCACAGCTAGCACAATGGGGCAAACGGAGGCCCCCGTGTATGTTTTACCGAAGGGTGAAACGACTGCATCTTAATGAAAAAGAATAATTAAAAGTCATTACTGCAACTTCTTCTTTGTGTATGTAGTGGTATACGTTATCAGTGTCACCCATGTCACGCCAAGGACTAACAGCTTATAGATATCGAATTCTTAACTAAATATAATTTCTGATTCTGATGACTCTCCAAAGGAGACTTTCCTTTGACCGAAATTGATCTAATGTTTCCATATACAACGTACAGCAACAACATAGGTCCAAAAACAAAGTGTTTTAACGAATTGTTACGCGCGACTAAACTTGTAGATAGTTCATCGATCTTGTCGTTATACCAAAACATTTATGCTAACACGGCCAACATTAAAATTCATTTCATCCCAACGTTATACGAAAATCAGCAGCGATCTTGTAATTTCCGAGATAAAACCAACAAAGTTTTGAGCATCTGATTAATTATTGTGTGCCTTCTTCGTTAAATTAAATAATGTAATAAAACATTTTATTATGATCGTTTGTTGTAGGATGCAAATTAAATATCCTCATGATTGATCTTTATTTGATTTTTTCGATAGGTTTTCGTAGTAATAGCTACGATCTGAACATAATTTGATATTTATCACTGACAATAAAATTTTGGAAACACCAAATTATGGCGATTAATCAAATCAATAACGAAAAATTTTATAGATTTGAATAGTAAAAATGTTCCATACTTCTATATATGCGCATACAATAGGTACTTGAATAGGATTTATGTGCGCTGCTGTTTGTTGAATAATTCATAAATTTAAAAATTTATTTGCAAAAAATGGAATGGGAAAAGTAGAATGAGAAAAGATATAATTGACCTTGTCTATTAACTTTTACTGTGGACTATGAAATATTTCACAGTATTCTAAGTGGTGACTGACGAGCTACTGTATGTCGTTTACTCGATTTTTCCCTTCATTATTTTCTTTCTCTCTTTTTTCACTCTCTTTTCACTTCACACTAAAAAAGTTGAGAATATTCAATGTGAAGTGTACTTACTTAGCGCCGCACGCTTGAAATAAACAACAAAAAACAAAAACGCGGGGTCGAGGGGCGGCAGCCCCTGTAAAGGGGAGTCAAGGGGGGAATATCTATTGTGAGGTCTGAGTAGACATTGCATCTGGAGATATTTTGTCCGTTTTTTGTGGGATATTTTGACTGGGGACAATCGGTCTTAGAGCACTTTTCGTTAGTTTGGGAAAACTGAAAGGGTAATTTGAGAGGGGAGAATATTTCTCAAGCAATCGACTTATCATAATCGCTACTATTTTCTTTCTATCAAGGGGAATATACTCTACCAATGAGACAATGGCCGTTCGAAGTTCCGGCTCTCGTGGTATCGATGAAACCTCTTTGCCGATCAGATTTAAAGACGACTTGCGTCCCTTTAAGAATTTTCACCTGAACGAAGGTATACATTTTCACGAAATCTTATAGAGATTTTAGTTCATTTACAGTCGATTTAGTCGGTTAAATTTACAAAACTCCTTTGATAAAACCGACAACCTATAACCGTTTTCTGTTATGGTGAGATCAAAGAACATTTTCCGAAAAGGAACTTGTTTTGTGAAAAAAAACATTAAACCTTTGACCTTAAAAAGTAAGAGCATTTTGGACGTACGGTGTTTTATTTCATTAATTTCATTTTTCGTAAATAAGTCGAGATAGAATAAAACTGTGAAAGTAGAGTCTGCAATCGACTTGTCTTTATGGGTAACTTACATTTTTTGTCTTAATTTCCGATTGTGGGAAAGTGCATGCGAATTTTTCTCTTATTTGAAAACTGCATGTCCTTGTAACTAAATCTATTGTCGGGTCGAGAAGGTCATAAGTTGAAATTACTAGCCCGTAAATCAGTTCTTTGGTAATCATTTTCATCTATAAGACAATATATTTAAAGTTAAGAGAAATCGGTCAAGTCGTTCGAGAGAAAAATTGTTCGCTGAGTGTTTGAGCGGCTTGGACTCAATGTTCAATGTGCCATCGAAGACGCTAAAGAGTTTTTTTTTGCCCTTCGAAACCACTTTTCTCAAAGGTCACTGCATTTCGAAAAGATTTTTGACACAAAATCGAGTAATTTTTGTGAATCGTTCAGGTATTTAAGACTGAGATAAAAATGTCAAATTTTGAAAATTTAGAACTAATGTGTGATTTAAACGTATGCATATTAGGGTGGTCCAAGAAACAAAAATGGCGAAAAGTGCGGACAAAAATGATCAAAAAAAGAAAAATGTTTGGAAGTGGAAATTCCAATTTGTTCACGGAAAACTCATATTTGAGGTGCCCTTTTTGGTTCGAAGTGTAACAAACTCGTCTAGAAAATTCACTAATTACTCTAGTTACCCTTAGGGACTGTCCCTAAATTACGTAACACGATTTTCGGGCTTAGACCCCCGGTGTCACATCGCGTAACAATCTTTTAAGCCCCCCCCCCCTTGTTACGTAACAAAATTCAAAAATATTTTTAAAAAATACTTTCAAGTACATTCATGATGTCAATTCGCAACAAAAATTTTTAAACAAAATTATGTTGAGTTCAAAAAATTGCGTCACAAATGCCAGACCCACCAGCGGAATAATTTTTCAACACTCAGTTTTTAGACGCAAAAATTAAAATTTACCCTAAACGATGTAATAAGAAATAAAAGTCAAATTTTCGCAGCGTAAAAACTGAAAGTACAGAAAAATTGTTTCGTCGTTGGGTCTGGCATTTGTGACGCAATTTTTTGAACTCAACGTAATTTTGTTTAAAATTTTTTGTTGCGAATCGAAGCTTAATGCGTCACCCCCCTCTGATTTCAGAACTTTTGTAACTGGAAGAAAATAGTTTTACCTTAGATGCTTAATGCGTCACCCTTTTCTGATTTCAGAACTGTTGTAAGCAGAAATAAAGACTTGCGTCACACCTCCTCTGTAAGAGGTTTTTTTGCGGTTAATTTATCTGTGGGCCAGTTGAATGAGCTCTTGATATGAATTTTAGAGTTGCAATCGTAATAGCTCAAAAGATAGTTTGAATTGCCATCATGACCACCAGTTTGCAATTCAAACAGTCTTTTGAGCTACTCCGATTGCAACTATAAGATGATCTTTAGCATGAGAGATCGTTACAAAATTTTAAAAATTCATTGAAAAATATAAATTTTCGTTAACATAACTTAGTTACGTAACATTGCCACAAATACCC
>CM055404.1:113347549-113369123 GCA_029228625.1 Pseudolycoriella hygida | reverse complement strand
GAACGCCGCCCAACCGAGACCGATCCTTCTCTTTATTTCAGCCGTTTGGTTGTCGAGACCGAGCTTCATGGCGTGGCCGAGATACTTGTACGAATTCACGATTTCAATTTCCTCGTCTCCGATCTTGATTGGTGTAGCACCATCGATGTTTGTCATCACTTTCGTTTTCGACATGTTCATCTTCAAACCGATTTTTTGGGCTTCCTCGTTGAGCTGCAACAGCATCGCTTCAATCTGTTCCAGAGTCGTTGATGTCAGGGCACTGTCGTCGGCGAATCGAAGGTTGTTCAGAAACTTCCCATTTATGTTGATTCCCAGTTCACTCCAATCAAGCTTTTTAAAAACCGTTTCCAGAGCTGACGTGAACAATTTCGGTGAAATGGTATCTCCTTGACGGACTCCTCTTCCAATTCGAAATGTATCGGTGGTTTTATGCAGTTTGACGCACGACGTTGCGTGCTCGTAGATATGTTTTATCATCCGGGTATATCTCGAGTCAATCCGACAATCGTCCAAGGAGTCTAAAATCGACCATAATTCGACCGAATCGAACGCTTTTTCGAAGTCTATGAAGCATATCGCGATGATGATTTTGTATTCGTTGCATTTTCCTATTAGACTTCTCATCACTTGCAAGTGGTCATTTGTGCTGAATCCGGAACGAAACCCTGCTTGTTCGATCGGCTGGTAGAAGTCTAGCTTCTTTGTGATCCGTTTCGTTATCACCTTCATAAACAGTTTGTAGAGGTGCGAGATCAAACTGATGGGTCTGTAGTTTTCCAGTTTCGTGATGTCTCCTTTCTTGTGCAGCAAAGTAATGACTGCGTTTTCCCATGATTCTGGTATTTTCTCTTGTTCGAGACACTTGTTGAACAGATCCGTTGTCATTTTGAGCAGTGTGGGTCCGCCTTCTTTGATTGCTTCGATCGGAATGTCGTCGTCACCTGGAGCTTTTCTTTTCTTCATTTCGTCTAACGAAGCCTGTACTTCGTTAATCGTTATGTCCGGCAAATCTTCGGAACCAACGTTCATTATCACCGGTCTCGCTTTTGCTCTTTCTGCCGGTAGGTTGGCTCGAACCGACGTAAAAAGGTCCTCATAGAACTCTCGCGCGATGTCCAATACCTTGTCCTGATCTGTTTGTATGACGCCCGCCTTATCGCGCAATTTAAAAATTTGTCTGTACCCGTTCGCCCGTTTCGCTCGTAATGCTTTCATATTCCCATTTGCTTCGATAGCGTTCATGGCCAGTTTCACGTTGTATTGTCGCAGATCGGTTTTCATTTTCTTGTTGATGGCTTTCGTTTTGTCTCTGTATTCAACAGTGTCTCGCTTTCCACCTTTCACCAAATCCAGTCTTTCTGCTATTAGGTCTAGCGTTTCCTTGCTGAGCTTCGACTCTTTAGTGCATGTAGATCGGCATCTGGTTTCCAGGAAGCTTCTCACTGAGGTCACTATTCTTTCTGTCAGCTCATCAATCGTTGCAGTTTGTTAATTCGTTCCGTTCAGTTCGTTGTCCATAGCTTCCTTAAATGCGTCGCTTTGTTCTTTCAGGCGTTCCATGTCTAAAACGACTTTTTTCTTGACCAACTTTTCTCTCTCTGTCCGTGTGTTCAAGACGACTTTGGCTCGCACCATTCGATGATCGCTGCCTGTTGTGAAACGGTTAAGCACAGTAACATCCTTGACAATCGATTTGCGGGTCGATATGATGTAATCGATCTCGTTCTTTGTTCTGCCGTCTGCACTGGCCCAAGTCCACTTCCTCTGAACCTTACCGGAGAAAAATGAGTTCATTGCGAAAATTCCTTGTTGTTGGAGAAAATTCAGCAAAGTATCTCCTCGTTCGTTCCTCTGATCGTAACCAAACGTTCCAATCGAAGTTTCTGCAACGTCTTCTTTTTTTCCCAATTTGGCATTGAAATCGCCGACTAGCAACTGATATTGAGCTCTGTTTTCTTCAATCGCTTTGGAGACATCTTCATAGAAGCTTTCAATTTCTTCGTCGTCGTGATCCGTCGTCGGTGCGTACGCTTGGATGACTTTCAAACTGTACATCGCATTTATCTTCAGACGCACATAGATGACTCTGTCGGAGATGCTGTTGATTTGGATTATACGATTCGACCAGCGTTTGCTGATGAGCAGTCCTACACCATGCATCGCTGTTTGGCTATCGCTTCCACGGTAGTACAAAGTGCTTCCTGATTTCAACTTCAAGCATTCTTCACCACGTCGCCTGACTTCGCTCAATCCGACAATGTCCCCTTTGATCTTTTCCAGTGCCGACTCCAATTCGAGAAGTTTTTCGTTCGATGATAGCGTTCGAGTGTTATACGTGGCAATGTATAGTCCGGTGTGACAACCTATTGTAACCCAGGGATTCTTAGCACCCTCTGCTCGTCGTCTGGTCTGACCGTTGTCGGAGTCAGGGATCAACGAGCGGCTGGGAACTGAGGGCCGATTTTTCCTGGTTGTGCTCTTCATCTTCGGGGGGGTTTTAGCCGTTCAAACACCACGCCGGCCGGTGCGGGTTGGTGAGTGATGGTAGTCCTGCTGACTCGGACTTTGCATGCTGCCGTTGTCTCTTGCTGTTGAGATCATCCGCCACCATGCTGAGGTACTATCCCATCTTGATAGCGCCTAACTGCCTTCGGCCCTCGCTCTACGTGACGTTGAGGTACTACCCGAAGACAGCCCCCCTCATCCTTCTGCTAAGTGACCCACACTAATACCCCAGGGTTGGTTACCTGATCGTTCATGTGGGTTGCTCACTATGACAGGTGTCACCACGGGTAGGATAGGATGTAGGAGTAGGTGGATAGAGGCTAAGGTACATAAGGAGTACTATATTACGCATACCACACCATTTGACACCCATTTTAGACTACTTAATCGTATTTAATTTGCCTGGAATCGATTCGGTCTTGTCCGAGATATTCATCAAAAACGATTTTGTGCAGACCATTTTTCAAAGAGTTCAAAACTACAAAATAATTTAAAAAAAACGGTTCTTCTACGAAAGTCTTCTTTTGGAATGAAGAATTGAATAAGCCATAGAGATCGAAATTCCGCAACACGTTGCATCATGACCGTGCGAATTTTTGGCAAATTCACTCTTAAGGTGTAGTCGCCGGTATTCTGTACAAGGAAAATGTTTCGCCGATATTTTGTACCAGGAAAATCTCTTCGATGGTAGTCAGTACAGGCTTCTGCGCCACCCATCACATTAAAAGTGGTTTTTGGTTTTTTGTACATAACTCGAGTAAATCTTTTCCAATTTTCATAAATTTTTTTTGTTTGAAAGATCTGGGCATGGCCGTCAATTTATGGAAGAAACTTTTTTGAATTTGAGTCCCTGTACTTAGATCGGGCACTAAAACCAAGTCTCTGCTAGGGCCATTAGTGTTTTTTGTACTTAACTCAAGTAAATCTTTTCCGATTTTTATAATTGTTTTTTTAATCGACAGGTCTATGAAAGCCCTACTATTTGTAGAAGAAACTTTTTTGAGATTGGGCCCTAGGATATAGCTAGGGCACTAAAAACGAGTCTCTGCTAGCGCTCTGAATTTTTTTTGTACTTAACTCGAATAAATCTCTTTCGATTTTCAAATTTTGTTTGATCGAAAGGCCTAGGATTGGCTCTCGTTTTATGGCAGAAAATTTTTTGATTAGAAACCCTTGGACTCAGTCAGGACCCTAAAACTGAGTTTCTACTACATAAATTGGATAAATCCTAACTGATTTTGTTGATTCTTTTTCTATTTGAGAGGTAATCGAGTGCCGAATTATATTCAAAAACAAATTTAGACCCGGTGTCTGTGCTTAGGGCTGAACTGGGCCGCAGGTCTGTCCTAAATCCTAAGGTAGGCCCTAACAAAAATTTTTTTTTGCTATGTTGCATAGCAAATTGAGGGAAACATTTTTGTCTATGGAAGTATGTGTCCGAGGCATTTCGTTATGGCCCTAGGACGGTCCTAAGGTCTGCCCTAGACAAAAAAATGGTTTTTTGCTATGTTGTAAAGAAAATTGAGACGAATATTTTTGTCTATTTGGAGATCAATTTTGTGCTTTCGGGAGAGTTCTTTTGCACCGTTTCTTCAGACGGGTTTCTCAATATTGCCGGCAATTTCCTATACAACTTAATGTGGACGTAATTTCATACTCTTAAAAGTTAAGGCGTTAGCTGAGGATAGGTCCGGTTGGAGAAGCATGTTGGAGAAGGCCAAGACCCTTAATGGGTTGTAGGGCCGGTTATGTAAGTAAGTAAGAGTTAAGGCAAAATTGACTTAAATACGTTCGAGTCTTTTCGTAACATCAACTCTGTTTGCCCCATCTATTCTGATACGTACGGGTCCCTTCATATGTTTTTTCCTTTTTGACGGCTGGAAGCTTTGGTGAAGGTTTTACGCGGCCTAATTTTTGTTGTATTGTCATGCGGTAACCTTCCGCCGCATTTCCCAACCTAAAACGTATGAAAGGACCCGTTCGTATCAGAATAGATGCGGCAAACAGAGTTGATGTTACAAATAGTCTCGAACGTAAGTAAATATTGCCTTAACTCTTAATTGTATGAAATTACGTCCACATAAACTGTATTGAAAAACCCGTCCGAAAAGACGGTGTAAAGCACAAAACTGATCTCCAAATAGACAAAAATGTTCGCCTCAATTTTCTCTACAACATAGCAAAACACCTTTTTTGGGCTGACCTAGGGCCCTAGGTAGAGGGCTCGGACACATACTTCCGTAGACAAAAATGTTTCCCACAATCTGCTCTACAACATATCAACAAAAATTTTTTTTGGTTAGGGCCGACCTTAGGACCGACATGAGGCCAACTTGAGCCCTATGCAAAGGCAAAATTTTCTTTTATAGATTGTCGATCATGCCTAGATTTTGCAAACAGAAAAAAATTTTGAAAATCGGAAAAGATTTACTCGAGTTATGTACAAAAAACACGTAGAGGCCTAGCTTACTTACTTACTTAACCGGCCCTACAACCCATTAAGGGTCTTGGCCTTCTCCAACATGCTTCTCCAACCGGACCTATCCTCAGCTAACGTCTTCCAGCTGGTTACTCCCGCAGTTCTCAGGTTGGCAAAAGCTGCATCGCACCATCTGGATTTTGGTCTGCCTGTACTTCTTTTGCCTTCCGGTTTGGTGATAAAAAGTTTCTTCGGGATACGATTGTCGTCCATACGCTGCACATGACCAAGCCATCGTAGTCTGTTAATTTTTATTGTTCTAACTATGTTCGGCTCTCCATAAAGCTGTATAAGCTCATGATTAAATCATCTGCGCCATCTGTTCATATTTTCGTCATATACTGGTCCGAAAATTGTCCGCAGTACCTTTCTTTCGAACGTGAGCAGCGATTGTTCGTCTTTCTGAGTCATGCACCACGACTCCGACCCATACGTAACTATTGGTCTTATCACAGATTTGTACAGTGCGCATTTAGAGTTTCTGCTTACTGATTTGGACTTTACAATTTTTATCAGGCTGTAATAACTCCGGTTGCCAAGAGTTATCCGTCTTTTGATTTCGTCCATGATTACGTTGTCAGAATTAAGCTGAGATCCAAGATATACGAACTTGTCTACCACCTTAAATGTGTGTGTGTCAATTGTTACGCTTTGGTCGTGTTGTCGATTCGATGGGGAGACAATCATGTTGGTCTTTGTGTCATTAACCTTCACCCGAGGTCGGTACCTTTTCTGTCCAAAGCCGTGAACTTTTCCTTAACAGCTTCCATGTTTCGGCCCAAGATATCCAAGTCATCAGCGAAGCCCAGCAATTGACTGGATTTGGTGAAAATGGTGCTGCTGGTGTCGATGTCCATGGTTCTCACTGCTGCTTCAAGGGTCAAATTAAAGAGCAGCGTCGCGAGCGGATCACCTTGACGTAGTCCTTCCTCAATGTCGAAAGCGTCTGACAATTTGCTTCGGATTCTTACTCGGCTGTTAGCTCCATCCATTGTCAACTTTGTTAGCGAGATTAGTTTTTTGGGAACCCCAAATTCCTCCATCACTCTCCATAACTTCCTCTTGTTGACACTGTCATATGCTGCTTTGAAGTCTACGAACAAATGGTGTATTTCCACTTTGTACTCCTTACACTTCTCCAAGATCTGTCTAATGCTAAACAGCTGGTCCGTTTTTGAACGACCTACACGAAAACCACCTTGATATTCACCAACAGTAGATTCCATGTATGGAAGAAGGCGTTTGTATAGAATATTCGCAAATATCTTGTAGGCGATATTCAAAAGCGAAATTCCGCGATAGTTGCCACACTCCAATTTGTCGCCTTTCTTGTACAAAGGGCAGACGATGCTAGTCTTCCACTCTCCCGGCAACTCCTCGACATTCCAGATGCGCTTGATGAGCTCGTGCATCTCCATACATAATGCGTTACCACCGTGCTTGAAAAGTTCTCCAGGTATGTTGTCGGTTCCTGGGGCTTTGAAATTTTTGAGCTTTAAAATTTCATGCTAGACTTCCTTTAGCGTTGGTTCTGCAATATGTGGCTGCGCGGTCTGAAATGGTAAGTTGTTGTTGGTGTCGTTTCGGTTCGGTGGTCTGTTCGGGTTCAGCAGTTCCTTAAAGTACTCCGCCCATCGTCTGATGCACCTTTCCTCATCTGCTAAGAACAACCCATCCTTGTCCTTGCACAATAAAGGTTGTTGACTGTAACCTTCCTCGATTCGTTTACTTTCCGGTAAAAATTCCGCGTCTCTTTTCGATTACCAAACCTTTCAATTTCGATTAAAACTTCCTTGTCATGTTGTCGCTTTTTTCTTCGGAATAGTTTTTTCTCGAAATTTCTCTTCGAACGGTACTCTGCCATGCCAGTTCGAGTGCATCTATTTAGATATCTCGCTCGAGCCGCATTTTTGTCATCCAGTGCTTTTCTGCGTTCGTCATCGAACCAGTCATTTCTTTTCTTTCCCGTTCTCGTTCCTATCGTCTCTGCTGCGGTTTGCTCTACGTTTCGTCTAATTTGATTCCATGCATCGTCTACGTTTCGTTGTTCGCTTTCCATTTCGTCAATAATTTTCTTCTCCAAACTATCCACATATTGTCGTTTAATATTTTCGTCCTGCAGTTTCTCGACGTTCCACTTTTCCAATGCCGGCTGTCGATTGTGTGAAATCGAAACTCGAGCCCTAACAACCACCTTTACCAAGTAGTGATCTGAATCGATGTTCGGTCCCCTACAACTTTTGACATCCAAAACATTTGAACAGTGACGCCCATCTATAAACACGTGGTCAATCTGGTTTTTGGTTCGTCCATCAGGTGATACCCATGTCGCTTTGTGGTTGTCTTTATGTTCGAAATAGGTACTGCAGACAACCATGTTCCTTGACGCTGCGAAATCAATTGCCAACGTTCCATTTTCGCTTGTCTTTTCGTGGAGGCTATATTTACCAATAGTGGGACGGTAGTAGACTTCGCGACCTATCTTGGCATTCAAATCCCCAAGTATGAATTTGATGTCTCGATTCGGTGCTCCATCATACACTTTCACCAGTTTCTCGTAAAATAGCTCCTTCGCTTCATTATCTTTTTCCTCCGTTGGAGCGTAGACGTTAATAAGAGTATAATAATAAGAGGCCTAGCAGGGAATCGTTTTTAGTGCCCTAGCTGAGTCCAAAGACTCAAATTCAAAAAAGTTTCTTCTATAAATTTTCGGCTATGCCCAGGTCTTTCAAACAAAAGAAAATTTATGAAAATCGGAAAAGATTTACGCGAGTTTTGCACAAAAGACCAAAAACCACTTAAACGACCCTAGCTCGGCGACTCTTCAATAGATTTTTCGATTATCTTTCAGGGAAAAAAAGTTTTTGAAAATCGGTTGAGTTTTAGTCGATTTATCGTGTTGACTGAAGGACGGACGGACATTTTTTTTTGCTGATTCGTCATCTAAGGACCATGATCGGTGCTCCCCCCTTCACCTGGGTCAAAATTCGACTGGTTACAAACGTCGTGGTAAACGCAATGGGCCCGTTTTCGAAGCACTGCGTTCTTCGTACGGGTCTAAAAAATTGGATGCAGGTTTGTAACCTATAGTGAAATTTAGACCCTTAAATCACGTCATAAGAGTTAATATTACTTTGTTTATGTAGTAAAACATGATATTTTTGTCAAACAACCCTCGATGTTAAAATTTTATTTTGTAGTGGTATCCAAACAAAAGATTTGAAAGAAGAACATTTTTCATAAGATTTTGAACTCGCCGAGTTCTAGCGGTAAGAAGATCGGCTAATAAAATGCTCTTTGGTTGGGTCTCGCATGTCCACGAAACGACAGATGCGTCTACCCTGTAAAAAAACCTTTTTTAAGGACTATTTTAAGTAGATTAAATCAAACTTGTTTGAACATGACTCCTCATCTTATGAAAGTCTCATGCAATTTTCGTAGAACCTGCATTTTTCATGATGCTCTCAATTTTTGACACCGCCTAGAATACTTTAGATTCAGTTGCATTCATAGACACTTTTCATCAGTGACCAATTTGGAATCATTTTCGGACGGTGGCCCCGAGATTTTTCGGCCACTTAATTCCTCCATTAATTTTTGGACCGCCCTGATGCATAAACTTGTTTCGAGCAATAATTGTATGTTTCTGATATACATAATATGAAAATTTATATTGTATACATACTATATTTGCTTAATTATACTATGCTGAGACCCAAAATATTGTTAAACACTCAAAAAAGACGTACGTGAGACTTGTGTATTTATACGTTTGTATGGCGCATAACGTCGCTTGGGTTAGCTGGACGTACATTGTACTGTGTTCTTGTAAAATGTACAAGTGCTCTCGAACATTTAAGCTGTTCATTTTACATGTAGAATGCTCATTGTACCATGTATTTGTAAAATATACAAGCTGTTCTTCAACACTTTAGCTTTACGTTTTAATTGTTCACACGCAAAAATTTAAATTGACGCAAAGCAATCTAATTTACAAGTTTAATTTTTGCAGCGGGGAAACTGAAAGTACAGAATAGTACTTTATTGGTGGGCGAGAGAAAACCGAGGATTTCTTCTTATGTAAATATTGTACATAACGAGTGAGCGTAGCGAACATGTGAGAGTACAATATTTACATAAGAAGATATCCGAGATTTCTCACGCCCACCAATACAATATTTTATATCATTAGGCGAGAGAATATCGTACGTTATTCATTTGAGCGCATGAACGTGATAGCTGCGAGAATTTGTCACTGCTTCGAAGTGTCAAGGTCCTGGGTTCGAGTCACGGCAGCTGCAGGTCTTTTTTTCAATATTTTATTTTATTTTGTTTATTTGGTCGTTTTGGTCGTCACGTGAAATTACTATTTTCATATAGACATTTGAATTTTGCTCTGTGAGAAAATCACATTTATAACATAAATAAAAACTGATTCAAATACAAAACGAACAAAAATACAAATACAAAACGTAAAGAAAACCACTCAAAATACATAAGCCTATGTTGTATATCGAGAAAAACAACGCTAGTGTTTGTGAGAGACACATTTGTACATTCTACGTTACTACATGCTTCTATTTGTCAACAAACAGTATCAACAAAATTTCTACATACGAAATGAGCGAATTTGTGCAGTGGTTAGCGGATCGGTGGGTCGTGAGTTCAAATCACGGCAGTGCCACTGTTTTTTTCAGTGAATTGGCAAAGAGAAAACGAATTTTCCCTAGTGATTTAATGTATGGTTTTTCCTTTATATGCAAGAGTGAATAACGTACGATATTCTCTCGCCGATGATATAAAAATTATTTCGTTGTTGGGTCTCCCTTTTGTGACGCAATTTTTAAAAAAGTGATGCAATTTTTTTAAAGAATGAAACTTTGACCACAAGCCAACATTTAATTCAATCAAATTTTTGCGTATTATCAGCGATAGCGTCACTTCAAGCGATATCATCAATTTTGGGAGCGCACTTACGAACTGCGTCACACTTTACCTTTAAAGAGGTTTTTGTATGCTTGTAGATTGCAAAGTATATAAACAGAGAAGTTAACGCAGATCATGAGGGAATCACAAGAAATACCAGAAATACGGAGTCCAAGTTTGCAGTGAATATTGTTTTTGTTATGTTGCACTCATATGAAATTGGCTTCGTTTCTATACAATCTTTTTCACCTCATCACTAGCTGCAACTTGACGCAACCAAATTCCATATGTGTACAATATGACAAAAACAATATTCACCGCAAACTTGGACTCCGCGGCCTCCGCGGCTAACTGTGGATCTGCGCTACCTTCAGTGTTTATATACTTTGGTAGATTGTCCAAAATTTTTTTGTCGAAATGTGTATATATGTGGTCGAAAAAATGA
The DNA here is from genome assembly GCA_029228625.1 of Pseudolycoriella hygida. Classification (NCBI taxonomy): domain Eukaryota; kingdom Metazoa; phylum Arthropoda; class Insecta; order Diptera; family Sciaridae; genus Pseudolycoriella; species Pseudolycoriella hygida. Next base: position 113,358,765 of record CM055404.1, on the reverse strand, counting down.
AAAAATTTATTTATTTTAAAAATTATTTGACGTTTAAAATGTCATTTTGACAGTTGCTTTGACAGGTGATGGGACGAATCGTAGGGGTCGGACTCGGATTTTTATTTTCATTACATAAAACAATTGTCCTTTGCGTCCGAACTTCTAAAAAAAAAATTGTCCTAGCCCCAGGCACCCGCCACGTGTGTGTACTAAAACCACAAAAAGCTCAATATCGTTATTTCCCATAATACATTTTACATTTAAAATCTGATGCTACTAAAAATTTGTCCTCAATTTGTCCTCAAATCCTGAATACTTGTTTTTAGTGCGGTGACACTTTTTTAGAACAAACTCGTGTTACTACAAAAATTTTGGATGCCAATTTTTAATTCACTGAAACTAAAAAATTGTACTCAATTTGTCCTCAATTTCGCATCTAACGTACATGCACTAGTGAGCTGTTTCATTGTGTTATAACAAGCCAAAAAAAAAAAAAATCATTTGGTAAACAATTATTTTAATATTTTTATATAACAAAGAAATGTCCTTAATTTGTCCTAACCGATGGTACTTTTACTTTTGAGATACATCGATTGTAAATATCAAATTGATAGTTTGTACTTAAACTCAAAAGCTCAAAAATGCGTAAACCACCAAACCCTCCGATTCTTTACAATTCAACTACACAAAAAAATTGTCCTCAATTTGTCCTTTCCAATAGTTCTTTCACTTTTAAGGTCGTCTGTAGATACCAAATTGATTTTTAGTACTAAAAGATCAAAAAGCTCAAAAATGCTAAAATCACCAAACCCTCTACTTTTTCGCAATTCAACGATACAAAAAAATCGTTCTCAAATTGTCCTAACCTACAATCATTTCTATTTTTCGATTTTGAGCCTCTATAGTGAACTAGGGCCCTACTCAATTTACAGGGCCCTTGTATGGTGTGCCAATAAATATTCACCGAATTAGATGTGTAAAATGAAGACTACATAATTCCTTCCTACGTAATTCATGTGGTAAGTTATGTCACATGAACAAATATTTTTTTCCTCGTCACACTAATTGTGAAAACGATGTGGAATACACAATTTTTGATTATTCGAAAAGGACAAAATGGGGACATTTTCTGTTGCTAATCATAATTCCAGAGCAGTACTGGAAATTGTCCTTCAGTAAAATATGTAACAAAGTTCCCTTGCGTGCGTCGCCGGTTCAAATCCAGTCGTCGACCACTTTTTTTCCACACCATACAAGGGCCCTGTAAATTGAGTAGGGCGCTAGTTCACTACAGAGACTCAAAATCGCAAAATAGGAATCATTGTAGGTTAGGACAAATTGAGAACAATTTTTTTGTATCGTTGTATTGCAAAAAAGTAGACGGTTTGGTGATTTTAGCATTTTTGAGCTTTTTGATCTTTTAGTACTAAAAATCAATTTGGTATTTACAGACGATGTACCTTAAAAGTGAAAGAACTATTGGGAAGGACAAATTGAGGACAATTTTTTTGTATGTTTGAATTGTAAAGAATCGGAGGGTTTGGTGGTTTACGCATTTTTGAGCTTTTGAGTTTTAGTACAAACTATCAATTTGATATTTACTATCGATGTATCTCAAAAGTAAAAGTACTATTGGTTAGGACAAATTGAGGACATTTCTTTGTTATATTAGAATTTTAAAATAATTGTTTACAAAAAGATTATTTTTTTGGGGCTTGTTATAACACAATGAAACAGCTCACTAGTGCATGTACGTTAGATGCGAAATCTGAAAGTAGTTTCAGTTAGGACAAATTGAGGACAATTTTTTAGTTTCAGTGAATTAAAAATTGGCATCCAAAATTTTTGTAGTAACACGAGTTTGTTCTAAAAAAGTGTGATTACAAGTAGTCAGGATTTGAGGACAAATTGAGGACAAATTTTTAGTAGCATCAGATTTTAAATGTATTATGAGAAATAATGGTTTTGAGCTTTTTGGGGTGTTTGTACACACCGGTGGCGGGTGTCTGGGGCTAGGACAATTTTTTTTAGAAGTTCGAACGCAAAGGACAAATTGAGGACAATTGTTTTATGTAATGAAAATAAAAATCCGAGTCCGACCCCTACGATTTGTCACAACACCGGTTTGACAGACTGATTTTTTATCCTAATTGACTCATAATAATAAATGTAATAAAAATATAATAATAATAATAAATAAATGAAAAATAAACTTGACTTTCTGTTACTCAAATGAGGTATATACATTGTACTTACTACTTACATATTACTTGTAAAAAAAATTCCGTTGTACAGCGTACATGCCATGCCACTTGTACAATGCAAGGGAGCAACAATAAATAATTGAATCCATAAACGAGTGGTTTCATTCGGTTAAATCGTCAAGCTACACAACTGTGAGGAACTTGTGCATGGTATCACTTAAACCACTTTTTTTTACTGGACATAAATTGTACAACTGAATCGTTCATTAAACAGGTGCAATGTACATTGTGCTAAGTTTTATAAACTACACACAAGTAGCGACAACAAACCAAAGACGGAACAAGTGGTGTAAAAGCGATGCACACTGCACACACTTAAAATTTGCTAAGTGAAAAGCCTTTCATTCAGTGCTCTAAGCTCAAAACATTGACCACATTATGGAAAGTGATAGAATCAACTGAAAATCATCTTCGTTGCCGATTGCAAAGAAACAACGAGCGTTACAATTGCACAACCAAATATTTGTTAACCCATGCGAACGGGTTCCAGAATTACGTTTTAAGAAAATGACTAAAGAAAAAAAACATTCCTGTATGCTAATTAATTTCAGAAGATTAATTATTGGTCGGTGCTGTTAACCGAGAGCCTTCAGAAAATAATATTTAATTAATTCATCAATAACATTCATTAGCGATGAATTTATTTTAAAATGTTAACGTTAAGTTTATTAATTACAATGAATGCACTTCGAATATGTGCATAAAAACATGTATTTTTTGTGTAACCCACATGCTCGAGCATTAACAGAATATAATTTCCATTGTTAATTTCCATCACAATATGTTGTGTGAATATTTTACATTTTACTTGAAAAAAATATTATAATTTATTTAGTGATGGTTCAATTTAGGTTTTTTATTTACCGCATTAAATGCAGACGGATTTTATGATTCGTTGTGGTTTTCTCTGTTCCAAAGGCATGGGATGAGATGATAAACGTTTTTGCATGTAAAAAGTCTTTAAGCCGTAAGAATGAATCATATATCAAAGATTGAGATGTCAACGTAGCAATTTATTTTTCGAAAAGCTTTATTGTTCAACCGACCACTTGTTTTCTTTAATAAACCAACAAAAGATATTTCGATTATACTTTCCGTTAAATGAATAGAATTTCTTTGTTTCATCGATAAACATCAACCACATCGGAAATTGGAAAACCAGATATCGCGTCGAGTTTTGCCTGTATCAAGAGACAACATTCAATTTCCTGAAAGGGTAAGATTCTTATAAAGATTTTTTTCCAAAGTGTCAATGGTATTCACCGTGTAAACTCATGATAGTGTCTTCAACACAACGACGAAATTTTTTGATGGCGTACGTTGGAAGGGTCGAACAACCGTTGTCGTGTCAGTGGGCTTTTCTACGGTGAAGGGGAATTTCGCACACGCTTGTGTTTGTGCGAAGTTCTCCCATAGGGGGGAGTGGGACTCCTGCAATCACTAAAGAAAAACGCACACGATTTCCATAGTTCGCATACGACTTCCATACTCCCAACATAGTTTGCACACCATTTCTGTTCTTCACTCATAGATCGCACACGATTTCTGTATTTCCCACATAGTTCGCACACGATTTCCATACTTTCCACATAGTTCGCACACGATTTCCATTAGATTTATCAGTTTGGGACGACCTATTGTTGGTCTTGAAACACAGATCCTATGATCCTTTGTTCCTTTTCCTGCTCATCATATAAATCATTATGTGAGCCTACCTGTCGCTTCCAAGAACCGGTCCAAAATGACAGGTCCACATTTGATAGCCTCAGATGGTCTCACATAAAATTCAGAAGAATCCTGCGTCTCATTTGGAGGAATTTAGGGCAATCACATATCACGTGTATGTCCGTTTCCTCTTCTAATCCGCAAGAACATCTTGGGGTCTCCGACAACCGCATCTTATTCAGGTGTCGGTACAGCCCACACCCCTCTACTATCCTTCTGATACGATCACGATTCATTTTGATAAGGTCCTTGGCCCATTTTTCATCAGGTTTCGGGAAGAATCGCTTCTTGGATCCATCAGTGAAAAACACTTTCGCATTTTTAGGCAAACATGTTGGCCACCCATCCAGCCATTCTTGCCTGCTCGGAAATGTCGCTTCAAAATGCCTAGTGAAGTCAGTTACTGGCGCCATCCGGCCTCTTGGCATGTCAAAAAACGGATACGAAATTCTGTCATGCCATGCCATGAACGGAAGTACGGGGCCCAGAGGCCTGACTGCTCTATCCTATCCGCAGTGGCGAAAGCTCTTGCCTTAATTACTAAGTTTAAAGACGGTATCGCTGGCTCCAATGACGCGATGGCCGTGGTCTTCATAGTTCCAGTGATGCTTATGCACACTAGCCTTTGTATCTCACTCAGTCTCTTCCTTGCTTTCTCCACGTCCATTCTTGGCCACCATACTACAGAACCGAGACTCATCATGGGCCGGATCACAGCCTCGTAGAGCCACAGAATGGCCTTAGATGACAGACCCCAGTTCCTCCCAAAGGAGTTCTTACAGATCCAAAACGCCGTCAAGGCCTTTTGTGCCTTGTCTTCGGTATGATCGATCCAATTTAGTTTGATGTCCAGAATGTTCCCGAGGTATTTTGCCCTTGGAGCGAGTTTAGAGATGAGCGGGTCGACCATTTTTCGAAACCCGACGCGGACCGAACCCGACCCGATAAAATTTTTCGAAACCCGAAACCCGAACTGTTTCAAAACCCGACCCGGACCAAACCAGACACTCAAGTTTTTCGAAACTCACAACCCAAATTACTTCGAAACAAAAATTATTTCAAGGTCTGACGTCTGTATTCTTCACGGACCTTAGACTAAAACAAAATTCGTGTAATGTAAGATGATAAAATTTGGACGAGTTTTGTAAAATATAAAAAGTCAATAAAGGATCGGGACCCGAATAAAAAGATGCAACAATAACCCGATAAAATTTTTCGAAAAACGAAACCCGAACAGTTCCAAACCCGGCCCGGACCGAACCCGACCCGATTAAAATTTTCGAAACCAGAAACCCATGAACCCGAAAAAAACAATTAGGGTTCGGGTTCGGGTCGGGTTTTTCGAAGTTTCGGGTTGCTCATCTCTAAGCGAGTTCTAGGTCCTCACTGAAGAGCCTCATCTGATCTGATCTGATCCTGTTGTTCTTTTACTGAATAGCACAAGGTCTCTCTTAGTGGGGTTGACCCTTAGGTGTTTCTAGAAACACCAGTCCTCCACTATTCCCAGTGCAACTCTCATGCGATCTCTCAAGGTGCTTTCAAACTTCCCTCTAGCTAGAACCGTTACGTCGTCTAAATACCCCTGCGCATATATTCCTTCTTCATTCAGTTTTTTAATGAGGGAGTCTAACACTATGCACCATCGTATGGGTGAAAGGATCCCGCCTTGTGGGCATCCCTTGGCTACCCAAAGATTTTTCTTGTGACCACATATAATAGCCTCAACCGTTCTATCCCTGAGCATGCTTTCTATCCATCTCACCACAACTCCTCTCACTCTTCTTTCAACCAGGGCTTGACGGATAATATCGAACCTCGTGTTGTCGAAGATTTCTCTATCTTCGTTACCAGACCATGCAGGGCAGATTCCGTTGACCTGCCGGTCCAGTAAGCGATTTTCATACTTCCCACATAGTTCGCACACCATTTCTGTACTTCCCACATAGTTCGCATACTAATTGTGCCAAATTCACCCCCTGGGGGATCTTCGCACTGTGCGAAATTCCTCACATAAGGGGAACTTCGCACTGTGCGAAAGTCCCCCAGACGTTTCAATTCTATATTCACAGCGAATATAATTTTTATTTCTACATTTCGTACGATTACAAATTATATTGGAGTGTCGTTATAAATGCCGCAATCATATCTTTTCTTTGCGTGTATACACTCATTTAGGAGAGTATTCAGGGGAAGGGGTCGGTCATACGTTCCATCAGGATAATGTTTACTTATTCAAATCTAGAAAAGCTTATACTGGGCCATTTTCCCCTAAAACCCTGAAACACGTGTTCTCTAAAGTTTTAATTCTCTACAACTTTGCCTTTGGAAGCAACTTTCTACTTATTATAGTTCTAGACTGTCGACTGCTTTACCAATTGCGCCACCGGATACTTATGTGTTTGATTGTTAAATTTGTATAAAGTGTTGAATTATAGAAAGTACATCACCAGCACATTTTTGGTACATTAAATGTGATAGGAATAGTGTACACCTTATCACGCACATAAAATGTGCGAAAAATGTACTTGTGATCTAGTGCAATAATAATACATCACAAGCCCATTTTTGGTACATTAAATGTGGTAGGAATAGTGTACAGTGTACACCTTATCACGCACATAAAATATGCGAAAAATTTACTCGTGATCTAGTGCAATAATTTCGAGTTTTAATAGCACAAAAAATGTACCTTTTATTTACATCGAAAAATGTACTACATGACAAGCACAATTTTGGTATATTAAATGTAATAGGAATAGTGTACACCTTATCACGCACATAAAATGTGCGAAAAATGTACTTGTTATCTAGTGCAATAATTTCGAGTTTTAATAGCACAAAAATGTGCTTTTTATGTACATCGAAATATGTACCACTTTACAGGCACATTTTTTGTACATTTTAGGTACATATTCTCAACAACATTGAATTTCGCACATTTAATGTATATTCAGTGGGCACCACATCAAAAAGTGTGATCTGTGTTATCTGGGATACTTGCTGAGATATTTGCGAAAAAGTTTCATCGACCCTCGAAAATTTCATGTCCGACCTCCACTTCTTCGACCATATCTGCGGAACTACTTGGCCAATTTTGCTCATCTTCGAAATCGAATCATGGGAGGCATGTACTTTTCAGGCTGATCGGTTGAGCCGTTTAAAAAAAAAAAGTGGAGACGGACGGACAGACAGACGGACATTTTTTTTATTGCTGATTCGTCATCTCTAGACGATAATAGATGCAACTCCCCCAACTTCCCCCTCGATTTACCCCATGTTACAATAAAATTGTTTGCACTAAACGTATAGGACATTTTTATTTCGTACGGGTCCAAAAAAGCGTTACGTAATTTATGGACGATCCCTAAATATTTCTTCTCCCACTAAATCAGGTTACATAGCATAAAGTATTTAACATACTTTGCGAGTTTATAGTTTGGTTATAGTTTTCCCACTTTTTCCCAATTTTCTCATGTTTTTCCATAAACAATTTTCGGGACATTTTAGGAAATAAGGTAAAAATGTAGTGCACATTGAATTGTGATTGTCCTCCATGGATTTTCTTAGCGATTAGGAGCTTAGGAACTCAAATGAAGCATGTAGTAATCCGGCTCTGGCAATCGGCAAGAACGAGGTGAACAATTGAATCTTCCAAATGTTACCATAGAATTTGGGAGAAATTATGCACAATTAAGAAAATAACGTTGGTTGGTGAATTGAATGTGCAAACGAACGCAGCTGTTTGAAAATTAGTTTGCAATTACTTCGAAATAGACAAATATGTTCGCTTTAACGTGAACGACCGCTTTGGGAAATATATTTGCATAACCCTAACATACTCAACGGTATAAACGTAACATCGTTCGACTGACGAGCAATCAAAGTTTAAGATATGCAAAGTTAAGTTTTATTCATCTAAATAAACAGAATTGAATTTTGATGAGCATGACCGAAATATCTAACTCAGTTGTTGCTATCAATTTTAGCTCCCGGCGAAAGACGAAAATTTGGGTCTGAAATTATATTCATAAACTATTTCCAAGGCGGATTTATCGTGTAAGAAATTCAAAGTTTACTTTTTCAAATAGTAATTTATGTTCAGAATGACAAAGAGCAGATTTTTGTAGTTAAGACTGTTGTGAACGCTAAAACAATTTTTTTTTACCGAAAAGTAATTTTTCAAAGCAAAACCCCTTTTTAAAAAGGAAATGTGACGCAAGTCTTTGTCCCGGCAAAACTTAAGTTTACTGGTCAAGTCGGTGATTGGGCAGGGGGGTAGTGCTGAAAATATTTTTTTCCTTTTTTTACATTTTTTGTGTACTAGGAAGTGTTTTGAAGTGCTGGAATGTGCTGGGAAGGGCTGAGAAAGGCTGGGAGGGGCTGGGAAGGGATGGATGAGTGGTAAAAAGGTTGTGGAAGAGTGGAGCCATGATTGGACGCCTTAAAGATTAACATTAAGCAAATTAGGCGCTTTAAAAAGCCCACGTTAAGCAAATTGAGCGCTTTAAGTAGAAATTGTATCGATTATTAAGGTATTCGCTGAGTGGACATCAATTTTGTATGGACTCACCCAGGATAAGCCACGTGGAGGCTGCTTACTTGTAACCCATTGGCCCTGAAAAGGGCATTTTCTTCGAACTGAGATGGGGACCCCTCGGCTCGTCACTACCGAAGTATTTACCGACTCCAAGCCTCTCTCAGTACCTTTATATCGAAGCAAGTGCGTTTACTATTCATCCTCCTTTTGATTTGATGCTTCCATCTAGATAGGTTACAGTCTTGTTCGTTGTTTCGTAAGAGTATGCACGACTTCGTCTTTCTGCATCATGCATGGGATCATTGAAATATAAATATCGGTATGCGACATTGGCAGAGAGGTGACTGCCGCCAAATAACTATTAGGGGTGTGCGATGGTCAAAGAATCAAAAAGTTAGGGGTCCACAAAAAATTCTTTGGTCCCATAGATAGCGAAAACGCAAGTCCAAAGCTTTTTATTTCATGTTTACAACTTGCGCAAATTCAATGAACTCAAAAGTTCGAGATTTCGGACCATTCGGCATTCCCACCTTCACCAAAAATCCGATTCGAGATAAGTTTGAGCTACATTAACTTTTTTTGACTAATCAAACTTCAATTTAATGAAAAAAAAATAAAAATTTGGCGAAAAGGCATTTTTCGTCAGTCGTCAAAGTTCGCCGACCATGGAAAATTCCGTCTCGAAAAAACTTTGAAAAGCTGAAATCGATATGATAAACTGAGTTTTTATCGTTTGAATGCTTCTAATACTTATTTATTGAAGTGAAGATTGCAGACAAGAAAGGGTTTTGGGAAAAGATTCAAAAATGGTCAACCTATCACCCTTGCATTGTTGAAAAATATGGAAAAATTGGCTGTTTTTACAATACATGGAAAATACAACTTCGTAAATATGATGTTTTAAACAGACCTTTGACTTGGAATATCATATTTAGTCAGAAATATTACTTTTCCAGTAAAAAATTGCAACTTACGAGCCATTTTAGAAAAATGATCTTTTTATCTATTGAAAAAACAGCCATTTGACTTTAGCATCGATGTTCATTCCAAGGTATTTCGCCGAATTTTTGTGTGGAACGAGGTTTCCATTCATCCTTAGTCTCTTAGGGTGCGGTATTTTTTTGTTTGTGAAATTGACGTGAACTGCTTTTTGGTCGTTCAGTTTAATTCTCCATTTCTTTGTCCAGTTTTCAACAGCGTCATTGGATTTTTGAAGAAGTGCCGTTGATTGAGTTGAGCATTCGTTTTGGCTGTGGCTGCATTAGCTGTGTCATCTGCGAAGGTAGCTGTCATAACATTTGTTGTTTGAGGTAGGTCGCTGGTGAATAGAAGATACAGGATTGGTCCCAAAACACTTCCTTGAGCAACTCCAGCCTTTATATCCTTGTATTCTGAGTAATCAGCACTATGGTTGACACGGAACATTCTGCCTGTTATATACGATGTGAATAGGTTCACGTATTGTATTGGCAGGAATTGATCAAGTTTGTGTAGTAATCCTTCATGCCACACTTTATCGAAAGCTTGCGATACGTCTAGGAATATGATAGAGCAGACTTCTTCTCCTTCTAACGCTTTTTCAATGATGTCGATGAGTCGATGCACTTGTTCTATTGTTGAGTGTTCTCTGTCTGAATCCAAACTGATGATTCGGTAGCAGGTTCTTTTCTTCTATGATTGGTTTTAGTCTTTTCAAGAAAAGTTTTTCAAAAAGTTTTGACATGATAAGAAGCAGAGAGATTGGTCTATAGGAGTCCATTTTTGTTGCCTTTTTCCCTGGTTTCAAAATCATGATCATCTCGGCTACTTTCCAGTAGGCGGGAACATGCATAAGTCTGAATGTAGCGTTGATCAGAAGCAGAAGCATCTGTAATCCTTTTGTGGGTAATTCCTTGAGAACCATTCCAGTGATGAGGTCGTATCCTGGAGATTTCTTTGGGTTCAAGTTATGCTTTAGTTCACGTTTGAGTTCCTTAAGTGTCACTTTTTTTATGTTTTTATTCCAATTGTTTGTCACGTGCGGAAATACGTCGTCAGTAGTGTCATCTGCTTGATTTGGCGTGAAGATATTTCCTAGGTGTTGAGCGAAGGTGTCAGCTTTCTCCTGGTCAGTTTTGGCATAATCATTGTCCTCCTTCAGTAGGGGAGGTTGATGATTGATTTTTCTTCGCAGTCTTTTGGTAAGTTGTAAACATGAAATAAAAAGCTTTGGACGTGCGTTTTCGCTATCTATGGGACCAAAGAATTTTTTGTGAACCCCTAACTTTTTGATTCTTTGACCATCGCACACCACTAATAACTATTGATTCTTAGTTGTGGGGTGGTCCCCTTTCATTAGCAACTACTCCCCACCCCAATCACCGACCAGAAAACTTAAGTTTTTCCTAAATATGTTCACTTTTGATTAAAAAAATCACAATTTATTACATTGGGATTGGGAGGGCCCGGCATTTTTTGACGCAATTTTTAAATCAAGTGTGAAAATATTTCAAAAAAATTTTTTGCATTCCGAAGCTGTAAGCGATACCCAAATTGATATCAGTTGTTTTGGAAGAATTGACGAGGACTTGCCTCACATTTCCTTTTTAAATAGGGTTTTTGTTGTGATATCAGTAGTATTGGAAGAAAAGAGGAAAGAAATTTTTGAGAAAAAATTTTCAGCGAAAAAAAAATTCCGGCGAAAAAAATTTCCGGCGAAAAAAAATTTT
>CM055404.1:113287859-113347049 GCA_029228625.1 Pseudolycoriella hygida | reverse complement strand
ACACACTACACAGCCAACCCATCAACTTTTCCTTTGACACCAAACATCTATCTCCATCCTAACACAGTCCAAAAATTTTGCTCATATTTGACCCATACTTTGAATACAATCACTTACACATACAAAACATTCTTTTATATGGGCTTTATATGGCGGGCGCCTTCTAAGAGCCCTGGCGCCCAAACGAGGCTGGTACACCACCTTTTTTAAAATCTCATATGGCGTAGAATGCCTACCCTAACTAACTAACTAACGTAGGATGTTTGCATTAACTTTGGCTTCTATAATAGCACCATTTTGCACAGAAAATGACAATTTTCTGAAGGTCATATCTTCGGATCCACCGAACCGATTTTAATGAGTGAAAGGACACTTCGCCTTAGAATTTTCCGTAGAAAAAAAATTTTCCGGGGGGTACGTCGCAAGAGGAGGAAGTCAAAACTTAGCTGTATATATGTTTCCGCAGTATACGAAAAAAAAAAATTCTTAATTTTTTGTTCGTGTGTGGACTTGCGCCACGGGCGCATCGCTACCGCGCGCCCGTGATAAAGGAAAATGTTGCTAGAGGGGAACACTGCCTTACATGCAAGTATTTCCCTTATAGATGTGGCGGTAACTTTTGGAGCAGGCTGCAAAGTTTTTATCATGAATCCCCAGCACGCCACCCAAACACCCAAAGCGATGGTAAGCCCAAGTTTTTCCTAATATTCCCTAATAATTGAGTAAATTCTTTATATTCTTGTGATTTTCCATTTAAAAAATATTCAATGAGTATATTGCGGTGTCAACGAGAGCTCTCACTTCAATTTGGTCCATTTATTCCAAAAAATTATTTTGTAGTTTTTACAACTTTGATCTGTACGCTTCAAAGACTGGATAATTAATTCCGAAAAGTTAATTCGTAGAAATTACAGGGTCTTTCGCCTCTCCCGTGACCGAAGAAGTCCATTTAATAAGTCCATTTCATCCAATTTACACCAAATATACCCCTAAATACCCTAAAAAGGGTGTTATTGTGTCTTCTTACAGTTACAGTATGAATTGTTATCTAAAAATGAAGTCGGTAGATTTGGTAACAAATCTTTCATTAATTTATTCCATTTCCATTTATTCTCATTTTTAATCCATTTAATACATAATTCTCAGTAGTTAGCTGCCCCTTTGGTGTTTGGAAAATTGAAAAATTGTTTAATTCATATCTCCGGATTCGCTGAACCGATTGTAATGAGTAAAAAAGCATTTTGGTCTAAAATTTTGCGTAGAATCCGGGAAAGATATTTTCCGGGGGGTAGGTCGCACGGGGGGGGGGAGTCAAAAAGTTCCTGTATATATGTTCCTTAGTCTACGAAAAAATTTCTTGTGAATTTTTTGGCGTGTAAGACTTGCGACACGACCCCTTCTCAGCGAAATTCATAATATTGTGTAGTGACGATAAATTGCATGCCATGTAAGCATGTTGGGTTTTGTTTCTTCGCCGTTAATCTTGAAATTCAAATATTTTTCTAGGACTGTAGCGGTATGCATGTCTGGAAATTTCGTATATTTTCACATAAGCCATTTTTTGGGCTAGGGCCGACCTTACTACCGACCTAGGGCTATAAGGAAATGCCTCGAACATACTTCCACAAACAAAAATGTTTACGCCAATCTTCTCTACAACAAAGCAAATAAATTTTTTTGGTTAGGGCCGACCTTAGGACCGTCCTAAGGCCCACTTGAGCCCTAAGCACAGGCACCGGGCCCAAATTTGTTTTTGAATATAATTCGGTACTCGGCTACCTATAAAATAGAAAAAGAAAAACAAAATCGGCTAGGTTGGGACCTCGTAGAAACTCAGTTTTAGTGTCCAAGGTCTTCTAATCAAAAAATTTTCTTCAATAAAATATGAGACCTTCATAAATATGCTAGACCTTTCGATTAAAAAAAATTGAAAATCGGAGAAGATTTACTCGAGTTATGTACAGAAAACATGTAGGGCCCTAGCAGAGACTAGTTTTAGTCGTTACTCGTGAGTGTCCTAGTTAATCCAAGGGGCCAAAATAAAAAAGTTACTTCTAAAACACTTACATTTGACCACCAGAAATTGGCAGAGTTATCAATAAATCTAATAGCGCGTCGGTTCAGGTGGAATATCTGCAGTAATGCAAATCACGCTTTAGTGAAGTAATTTTTTTTATTGTACGAAAACTTCAGAACTACAGCTTTCGATTCTTTGTGGGTTTACTGATGCTCTTCCAAATACTTTCGTTGCATAGAAGATTTCTTACATTGCTGGCAAGCGTAAGATTTCTCTGAGGTTTTTATTCTTTCGCTCATTCGGTGAAAGTGTGGGTCAGCTGATGCATTTTTAAGCTGTCAATTCGTCCAAAAGATTTCTTGCATTGCGGACAAGAATGCGGCCTTTCTCCTGCAAATTTATTTTATTCTTTTGTCCATTCAATGACGTATCTTAACTACTCACGGGTGTGGATCATCTGATGTTTTTTTAAGTTGCCAATTAGTGCAAAAGATTTCTTGCATTGCGGACAAGAATGCGGCCTTTCTACTGCAAATTATTTTTATTCTTTTGTCCATTCAATGACGTATCTTAACTACTCACCGGTGTGGGTCAACTGATGCCTTTTTAGGTGGTTAATTTGTGTAAAAGATTTCTTGCAATGCGGGCAAGAATGTGGCCTTTCTTCTGAAAATTATTTTTACTCTTTTGTCCATTCTGTGACGTATCCTAACTACTCACCGGTGTGGGTCAACTGATGCCTTTTTAGGTGGTCAATTCGTGTAAAAGATTTCTTGCAATGCCGACAAGAATGTGACTTTTCTCCTACAAATTGTTTTTATTCTTTTGTCCATTCTGTGACGTATCTTAACTACTCACCTGTGTGGGTCATCTGATGCTTTTTTAAGTTGCCAATTAGTGCAAAAGATTTCTTGCAATGCGGACAAGAATGCGGCCTTTCTCCTGTAAATTATTTTTAGTCTTTTGTTCATTCTGTGACGTATCCTAACTACTCACCGGTGTGGGTCATCTGATGCGTTTTTAGGTGACCAATTAGTACAAAAGATTTCTTGCAATGCGGACAAGAATGCGGCCTTTCTCCTGTAAATTATTTTTATTCTTTTGTTCATTCTGTGACGTATCCTAACTACTCACCGGCGTGGGTCATCTGATGCGTTTTTAGGTGACCAGTTTGTGCAAAAGATTTTTTACATTGGGGACAAGAATACGGTTTCTCTCCTTGACGAAAAGTTATCTATTTATTCAGAACCTTTGAGTCATCAATCTACTCACCCGAGTGAATTCTCATGTGTCTCACGAGACCGAACTTGTCACCGAAGGATTTTTTGCAAATATCGCAAATTAACGTCCGCCTGCCTAAATTACAATGTAAACTTACAACAAATACGACATGAAAAATAATTGCAACTAACTTGTGTGGTTACTTTCCGGATAAGACTCGTTAGAGGAACAACTGTTCATCTCACGAAAATAGCGAGCTATGAGTACGGCTTTGAATGTTTTCTTGGTATTTTGATTTGCCTGAAAAAGTTAAGAGCAGAATTCAAATCAAGCGTCTGGTAGTATGAGATTTAGTCAAGTACAGTGAACCGAATATAAGAAGGGACAAGTCAAATTTTGAACAATGAAATTCCATTGTTGTAAATTCGACATGTCCGTTTTTACGTACAGTTCGCTGCAGAGATAAATTTCCATCCTCACAAATCTAAGCAATTTACTTAAGAGTCAATTCGCGAAGGAGTTCAGGTGATTAAAATTCAAGTGGTTCCAGATATCGAAGCGAAGCGGCTTATTCGATTCCGTGGTCCTTTTTGAGAATTATGATGCGAAAGACAGCTGACTTTTATCATGTCATTCATGTTGTGGAAGTCATTTTAAAGAGTCATGTAAGAAAATCGTAAAAATTTTATATTGATAACTCCAGTAAGTAAAAACGAACAAACACAAAATTAATAGGGTATGTGGGCGGGGTCAAGACCAACAACATTTGAAGTATGAAAAGATCCGTAGTCGACGTGGTTGGGAGGGATGTTCATTTTTAGCTCAAAAAATAGTCATTTTCAGTGAGTCCGAAAGGACAACAGCACGGCAATATCTAAAGATATTTGCAATATGATCGAAGGTTTGTATCCTCTAGTATCTGCAGTAACCGATACATCCTTGCATATCGGCGGACCTGACTCAAGAGAACTACAATAGTGAGGTCATGAAAAAAACTTGAAAAATTACAACTTCTTTGATGTTCTGTCTGTGTTTTTAGACCGATTATTTCAACGTAAAGTAAAATAATTGACGTGAGAGAGCGAGGCGTCGATGGGGAACAATTTTACTTCCACTGTAATATGAAAAAAATTCACTAAAAATTCGATATTTTGACAAATGCACACTAGAAGCGCACTAAAAATCTTATTTTTTTCAGTTTCATGTTTTTTGTGAAAGGTTCCCTTAAAATACCGCTACATTTTACAATTACAACGCAAAACGATCAAACAAAATACTTGTTTATTGAATAATCCTTTTCTAACAATGCATTTTTCATTTTTTTCCGCTAAATTGTTGTGAAATTATGAATATGGAAAGGCGGCAAATTGTAAAAATGCAAATTCACAAATTTTACTTCACAGATGTAATAACCAACAACCAACAACAGCCGTGATATTTTCCCAAGTCGGCTGAAGCCTCGGCTTGGGGTGAAGATGACGTTGTAGAGCTTAGGTGTCTTCAGCAAGACATTAGATATTAATAAGAGGAATCATTTGAAGGTGTCAGGGATCGGCTGCACACAAAATTAAAAGTTACAGCTCGGCTAAGGTCGCTTTTTCGCATTTTTGTTAAAATATGGCCTTAGCCGAGCTATAACTTGCTATAACTTTTAATTTTGTATGCAGCCGATCGCAACACCTTCAAAAATGATTCATCTAATTAATATCTAATGTTTTGCTGAAGACACCTAAGCTCTACAACGTCATTATCACCCCAAGCCGAGGCTTCAGCCGACTTGAAAAAATGTCTCGGCTGTCATCTCTGAACTGATATCAATTTGGGTGACGCTTGCAGCTTCGGAACGCAAAAAATTCTTTTGAAATATTTTCACTTTTGATTAAAAAATGCGTCACAAATGCCGAACCTCCCAATGTTATAGTTTTTCTGTTACGTGATTTGTGGAGTACGGGTAGTCAAATTTGTCGTGCGAAATCTGACAGCGCAGAAAAATTATTACGTTGGGAGGTTCGGCGTTTGTGACGCATTTTTTTAATCAAAAGTGAAAATATTTCAAAAGAAATTTTTTGCGTTCCGAAGCTGTAAGCGTCACCCAAATTGGTATCAGTTGTTTTGGAAGAAGGGACGAGGACTTGCGTCACGTTTCCCTTTTAAAAAAGGTTTTCGTTGTGATTGTAATGTTTTGCAATATTTTGAGCCGCCGCTGCAGCCGAACCGAAGCGCGGCGGCTAGTACTTACATTGGCGCAGATGATCCCCTCAACTTCCTCTACAACATGTCAAAAGTTTTTTTTGAGTCCCCGCCTATTTTCCGCCATTTTGGCGGTCATCCTGATACACTACACACCCAACGCAACAACTTTCCTCATTGACACCAAACTTCTATCTCGAACCACAACCATTGCCTTATACAAAATGTGCTATCATACACACTACACACACACACATACATATGGCGCCTTCTAAGAGCCCTGGCGCCCAAACGAGGCCGGTACCATCCTTTTTTAAAAGCTTATATGACGTAGAATGCCCACCCAAAGGTCCCTGCAAAATTTCAAGAAAAGTTATCGAGCCGTTTTCGAGCACGAGCCAAAAAAGTGGTTTTTCATACAAATGGCCCTGGAACTAACCCACTAACTAACTAACTAACCCACTAACTAACTAAAGTAGGATGTTTGCATTAACTTTGACTTCTATGAAATAGCCCTTTTTGTATAGGAAATGATCATTTTCTGAAGGTCGTATCTTCGGATCCAGCGAACCGATTTTAATGAGTGAAAAGACATTTCACCTTAGAATGTTCCGTAGAATCCAGGAAAAATATTTTCCGGGGTGTACGTCGCAAGGGGGGGGGGGGGGGAAGTCAAAACTTAGCTGTATATATGGTTCCGAAGTCTACGAAAAAAATTTTTCCGAATTTTTTGTTCGTATGGGGATCATCACTACCGCGCGCCCATGATTTACAAAGTTTACTTCATAGATGTAACAAACATTGATTAGGTAATGCTGCCTCATATGTCAGTCCTTAAAGAAGTTCTGGAAGGCTAGGCGAATCCATGAATTATGATTGCCGGAACCGAAATCTAAAATTTGTATGCCCAGAAATTTTGTGCGTTTTGGAGTTCAAAAATGAAAATGATATGATCATGGCCCCACGATAGCTAGGGCCGTGACGCAAGTCTTACACGCCAAAAAATTCACAAGAAATTTTTTCGTAGACTAAGGAACATATATACAGGAACTTTTTGACTTCCCCCCCCCCACCGAGCGACGTACCCCCGGAAAATATTCTTCCTGGATTCTACGGAAAATTTTAGGGCGAAGAGTCTTTTTACTCATTAAAATCGGTTTTTGCAGATCCGGAGATATGAATTAAAGCATATCGCTATCTTGTATGTAAACCGAGGGGCAGATAATCATAAGTTTCGTTGACAAAGGATTTTCTATTTTGTATGGGATTTTCTAATATCTGAGGGAGGATTTTCCAGACAGGTTGACAAAGGATTTTCTACGATTATCTGCCCCTCAATGGAAACGGACCCAAATCGAAAATTTTTAAATAGTCGATTTGATAAACCTTTCTTTCTTTGTTTGTTTGTTTGTGGAATTTTTGGCAGGATGACCCAGATCTCCTGAACTATGAGAGTTAGAAAGTTGGTTCGAGAATTAAATTAAAGCGTACACGTGTTTCATGGTTTTGGGAAAATATGGCCTAATCCCGGGATAACGCCACTTCCAGATTACAGAGGCATGGCATCTAGAAAGTTGCTTACAAACTTACAAATGTACTGATTTCCGCAAGAACAGAAAGTACAGAAAAATTGTTTCGTCGTTGGGTCTGGCATTTGTGACGCAATTTTTTGAACTCAACGTAATTTTGTTTAAAATTTTTGTTGCGAATCGAAGCTTAATGCGTCACCTCCCTCTGATTTCAGATCTTTTGTAACTGGAAGAAAAAAGTTTTACCTTAGATTATTAATGCGTCACACTTTTCTGATTTCACAGCTTTTGTAAGTAGACATAAAGACTTGCGTCACACCTCCTCTGTAAGACGTTTTTTTGCGGATAAATCATTTCATCAAAACTGGGATGAATAAAGCACTTTTGTACTACGTCCAACAAAAAAAAAAACGTACAGAACCTTCCGGTCCAGTCCACCTCAAATTGTGTACAAACTTTCTCTTTTGCGGATGAGGCAAACACAGCTTTGTTCCGTCAAACTTACGTACAGTGGTAGGCAAGAAAAATTCGACGAGCTGAGAGAATAACAACCAAGCAAAAGGATTTTATAGAACACCTATTTTTGAAAGGAGCAACATCGAAGTCGAAAGTATCAGCTGAGCAGATGGTGCAACGTATGAGAGATGAAATGGTACAAGGAGAATATTTCTTTAGTCCGGACGAATATTTGCAAACATCGCAAATTCGAAATCTTGTAGGCAGATTCAAGAAGATCCACTACAGCCCACAAAACAAAGCAGTCGCAATGTCAGAGGATGCTAGAATCCAAGAGAACCTTGAGCAAATGTGCGATGATTTTTTTTGTAGCGATAGCGATGAGGAAGATTTCGCAGGTTTCGATGAGTCTGACTTAAGAAAAAAATAAAAATTCTAATGCGCTTCTAGTGTGCATTTGTCAAAATATCGAATTTTTAGTGAATTTTTTTGATATTTTTCATATTTCAGTGGTTAAGTAAAATTGTTCCCCGTCGACGCGACGCATCGCTCTCTAACGTCAATTATTTTATTTTACGTTGCAATGATCGAACTAAAAACACTGGCAGAACATCAAAGAAGTCGTAATTTTTCAAGTTTTTTAGATGACCTCACTAATGTAGTTCCCTTGAGTCAGATCCGCCGATATCCAAGGATGTATCGGTTACAGCAGATACTAGAGGATACGAACCTTCGATCATATTGCAAATATCTTCAGATATTGCCGCGCTGTTGTCCATCCGGACTCACTGAAAATGTTATTACCAATAAAATATTTTTACGACTTTCTTACATGACCCTTCAAAGTTACTTCCAGAACCTGAATGACATGATAAAAGGAATCGAATAAGCTACCTCGCTTCGATATCTGGAACCACTTGTGTTTCACTTCCATATAAGCCGCCTGAACTCTTCGCGAATTGACTCTTAAAACCAAAACGGTCTAGCACGTGATGGCTACATTGCAGCGAAAGCTAAAAAAATTGAGGAAAATCGGGCGCTTCACACTAGCACCCTTATGCCTCACTTTCTTACAGATGGTCTGCTTATCGTCAGCTGCTACCTGATCGCAAAACTGAAATTGGAAGTTCCTCAGCTCATGCTAAGGGTTGTTCCAAGTTTTTCATAATATTCTCACAGTCTGAGTTTAATAACAAGTTTTCTTGCATTGCAATTATAATAAGAGTAACACGTTTCCTCTTCAATCAAGGTGAGATCAGAACGTTCTATTATTGACTTACACATTGACGTAGCAGCGCATGAGCTTGCAAAAATCTTTTCATCTCGTTTCTAGCTTTGATTTAAAAGTCCTTCGAAGTTCATAACCTCATGTGTTATGAACATTGGATTTAAAAATTTTCAATGAACTCCACATACCTGTAGCACATCAGTGTTTGTAGTAAAGTCCATGATCATGACAAAAACAAACAAAAATGAAAATAAATTTCTTCTCGTCAATACAACTCGACAATGCCACAAATTTATTACAATGTATGAAGTGACAAATCGCATTTCAGAACAACCACTTGATGTCGTTGGCAGTCCCATATAAAAATCTAGTACTTTCACACACAATGTTAAACTAACGTATCGGATATGTCTGACAATCTGCGTTTGGATGGTAATAAAGTGATCGAGAAAAAATTCAATTTGATCGACAACGAAAAATAGCGACAGAAAATTGCAGTTTAAAGACCGAACAGTGTTCGATGGTTAAATCTCAATACTCCGAAAAGGAAAGTCAACCAACTCTTTCAAAAATGGATTTGCAGGAGGTATAGATGGTACGATCACATGAAAGACCTGGTGTCTAGGTTTGCCATGATCAAAAAGGTGGTTCCTCCAAATCGAGGCTCGTACATTGCACATGGCTAATTATCTACTAAAACATTGTTTTTGGATCCGGATATCATAGGACAACTCAGGCAGGAGGCAGTAGAAGAATGAAGAAAATGTTATTCTGATTTACACAAAGTTCCCGGTGGTCAGATAATTGCGACGATAAAATCATTTGTACAAAAAAGGAAGATTCAGCACGCTTTCTAGCTTCACAATCCCGACTTTTGTCAGCGAAAACCATAGGAACTTTGCTGCAAGATAATGAATGTGGCGTTACTTTAATACCATAGTCAAATGGAAGATTGGTAGCTTAGCATGCAACACGCAGATATGCACTGTCATCGTCATTCATTGACTATTATAGTCTATCTACACCCCGGAAAACTTGGAGAAAGAACAGTTAATGGCAAACGAAGATACTACAGAAGGTTAATTGAACAGAGCGACAATATTTTTGTACCACTTGCAATAGAGACATTGGGTTCAGTTTGTGGAGAGGGCAAAACAAATCAAAAATACTTCTGGTGAGCCTAGATGAACGCAGTTCTTGTTTCAACGAATCAGCATAGCTCAAAGCTCACTAGAATAACAACGCAGGTTGTGTAATGGGAACAATCTCTTCCAAGGAACCAGTTCGGTACTGCATTCCCTAAATATGAATCATCCCTACCAATTCTAGAAGTGATGATATCCCAGGATTGGGCAATTTTTCCGTTAGCAATATCATGGGTGCGCGGTAGCAATGCGCCCGTGACGCAAGTCCACATACGCACCACGAAGTACACGCGGAAAATATTTTTCTCGGATTCTACGGAGAATTCAAAGGCGAAGTGTCTTTTCATCCATTAAAATCGATTAAGTGGATCCGGAGATATGACCTTTAGAAAATGATAACTTTGCAAGGGATCCGTACACATCAGAATAGATGTGACAAACAGAAAAGATGTTACAAAAAGAGTTGAACGTATCTAAGTACATTGCCTTAACTGTTGAATATATACAATTCCGTCCACATTAAATCCACTGGAAATTGCCCAAAAGGGCAATATTGAAAAACCTGTACGAAGCAACGACGCTAAAAACCTCTCCAAACCCTTATAATAAACTCAGAATTTAGAGCCGACCTAGAGCACACAGAAAAACCACCACATACCATGAAGTATGGCGTAGCGTGAGTTTGGCCCACACTAAGGACACTATAGCCCGAATATAGCCTATTCAAAACCTTAGAGAGGCGATTTCCGTTCTAACTTCGCAGAGATATAAGTGAAAAAGTTCAAAAACCACGTTTTTCACCACCTTCTCGACCGTAACTTCGAAAATTTTCGACTGATTTTGCCCAAATTCAATCCAGTAATTAATTTTTAGATTATCTTTCAGGAAAAGTTTTTGAAAATCGGATAAGATTTACCCGATTTATGTAGAAAAAACATGTTGAGCTCTAGTAGAGATTCCGTTTTAGGGCCCTAGCCGAATCCAAAAGCTCATTAAAAAAAGTTTCTTCTATAAATTGTCAGGCATTCCCAGACATTCCAAACAAAAGAAAATTTATGAAAATCGGAAAAGATTTGCTCGAGTTATGTGTAGATAACCAAAAACCACTTAAACGGCCCTAGCTCATTGGCCCCTAGGCCAACAGTGCCTAAATCCAACCGAAAAAAGATTTTTCAATAATCTCTCAGTGGAAAAAAGGTTTTTGAGTTTTACTCGAATTATCGCGGTGACAGAAGATGCTTCCCCCTTCTCCGGGATCGAAATTCGACTGGTTACAAACGTCGTGGCTTTATTTGATTTATGGTATGGTTTCTTGCATCTTATTTTACAATTATACATCATTATTAGGCTAACACTTTTCCTTACACACATTCATTCAGTAGTTTATTTGTTTGTTAGATGCTATTGCCGGAGAGGTTGGCTAGCCAACAGTTCCGACAACCAGGTGACGACTTCTCTTGTCTATTAGGATCACACGAACCTATTGTGTGATATGGGCTGCCGTCCTCGTGTCTATTTTGAAATGAATGCTTTTTGCCACCATCTGTGGTAGGTTAGCAGAACGTCGTGGTAGCCGCATAAGACGCCTTTGCGAAGAACTTCGTTCTTCGTACGGGTCTAAACATCCTACGTTGGGCATTCCACGCCATACGCTAAGGGTACCGGCCACGTTTGGGCGCCAGTGTTTGGGTGTGTAATATGTATTAGACAAGGTGGGGTGTTCGAGATAGAGGTTTGGTGTCAAAGACAAAGTTGTTGGGTTGGGTGTGCAGTGTATCGGGGTGACCGCGAAAATAGCGGGAAATAGGGCTAAAAAAAACTTTTTTTACGTTGTAAAGGAAGTTGTGGGATTATTTTCGGTCATGAAGGTAGTCGCCGCCGCGCTACGGTTTGACAGCGGCGGCGGTTCAAAAAAAACTTTTAATATGTTGTAGTGGAAGTTGTGTTTATCATTTTCTCCAATGGGAGTAGTAGTCGCCGCGCTTCGGTTTGGCGGCGGCGGCTCGAAAAAATTCTATATATAATTCGTCAAAAACAATTTTCAAATCACAACAAAAGCCCCTTTTAAAAAGGAAATGTGAAATGACAGTTCTTGTCCCTTCTTCCAAAACAAGTGATATCAACTGGGGTTAAAAAAAATGCGTCACAAACGCCGGACTTTTCAGATTTCACACCCCAAAAATTTAGCTTTGTGCAATGTATGGAGTACGGGTAGCCAAATTTTTGCGTGTGAGATCTGAAAGCGCAGAAAAATTATTTTGCCCCATTAGTACAATAATAATAATAATATTCTGCCTTAACAACCCATGAATGGTTCGGGCTAGATCATTATTTACCGCTTTCGCTATTTTGTGGTTCTACTTTTTGAAATCCTTTCATTACCGGAAAGTTTTTACTGTTCCAGTGATAAGCTGTGCGACAAATCTAGGAGTGAAACTAGTAGGACTAGAATACCGGCACCTCCCAGCAATGCCCTTCGCCGGTAAGCCGTACGATGGCACACTCAACTTTACATCACTTGAACCGATTCAATCAGCTTTGTTTTGTTTACAAAGCTTACAATCGGAACAAATCCGTCCGCGGTTGAGTTACGAACCAACACACTGTCAACTCAATCTCATAGTAGGAAGCAGACGTGTTAACCACTGCGCTGTCGAGTTGTTAGTACATATTAACGCCAGTAACGTAAGTTAACTTAAACAATTGAAGTGCTTCAATATTTTGCATGCAAAATCGATACAAAATATCCAAACACTTCAAATGTTTAAATTCACTTGCGTTAATATGTTCTAAGAGGGCAGTATTATTGGGAGGGTCCAGCATTTGTGATGCAATTTTTTAATGGAGTGTGAAAATATTTCAAAAAATTGTTTGCGTTCCGAAACTTTTAGCGTCACCCAAGTTGATGTCACTTGTTTTGGAAGGAGAGACGAGGACATTTCCCTTTTAAAAGGGGTTTTTGTTGTGATGTCTGTATTAATGACATAATAATATTTAGATGATGATTACATAAGCTGAAG
Source organism: Pseudolycoriella hygida (assembly GCA_029228625.1). Classification (NCBI taxonomy): domain Eukaryota; kingdom Metazoa; phylum Arthropoda; class Insecta; order Diptera; family Sciaridae; genus Pseudolycoriella; species Pseudolycoriella hygida. The sequence continues at coordinate 113,334,243 of CM055404.1, read as the reverse complement.
CAAAAATGAAAATACGAAATTTGTGTATAGTATGCACATCTCACACCAACACATAATCAATTCACACTACTAAAAATACCTAATTCACATAAATTTTTCGTAATCCACACAAATTTTACGTAATTTACCAACACTATTACACATTTCGCATTTCACTTTTGTATATGTTCTTGGGTTGTTTTGCTTGGTGTTAATTTTTTGTGAAAGACTGCCAGTCTATTTTTATAGTATTTTTTTTTTTTTTTTTCTCAAGGGTGAGGAAACCTTCAAAAGGCACCTGGTCCTCCTGGACCCAGATAGTGTTGGATTTTTACCAACTAAAACCTCCTTCCTTGATCGCCACGCTCTCGTCTCCCCGGAACCGCCTCACAGCATTACTTCGGGGAGGGGCTGTGCTTTCGCACCTACTTTCTCAGATCAACTGCCAGTCTTCGTTGATCGTCTCTCCGTGCACTTTGTAGCTTCACCATTATCTTCGCAATTGCGTTGTCCGCTACTTTCCACACTTCTTCGTCGCGACACATTTCCGATATTATGTTGTCGGCGTTTACGTCTGGCCTGCTCGCGGCTATCAGCTCACATCGCTCCTGTTCAAAACGGGGACAGACAAACACAACGTGCTCTGCGGTTTCTTCCTCTTCAACGCATGTCACGCAGAAAGGTGATTCCGCGTGTCCAAACCTATGCAGGTACTTCCTGTAGCACCCATGACCCGACAGGAACTGCGTCAGGTGGAAGCTAACTTCTCCGTGTTCCCTATTTACCCATGTGGTTACGTCCGGGATAAGCCTATGAGTCCACCTTCCATTTTCCGCGGAGTCCCACTCTCGCTGCCATTGACTCAGTGATTCGACTCTTACTTGTGCCCTCACTGTTTTGGTGTTTTGGCCCCCCCTTTCCTTCAGTCTGTGGCTATCACACATACCGCTTCCGAGGAAATCGTTCTGTATGCGCTTGCTACCCTTATGCTTGACAACCTCTGGGTTTTTATCAACCTCCTACGGTTCCTCTTTGTGTCTAACGCCCTTATCCACGCTGGTGCCCCGTAGCGCAGTATCGATAGGGTAAAACTTGCTAGGAGCCTCCTTTTACTGCTGCGCGGTCCAAACCCATTCGGCATTATCATGGCCAGTGCTGCATTGGCTTTCATTGCCTTTTCGCACGTATAATCTACGTGGGCATTAAAGTTTCCACGATCGTCTAACATGACTCCCAGGTGTTTTAGCTGGCGAGTGGATGTGATCTCGTTCCCCTCGATGTTCATTACAATCCGCTCAGTTTTCCGACAATTGCTCACGAGCATGATCTCGGTTTTCTGATGGGCCAGCTTCAGTTTAGCCATTGTCATCCAACTTTCTACCGTTTCCAACGCCTCTTTCGTGACGACTTCCACCTCCAACTTTGACGTTCCGATAACTATGAAAATTAGGTCGTCGGCAAAAGCAATCGTCGTAACCCATCTTGGCAGCTGCAGCCGCAGCGCTGCGTCGTACATCGTATTCCACAGCGTTGGTCCTATAATGGATCCTTGTGGAACACCAGCTGTGATGTCTACCATCTTTTTCCCTTCCCTGGTATCGTACATTAGCACTCGTCGTTCGAAATAGCTTTTCATTACCCTGCAGAGGAAATCGGGGACTCTCATAGCATGCATTGCCTTAGCTATCTCCGTCCAGCTTGCGTTATTAAAGGCATTTTCAACGTCTATCTTCGTTATAGCGCAGAAGCGGTTCCCTGTTCTTTTTTTCTTTCGCGCCTTGTCGGCAATCTCCATAACTCTTTCTATTGCTTCGACCGTCGATCTTCCTTTTCGAAATCCGAATTGGTCGTCTGACAGTCCGTGCTCACCCTCTGTGTTTTTGTGTAATCTGTTCCGGATCATGGCCTCCAGCAGTTTTCCCATACAATCCAGCAAACATATAGGTCTATATGATGGTTCACCTTGTGGTTTCCTTGGTTTTGGTAGTAGGATATTTTTATAGTATGTCGTTGGTCTGTATGGTATGATGTGGAGGCAATGTTTGGAAAAAGTAACTCCTGCAAACGATTGTTAATGCAATACGTTACATCTCATTGAATTAAAATCAAGTAACTCTTCCACGTTGTTCTTGGTTTTTTCTATTCGTTAGTGCGCGAACATTTATGTTTTTGTTGGCTGTACTTTTGTTCCAATTAAAATTCAAAATTTAAAATCACTCCCCGCTAATCCGAATCGATCCAAATCAGTTCTCTAATAAAAAAAAATCTGATAAAAAAGTCCATGTTCCATCATCGCTCTTGGGGGCAGAAACTGAATTATTCGCCATCAACTAATTACAATCTTTCATCAAATACATAATTTATGCCTCGTTTTGAAATGAAGTTCGATTTTTTTAGTTTACGGAAATCCTCTCTCTGTTCGCAGTTTTTGTTCAAACCAATTTTGTTAGCAATGAAAAATTGATTTAATATTTCGTGGAATAGAAACATAAAAGAGATATTGTAAAAAGGTTTTTTTTCAACAAATTTGGCAGTTTGTTAGAAGGAATGGAGACCTTGGCTACAAAAAAACCAGTTGTTGACAGGTAATACAAATGTATCGGTCGACTCTGTATAACTTTATTAGATGTAGTATTTATTATTGTAGCAGAACTATCTATTCGATAGCTCTTTTAGACCCATACGAAGAGCGTGTCTAGTGACTTTTTCAACTATATATTACGAATTTTATGCTTTCTTTTAGTGTGTTTGAAAGGCTAAATAAATGAAAATCGAAAAACTTCGTCTTGTTGGGCTGTACTGCGAGCGGTAGGAAACTACCTTTTCATGCTTTCGGTGAGAAAACTCGTGTTTTTTCCACGCAAAAGCGGTGAGAAAGTTACATATTCTTGCCGGGTGAAAAAGTAGCTACACGTTACACTGAATGAACATTTTGTCATGGAAACCCTCGCTTTCTAACACGCAAGCACAAAAAATATTGTGTTACACTTGAGGTGAATATTGAATTAAAACTCGAGCGAATTACGGCCCTCGCTTCGCTCTGGATGCAAACTTTCGCTCTCGTTGGAATTCATTATTTTCACCCCTATTTATTTTCAAACACTATTACTGAATTTTTGGTGATTTAGGCGTAAGTCGTAAGTCTCTTGGGGTTTTTTCCACATTTTGGGAGTGCGCAGGGATTATTTTTGAGAAATTTTTATTGAGAAAATTTGAAAAATCGATTTCTCAAAATAGTCCCTCGAGGCAAGGCGAAAAAAATTGTTTAGTTAGACTCTATAACCTTACTCGAGGTGTACGATGATTGACTTCTCACATTAAATTGTATATGAATTCGTCATAGGTTCAAGCATCCAAAATTGTAATTCTGAAAATTATTTTTCACCTCTAAATATCTTAAACTTATTGAAAACTGCAGTGATGACGTCACATCCATTTAGATAAAAAAGTTAATATTGTATTTTCTTAGAGCCTTCTTCCACAAGGGGTCGTGCACATATAACGTCACACTTGCTATAAAAAGTATCCATAAAAGGGTCGTAACTCATCAGGACAGCAAATTTTGTTTATAGAACTCTGGCTACTCCCCCAAATAGGGGGTGTGTTTTGGAGGATAGCCGGATTACTATAAGCAAAATCTCTGACCAGTTTGCACTTATGGCCTTTTTGGAATTTACAGCAAGTGTGACGTCATTTGTGCACGACCCTTCAGGAATTATTTACAAGAAAATACAAGACATCCATGAGGGCTTCTTCGTGAATGTTATCAACAATTTTTGATAAAAATTGCGTTTCAAGTCAAAAGTCCAACTGTCAAAATGACGTTTTAAACGTCAAAGTTGTGAAACAACCGAGCAAACAGATGGGGTATCTCTGCTTCAGTCACCAAATTTGACGGAAAAAGGAAGAAAAAAAACAGCCTCAATAGCAAGGATTTTGACGTTTGAAACGTCATTTTGACAGTTGGTATAAACCTACTGGTATCAGATACCAATAAACCCACTCAAGGAGAAAAATTATTAAAATATTTGTGAAAATCGAACTATTGCTACCTTGGGGATTCCAAAATGGGCTAACAGCTCGAGTAAATATTTGATGTTCGGCCTGCAGACCTTGAAATAATATTTTTTTACCGAGCCAAAATTCTCCGTACACCGCAAATTGGCTTGCGAATTCCCTAATGTTTGGAGCTGAGATTTCCCTATTTATTTATATTTTATTGAGATTTCTCTATATATTAGTCATACGTTACCAATGCTTTTTTATGAGATTTGTCGAAATATTTCCTTACGATCGCCTTCTGCGATTTCCGTGCGAACCAAGTTTTCTAACCAAAAATATCCCTGTAACCAGGTCCGCATTATTTCCATGCCCGTTGCCCGGAGTTCTAAACGCTACAGTTTTCAAAATAAAAATTTCCAAATCACTATTGAACTCCTTTCTCTTCGTAGTCTTTAGAGCTAATTGGCTGGGTGACAATAGAACTTAAGAGCGTGTCAGATATTTTGACGGTTCTATATTTTGCGATGTTTTCTCATTTCTAAGGCAATGATCATCAATTTTAAATTCCGAAACATCTACTGTTTGCATAACACACCCCTTTATAGATTCTATGAATCAGAATATATAGTTATTGAGTCTAAGTGTCAAAATTTGATCTGAAAAAACATCGCAAAGTACTTGGTTATGCGATGTTTTTTCAGATCAAATTTTGACACTTAGACTCAATAACTATATATTCTGATTCATAGAATCTATAAAGGGGTGTGTTATACAAACAGTAGATGTTTTGGACTTTACAATTAATGATCATTGCCTTAGAAATATGCAATGAAAAAACATCGCAAAATATCGAACTGTCAAAATATCTGACACGCTCTTAAGAGCACGCTGCAAAAATGTGAACTGTCAAATTTGCGATGTTTTTTAGAACAGAATCCTGCTTGAATAACAAATTATTCAAAATTATAACTCATGTACTGTGAGAGAATGACTCTAAGACGAAAAATAGATGAATCAGAATTCAAAAAGTTTAAGTAAATTTGCTCTGAAAAAATATCGCAAACGAACTTGGAATGCGATGATTTTTCGGAGCAACTTTCGACTGTCATACTCAAACTTTTTGAATTCTGATTCATCTATTATTCCTGTAAGAGTCATGTTATCCTCTCACAGTACATGAGCTATAATTTTGAATAATTTGTTATTCAAGCAGGATTCTGTTCTAAAAAAACATCGCAAATTTGACAGTTCACATTTTTGCAAGTTGCTCTTAAGATTTACTATTGGAGGACGGTCAATTAGTGCAGATGTTAGGAGCACGTGGCAAAAATGCGAAGTGTCAAGTTTGCGATGTTTTTTCGGAAGAGAATTTTGCGTAAATAACAAATTCTTCAAAATGATGGCTCATGTACTGTGAGAGGATGACTCTTACACGAATAATAGATGAGTCAGAATTCAAAAAGTGTAAGTATAAAGGTACAAATTTGCTGTGAAATAGCATCACAACCTAACTTCGAATGCGATGATTTTTCTAAGCAACTTTCGACCTTCATACCCAAACTTTTTGAATCCTGATTCATTTATTATTTGTGTAACAGTCATCCTCTCATAGTACATGAGTTACAATTTTGATTATTTAGTTATTTACGCAGGATTCTGCTGTCAAAAAACATCGCAAATTCGACATATTTTTGTAATGTGCTCTTAATATGTTTCTTGTCTTTCTTCTTTAGATACGCTTCGTACGGGTCCGGCGTCAACCAGACACTTTTTCGTATAAATTATGATATTAATTTTGGGGTCAATATGAAAGTGTAGATGGATCTGTCCAAGTGCCAATAAAACTGTAGAAAAACAATGCTTTAGCGTCTGAAAAAACTAAGTGGAAACGAATTTATAATGTTTAACAGGTGATTTTTCGTTCATCAATTTAATAACCGAGTGCAAGTTTAAAACGTTTTTTATTTTTGATTTAATGATGTCCGGTGAATTGGTTGCTATTATTGCTATACGCTCTTCGACTCATCTTTTTTTACTTTCTTTATTAATATAAATATTCAAGTTTTACGAGTCGAAACAAAATGATTTTGTAGATTTTTCTGAATGCTCCTCCATCCGACTTGTTTCTTCATATGTTAAAACATAAGTTCTCAAAACCTTAATAATTAAGTCCTCAACGAAGATATAAAGCGAAGTGATCATCACACTTTTTCGATGCACACAATATAATTTATTCGAACGTTTCTTAGAACTTCATTTCGCATTTTATTTTGTTAAAGTAGACATAACAAAGATGAATTCAGGCGGTACGCGTTTTGATGGTCGTATTTAAAATGATTTAATTGTTATGCGGTTAATTTTTTTTCTTTGGAGAGTTCTTCTTTTATGTCTTACAGAATATGCTCGTACAGGATGAAGCACAGCCGATTTTTTTTTATTCAATTCCAGAAACAAAAATGTTGCGTTGTGTTGGTCACTTTCGCAATTATTTATATCATTTGCTATGCCGAATCCAATTTAAATTCCCAATTCAAATCGTTAATTTCATGCATGTAGCAACATTGCACTTAAAAGAAAATAATTTGAAATCCTACAAAATGGCGCTAGTCACACAAGAGATTATCGATACAAGCATTTCTTGAAAAAAGCCGTCACCAAACACACTCTACTCTGATAGAAGTCTCATACGTCTTAAAGGTAGCAATGGATACCCCATGACTATGATGTAAGACTTTTAGATTGACTATTGACTCATGAACCACATGTGGCAAAACGCTGTGGAAGCAGCAACACTCCTATGACGCTCTTCGTATATTAACTATAGCTTAAGTTTTACGGTTAACAAGCTCGACCTCGTAAGAACTGCTATTTTAAATGAATTCTGTTCCAATTTCAGCCTCCCCAGAGGACTCTTCTGACTTCAATCTAACGTCCTTACAAGGCACTTCCTACAGAGAAATGTCTTCGTCAACCTCCGAAATTTTGTCCGTTTTCCCGACAGGTACCACTACCTGATTGACGAAGGCAAACAAATCCCGGAGATCTCTCTAAATATTTTTGTTACTCAGTAAAATATCATTTTAAAAGGAGGAGGAGAAATAGGGAATGTGCAAAATCCCCAGTGTATTATTCTCCATGAGACGATAATATTGTATCCCTAGACGATATTATTGTCTCATGGACGATATTTATTTTTAGACCCGTATGAAGCGTCTTATGCGTTTACCACGGCGTTTTTAACCACCCCAATTTCGACCGGGAAGTAGGGGTGCATCGATCATGGTCCTTAGATGACGAATTAGCAATAAAAAAAATGTCCGTCCGTTCGTACGTCACCGCGATGACTTGAGTAAAACTCAACCGATTTTCAAAAACTTTTTTTCACCTGAAAGGTAATCGAAAAATCTTTCATGGGATTGAATCTGGACACTGTCGGCGAAAGGGCAGCCGAGCTAGGGCCGTTTAAGTGGTTTTCGGTCTTTTGTGCATTACTCGAGCAAATCTTTACCGATTTTCAAAAATTTTTTTTTGTTTGAAAGGTCTGGGGGCATGGCAGACATTTTATGGAAGAACCTTTTTTGATTTTGAGCCCTTGGTCTTTGCTAGGGTACTAAAAACGAGTCTCTGCTAGGGCCAAACGTTTTTTTTACATAACTCGAGTAAATCTTTTCCGATTGTCATCAACTTTTTTTGTTTGAAAGATCTGGGCACGGCCGACAATTTATGGAAGAAACGTTTTTGGATTTGAGTCCTTGAACTTACCTAGGATACTAAAAACGAGTCTCTGCTAGGGCCATACGTGCTTTCCGTACATAGCTCGAGTAGATCTTTTTCGATTTTCATAATTGTTTTTTTAATCGACAGGTCTATGAAAGCCCAACAATAAGTAGAAGAAACTTTTTTGAGATTAGGTTCTAGGATATAGCTACGGCACTAAAAACGAGTTTCTGCCAGCGCTCTACATGTTTTTTGTACATAATTCGAGTAAATCTCTTCCTATTTTCAGATTTTTTTAATCGAAAGGTCTAGCTAGGACTGTCTCCCGTTTTATGGAAGAAAATTTTTTGATTGAAAACCTTTGGACTCAGTCAGGACCCTAAAACTGAGTTTCGGCTAGGGCCCAATGAGTTCGCTTACATAAGTTGGATAAATCCTAACTGATTTTGTTGATTCTTTTTCTGTTTGAGAGGTAATCGAGTACCGAATTATATTCAAAAACAAATTTGGACCCGGTGCCTGTGCTTAGGGCTGAAGTAGGTCTTCGGTCTATCCTAAGGTCGGCCCTTACCAAAAAAAAAATTGTTTTTGCTATGTTGCAGAGCAAATTGAGGGAAACATTTTTGTCTATTTGGGCGTCAATTGTGTACTTTCGGAAGGCCTTTTTTACGCTGTTTCTTCAGACGGGCGACGAGATTCCAAGAGTGAATTTTCATGTATTTAAGTCGATCACTATAAGGTAGTCGAGGGTGAGCGATGCCGAATTTGAAGAAGAATAGTCTGGTAAATTTCTTTTGAACTCGTTCTATTTGATTAATGGCGTTATCGTACAGTGGATTCCATACCGTTGAACAATATTGAAGCCGGCTTCTTACGATGGTCGTATATAGTAGTCGCATGCTGGTTTGCGATGAAAAATGTTTGCCACATCGAAAAATGAAGCCGAGAGTTTTATATGCTTTAAGTGTAATGTCCATCACGTGGTCATTAAAAGACAGTTTGTCGTCAAAAATTACTCCTAGATCTTTCTTCACTGAAACTCTCTTAATGTAATTAACGACGCAATATTGAAACGTAACTTTAGTACGACTATGAGAGGTTGACATCACTGCACACTTGTCTACATTGAGGGCCATTTTGTTAATTTTGCACCAATCGACGCTTTTCAAGAGATCCTTCTGTAGTATTACACAGTCGTACATAGTTTTGCTTTCCCTGTACATCTTCAAATCATAATCAAACCCTGAGCAAGATGAAAGTGATCCAAGGAGGTCATTAATTAAGATCAGAAATAGCAATGGACCGAGAACCGATACTTGCGGTACTCCTGACGTGGGAATAAATCTCTCAGATTTCAATGACAACGAAATAGGATCTGTTCTCAAAGTCCGTGTAGAATTTATCAACTTGACCTCCATCTATCCATCTATCTATCTCTATCTATCCATCATAAGGTTCATTTGAGTGGATCTTTTGGGACTTATTAACGTTAATTTTAATGTTCCCGAAGAGTCTTTGGACATCAATCTCTCGAAAACTTTAGATATTGCATATAAAATACTAACATACCTATTGTTGATCACCTTAGCTTTATCTCCTTCCTTAAATATAGGCGAGATAAAACTGGGTTTCCAATCAGTAGGAAATTTCCTTTCAGACAGGGATCTGTTGAAAAGAATACTTAACGGTAAACTGAGAGATAATGCCAATTTCATGAAAAACATCAGGGGAAGATAATATGGTGTAGCAATTTTGTTTGGGTCGTCTTCGTAATTCCGTTGGTATCCGAGGCTGTTGTTGCAGTGATTCTTGAACTAGGCTTGATTTCCGAGGAGAGGTTGTTAGCCCCTCGCTCAACCCACTCTACCTTCCACAGTTTCCCATCCAGCCCGTGGGCAGGCTTTCAGGTAGCACTCTTAAGTTTAGCAAATTCCGTAGGAATCAGTACCCGGGGACTAAGACGAGGACTTAAAAAGAGCACTTGATAGTTAGACAGTTACACATCTGGTACATGACCCGGGCCCCCACCTTCCGTTCATGTACAATCAGATGCTACCCTATCTAACTACCCAATCCCCCAATTGGGGATTCGAAATTGGAAAGTTGTCGCCAAGGATCGTCAGAGATGGCGTACTGCTGTTGTGGAGTCAGCCAAAATCCGCTTGGGTTAAAAACGGCTGTTAAGTAAGTAAAGTAATTTTGTTTGAATTGATACATTTGAGCGCCCACTCGATCTCACCAGTGGTGAATGATAACTCCTCAAGGTCAGAAATTACTTGGAATTGGAAAGGATCAAAGACTGCAACAGAGGTACTCTCGACCACGAAGTTATATGCCGAGTTGAAGTATTTGGCAAACAGGTTGCAAACCGATACCCTATCAGAAGTTTCATCTTTTCGTAATTCATGCTATTCGGCAAAGATTTAGTCTTCTTAAGGGATTTAGTGAATGCGAAGAAACATTTCGTGTTCGTTTTAATCTTAACTTCACAGTCTTTAACATAGTCGTCAAAGCATGTAGCGATCCCTGATTTCACCTTTTTACGCAGTTATGAGAATTCAATTCCCAAGTCCCTTTTAGTTACAGGGCAATTCTCATTCTTCCATTTCAACCTAACAGTATCTTTCCTTTTAATCAATGAAACCAACTTATATCATCATATTGTATCAGTGGACGATATTATTGTTTCATGAACATGGACAATAATATTTATCGCTAGACAATAATATTGCCTGAGCGTTGAAAATTTTCGTCTGGTGGACAATAATATAATCTCATAGACAATAATATCGTCTCAGAGACAATAATATCGTCTCAGAGACAATAATATCGTCTCATGGACAGCACTGGCAACACTGATCGACAATAATCAACTTTCTTCATAGGGGAATAAAAAACGGAGAATAGTAAGTAAATTTACAACGAAATTAGTTAATTAGTAATAATAGTGCTGCAGCTTGTGTTTGACTATCGATGTATATTAAAGTGCAATGAATTTTATGCGCTATGATTAACTAAATCAATAAATTCATTTTCGCTGCTCTAAGTCTCTCATCATATATATCAATTTTACGTTACGTTGACAATGTATTTACGCGCCAAGATATCTGTCATCGTTACGATAGTCAATATGGAAAAATTAAAGACTACACGTTCACACCGTTCCATAAAAGCTCCTTATTGCAAGTCAAAACCTTTGAGAAAAGCTAAATCAACAGCAATGAATTTGGAAATCCTGGAGCTGAATGCTGATAGTGAAAATGAGCTACTCATATCCGATTCGGATTCCAACCAACATTCAGTCGTTCCGTTCACGAATACGTTGGATACAAAGAAATTAAAAGTTCATATTGGTGATGTGGCAAATAATGAAATGTTGCTGCTACTAAAGGAAATTCGGGACACTCAAAGTACTAAGAACGATCTTGCCGAATATGGTTTAACCATCAAAAAACAATTTGCTGAAATTGATCAGAGAGTTGCATCGAATGCAGAGTCAATTGAGTCCATTGGGTCTCGAATTAACTCTATTGAATCATCGCTCGAGCAGAACAAACATGATGCCGAATTAGCAAAGCAAAGTGTATTATCCCGCAATTTAAGCATTATGGGCGTTCCGATGTCCGATAATGAGGATCTTAAGGCAATTGCATTGAAAATTTTCGAAATCATTGGTTGTAAATTGACGAATGCATCGATATTTGGTTGTTATCGAATCAAGAAAGCGAAATCCTTCAAGAATATATTTATCGTGAAGATGAATGACTTCGCAGTGAAGCATAAAATATTGAAGTCCAAAGTGAACAAAGAGGTGAGACTAAATGACGTTATTCAATGTGGGTCAACAAGTGATAATCCATTGATATTTGTCAATAATCACGTCACTCCCTTCTTTGGAAAATTACTGGCTGAAGGACGTAAGGTAATTAAAGAAAAGAAATTACATTCAGTCTGGCTTGCCAAGGGCGGATGTCATCTGAGAATGCATGCAGACGGACAGGAACTGTTGCATCGGAGCATCTCTGAGCTCAACAACATATTATCATCAAATCTGCATAAATCTAACAATAAGAGGTCCAGAACAGATGACGATGATGTTTCACTTCAAAATTTGAGCAAGGCAAAAAAGTAAAAATTGATGTTTTTTGAGAGTGATTTAGGGTGGCGAGGGTGAATTTTTTCTTATGATTATTTTTCTCTCGGGTTATTTTTTCCATTTTTTTTTCTCTCATTTACAATTACAAAGTTATTAAGTTATTTTCTTTATTTTATTTTATATTTCCTCGATAAGCTCAAAGCGCAGGCAATTATTTTTTCATTTAAAACATTTTGAATAGTCTTAGCTACATTTTTTCATATTATTTTTCTCACTTGATTCAATATAATATTTTGTTCAAGTAATAAATAAAAAGAAAAAAAAAAACCTGTATTTTTGGAGTGCAAACGAAAAACTGAATCGTAAGTCTGCCTTCACTACCAAAACAATATTTAAATCCTAACGAAAAACCGAATTTGTAAGTCCATCCTATCAGAACCAACATTTATAGTGAGTGTGGAACAAAAAATCAACTTGAAAAATCTTACCGAAATCACACACTATTCTTTCTTTCTTCTGTAAGAATTTCAATAAAGATTTTACATCATGCATTTAGACATATATTATCAGAACGTTCGCGGTCTCAGGTCGAAAACTAAACATTTCCGTAGCGCATTATTGACCATGTCGCATGATGTCATACTTCACAGTGAAACGTGGCTAATTAGCGACATAAGCGATGCGGAACTATTTGATGGGCGTTACACAGTCTACAGGAATGATAGGGATGTAATCAAGACAGGTCTAAGTAAGGGTGGTGGATGCCTTATTGCAGTAAAATCTGCGCTTTGCTCGAGAAGGGAAAAGGTTTTTGAGCTAGACAAAGAAGATGTATGGGTCTCAATCGAGCATATTAATGGAAATAGGACGTTTTTTAATGTACGCTATATTGAATATAATAGCACTTTACATTCGTTTGAATTGCATTTCAACAAAATTGGTGACGCTGTTACTTCGTTGAAGAGTAATGATTCGTGTGTGATCATGGGTGATTTTAATCTCGAAGACAGTGTAACATGGCGACTAGATCCTAACAATTTAAATGTTTGTGAAGCAACGTTCATAAAAGGTCAAATTCCCCATGAACTGTTAAACATGCAATCGCTTTGTAATCTTAATCAATTTAATTCAGTCAAAAATTCGTTAAATAGAACTCTCGATCTTTGTTTGTCGGACATCGAACCATCGAAAATAAATCTAGTACGATCCCACGAACCCTTAGTCAAAGAAGACCTTCACCATCCAGCTATTCAACTAAGTATAGATCTATCCCCTGTTAAATATTTCGAGGAGCAAAGGCCACCTAGGACAAATTTCTACCGGGCCGACTATGATAACTTGAATCGAAACCTTGGTATGACTGACTGGTGCAGTGAACTCGCGGACCTAGATACCGAAAGTGCAGTTGATAAATTTTACAGTCTGTTGAAGGCTTTTATCGATAGCATACCCAAAGTAAAGAATTCTAAAAGGGAATATCCCGTCTATTTTTCGTTTAATTTGATAAAATTGATAAAAAAGAAATCGAGAGCTAAGTCAAAATTAAATAAGGTGAACAGTGCAACGAATAAAAATAAGTTTTCAGTCCTGCGAAAGCAAGTAAAAAGTGAGTTAAAGATCTGCATGAAAAACTATATCGATGACTGTGAAACTAAGATCCAGACGAATACAAAATGCTTTTTTGCATTTACCAAGTCTCTAAGGAAAACCAACTCTCTATCTAACTCGATGAAATTTGGTGACGAGGTAAGCAACGATAGAACGGGTATATGTGACTTATTCGCTAAATTTTTTGCATCTGTGTATCATCAAGAAAATGATGCATTTTCTCCTTTGGACTCTTTAATATCGGATTGTGAACCTGAAGAATTTTTGTTGTCAACTTCCCGGCTCAATAATATTGTATTCTCAACATCTGATGTAGAGTCAGCTCTGAAGGGATTTGATTCAAACAAAGTTGCAAGTCCAGACGAAATTCCCATCATGTTCTACAAAAACCTGTCCACATCTTTGTGTCTCCCGCTTTCAATATTGTTCAATAAATCCTTGCAAGAATGCAGATTTCCATCACAATGGAAAGTCAGTTTTGTTTCTCCCGTCTTCAAATCTGGGGACAAGGGGGATATAACCAACTACAGAGGTGTCTGCATTCTAAGTGCAATTTCGAAGGTGTTTGAGAAACTAATGTTCAACTCGATGTTTGACCACGTAAAAAGTCTGATACGCAAGTCACAACATGGCTTCTTTGCACAAAGGTCTACGCTAACTAACCTCATAGAATATACTTCTTTTGTAGCTGAGTCAGTCACAGGGGGAGGCCAGGTAGATACGATCTATACGGATTTTTCCAAAGCTTTTGACAAGGTGTTGCATTACTTGTTGCTTCGCAAACTCAGCGGTGCAATAATTTCGTGGATAGAAACGTACCTGATGGATCGTACACAATATGTAGTGATTGGCAGTGCACGCTCCTTCAGGATCATTCCGACTTCTGGAGTACCTCAGGGATCTATTTTGGGACCTCTGCTATTTCTATTGTTCATAAACGACCTGCTCGAGCTTGTCACATCATGCTTAGGATTTGCAGACGACCTCAAAGTATACCGCAAGATTGATCTTATTGATGACTGCCTGTTGCTTCAAAATGATATTAACGTCATTCAACAGTGGTGTGCACGTAATCAGCTCCCTATCAATGCAACAAAGTGTGCAGTGATGTCTACAACAACAACTGGTAAAAAGAACAAAATAGAATTCGAGTACAAACTTTGCGGCACTGTTGTAAAGAGAGTATCTGTTCATCGGGACCTCGGAGTGGATTTTGATGATAAATTCTCATTCAAACAGCATATTGACATTACAACAAGGAAGGCCTATAGAACGCTCGGTTTTATATTCAGGTGTGCAAAGCTTCTCAGAGAAGAGAGCAGCATTATGATACTTTACAAAACATTGGTGCGTAGTCAACTTGAATATTGCTCGTCTATCTGGAATCCTATATACGATAAATACCAACAAAGAATTGAACGTGTTCAAAAAAAATTCAGTAGAATGTTCTACTTCAAGTTCAGGTTTCGTCTAATACGTCCGGTTTATCACGAAAGGCTCATAGCACTCAAATTACACTCGCTCGAATCGAGAAGGTTGGAAAGTGACGAAATTGTTCTCTACAAAATCATTCATAGACGACTGGACACATCACATCACATCACACACAATCAACCTAATTTCATTCCATGTGCCTCAACGTTTTACTAAACAACGCAGAATTTTTTACACCTCAACACCTAGAACGAATATTGAAACAAACTCACCTTTAAACCGCTTACAGCTCAATCACGATTTTTATTTCAGTGAATTAGATATTTTTAGTGAACAATTTCACGCGTTCCAAAAGAAAGTTAGAGAAAAATTTGTGTTTTGATATCCTCATTCGTAATGCTGAACCTGATGTATTTTTTTCGTTTATATTTATATTTTTATTTTACTTTTTATTCTATCTTTATTTTTATTTTTTGTTTATATTTATATTTATATTTCTTATTTTTCTTTTATTCTATTTTCATTTTATTTTCAATTTTAATTTTTTTACTTTCACTCTTTATTTGCATTTTTTCATAAGATTTGTATGTTATTGGGCGCAAGCCTGTTTACTTATCTATAAACCAAATAAATAAATAAATATCGTCATCGACAATAATATAATCTCATAGACAATAATATCGTCTCAGAGACAATAATATCGTCTTAGAGACAATAATATAGTCTCATGGATAGTAATTCTCATCTATAATATAAAATCCAAAATGTCACTGCACCTCATTACACTACACCTCAATGCACATCGCTACACCTCACTGCACCTCACTTCACTACACCTCAGTGCACCTCAGTGCATCTCACTACACCTTACTGCACCTCACTGCATTTAGCTGTACCTCACTGCACCGTGGTACACCTCACTACACCTTACTGAACCTTGGTTCACCTCACTGCACCTTGGTTCACCTCACTGCACCTTGGTTCACCTCACTGCAACTTGGTGCACCTCACTGCACCTTGGTGTACCTCACTGCACCTTGGTGCACCTCACTGCACCTTGGTGCACCTCACTGCACCTTTGTGCACCTCACTGCACCTTTGTGCACCTTACTGCACCTTTGTGCACCTTACTGCACCTAGTCAGGTCAGCCAAGGTACAGTAAGGTGTTGTGAGGTGTACTTCGATGCGTCAAGGTGCAGTGAGGTACAATGAAAGGCAGTGAAGTGTAGTGAGGTGCAGTGAGGTATACTGAGGTGCACTGAGGTGTAGTGAGGTGCACTGAGGTGCAGAGTAGTCAGGTGCACCAAGGTGCAGTGAGGTGTAGTGTAGTGAGGTGCAGATGAATGCATCTTTCATACAGTTCACCTTAATTTTGCTACAAGACGGTTTAAGATATGTGGTTGTTTTATGAAGGATAAGTTCTTTTTGTTGTATTGATAAAAATATTAGTTCCAAGGCTGGTTATTTTCCTTTCATTATGTTTCAACAGATATTTGAATAGAAATATCTTCAAAAAAAGATTATAAAATAGAGTTAAACAAACTTACGCCACTCCAAGAAGTCTAAAAAGGAATCCAAGTACACACCATTTGCTACAAAAATAATCACTGACGTTTTAGTTTTCGGAAGGTTGATGAAACTTTTTTGCTTACATCTCCACGAAATTAGTACAGAAATCTCTCTTCAAGGTTTTGAAAGAAATATATGGACTTAAGGAAAATAAAAAAAATTGGTGAAAATCGGCAGGGACCATTGTATGGGTATAACTCGCGCTACGTGACTTGGTGATTTTTCACGGATATTTGTTTAATGATGAGATTTTTGTGTTGTGTTGAAGATAAAATAGGGGGAAATTTTGTTTTCCTGGATGCCTGTCCCTAGCAAATAGGCTGGCCCAAAGGATGACACTAAAAAATATGTCCTTGCTTTGTTGTTAAGAAAACTCAGTAGAGCATTCTTATGTAGTATAGAGGGATAGTATAGAGCTCTGGGTCGCTCTATAGATCGGCTCTAGCATAAAAAATATTAGTAAATAATTATTGGTCAGAACTCAAAAACCGAATAATTTTTATGAATTTGAAAAACCATATCCCGGGCGAAGCCCGGGCAACAATGCTAGTGGACAATAATATCATCTTATGGACAGTAAACTTTTCAAATGGACGATGAATATTACCTATTACGCAGTATCTGATCACTATTAATTCAGTTGAGGGCCGTCCAATTCATAATTACGTAACAATTCGGGGGTGGGGTAGAGGGTCTCTATACGTGATACACATCACGCAAAATTTTTGAACAAAGCTTACAAATACTCTAAAGCTATTGGAACATTGGGAGCTTCACTGAGCTCTCAGTTAGACACAAATGTAACACCATCGCTTAGTCCAACTTAACTTTATTTCCGGTGCCATTGTTTATGTTGATTTCAATGAATTTTCAATTCACGTGGTACCCGTATTCGTTGCTAGTTGACGAAGCTAAAGAATTTTGCTTTTACGAAATATCCCAAAACGAAGAGGCTAACGAAATTTAGGGACTTCGCTCTTTAATGAAAAACTACAGAAAACAAGGTGGGAAGCGAAGCTAGAAAACTTTTCCTTTTGTGAAATGTCATCTAAAGTAGCTGGTTAACCAAGCTAAGACAATAATTTCATCAAGTGGACGATAATATTGTCCATTAGACGAAAATATTACTCATTGGACGATATTATTGTCTCATGGACGATATTATTGTCTCATGAACGATATTATTGTATCAGCGGACGATATTATCGTCTTGGACGATAATCCGCTAGGAGATTTTGATCCTCGCCGGAGAAATGAATAGTTTCATCTCAAACTTCAAACTGAAGAGCATCAGAACGTATCTACAATTTGGCTGACCTGCAGAAAGAAGCATTTTGTGGTATGGAATTCTTGTGCTTTGAAAATCAGTTGAAGCGAAAAACGTGGAGAAAAATCTGAAGTTGTGGGTAGGCGTTGTTACCGGTATTAAGGGGCCATCCATAAAGTATGTACGCTAAAAATGACGATTTTTGGACCCCCTCCCCATCTCGTACGCAAAATGTATGAACCGGTGCGTACGCTCTCGTCCAATCCCCCACCCCTAAAAAGCGTACGTGAAAAGTTCCACGGTGTAGTGCAATAAAATGTAACGTGGGAACGTACATCACATCCACATCATAATTCAATTGAGTTGTCGTTTTTATTGAAAACTTAATCATTCTGTAATGAACTCTTTGTAACCTATTTTCCCCACTGACATTTTAATGACAAATCATTTGCTTAATAATTCAATTCAGACATTAATTACGAGTTGTACACACAACGTAAAAAAATTATGAAAAGTTCAATCTTCCTAGTTCATTTGCCACACATGCTTTTGACACATTACTCGTTTTTCATTTCTTTAAAATTGTTCATTTAATTTCCGCTTTTATCTTTAACTTGGCTTTTTAATTAATCTTTTGATAATCGCACTGGGGGGATTACTTATAACGTTTATCGTTCGTGCGATAGTATGTCGTCGTACATTTAACGATAATTTTTTCGACAAGACAAGACATTAGAACTCCGCACACATTCAAACAAAGGCACTTATTGGGCTGGACCGTGTGACAGTCGCTTTTTGAACGGAAGCGGAAAATATCCCTTGAAGGACATTTTTATTGTTAATAAGTTCACAAGTTCACCTGGAAAGGAGGGCGACAAAATTAAACTTTCAGAATGTGAACACCACAGGGGTAGTAGCCAACGGACTTTGCTTGCATCGTCACGTCGTTGGTCCACTTGTGTGTAGCGACACCATGTTTGCTGAGCTGGTCCAGAGGTACGTCACTCCCTACCTAAGTGGGTCTGACCATTTTGGCTGATCCAAGGTGTGACTGCGGCTTGGAGGAGGAAACGGGCGTCCACGTAATATGCGATTGCCCGAAGTTCCACCTGCTAAGGAGCATGACATTAGGTGGTTATGTGATTCGACCCTCCGATATCTTAGACCTAGGACCTATCGCTCTAGATAGGTTATTGGTGAGAACCGGAAGGTTTTAAATGATTTACATGATGAACGGGAAGAAAACAAAGGATCAATAGATCTGTGTTTTAGGAGCCAGAAATGGCCCATCCCACCCTGGTAAATCTAAAAAAAAATTCTAAGTGGGTCGGTTAAGAGCCGTCCTGCGAAAGCTCTCACCGAGGGAAATTCGGTCCTGCGGAGC
Organism: Pseudolycoriella hygida; assembly: GCA_029228625.1. NCBI lineage: Eukaryota > Metazoa > Arthropoda > Insecta > Diptera > Sciaridae > Pseudolycoriella > Pseudolycoriella hygida. The sequence goes on along the minus strand of CM055404.1, from coordinate 113,315,186 downwards.
TGGAGAGCTCCTGGGTGAAATATGTCATGCAATATGGCCGCATCCGGGACCAGCGCTTGGTTGAAGTTACTAGTAACGTTGCAACACGGCGGCTGTGGTAGAAAGTCACGTGCTGAATTTGGGCGACTGAACCCCTAGTCCTTCCTGGGCAACCAGGTTCGTGAAAATACAAAGAGAAATGATAGTATTTCGGTTCCGACCTAGGAGAGAGTCGACGTAATCGTTCTAGGTAGAGCTTAGTATGTTTAGTATGCTTGCGCTAATTGGGCGTACCCCAATTCCTCGCCTATGGGGGAAGTGCGGTTAAAGCTGTCCAGTAGACCTGTCCAAAAATGTACAGGGAAATTAAGTTGTCGAAAAGTTTGGGGGCCCGTCAAGAAAACGGTCCTAAATAGTCTCTATGGGGCCGATGAAATCTGAAGCGATTTAGGCGGTGCTCAAATCGAAAAATTGAAAAAAGTTGTTAAAATTGGTGTAAATTTGAATCGAATCTCGATGTAACCAGAAAAACCAGAAATCAGAAAAGCTGCCTTACTTCAGTAACAATTTTTGTTCACACTATTTGTTGATGATATTATGTTACACAAACTATGGGACGGAACTGTATGAAATTTTTCTACAACACTTCACATACAACTACCATTTCGGGACGGGATGTACTTTTGGTCTAGCCTATCAATTTTCCTGTAATAACCGTTCCGATAGATGTTCAGAAATTTCAGTACTCGTCCCCACACAGCCGATCCAGTGCAACCATTTGGTGAGTGTCAGAAGGTTCTGACAGTGCTGACACACCTATTAACTAATACATCGTATTCTCGAGTTCATTCTGATCGAAAATGACCAAACTTGTCCTAACATTTAATTTCAAGATCAACCAGAATGATTCATTTTGGAAAACTTAACCCCCACCACCCTAAACGCCTTTGCCCCAAAATTTTTTTAGACACTAACTACACCTACAACTACCATTTTCGGGCAGGATGTAGTCCTAGTTAATATACAAATTTTCCATATGTAGATGATAGGATAGATATTCAGAAATCTTCGGCCTGGTTCCCACACTGCCGACAACCAGTTCTCCCATTTGGTGAGCTTCAGAAGGTTCTGGACGTGCAGAGTCACCTATCTACTAAAAAGTCGTGTTCTAGGGATCATTCTGATCCAAAACAACCCAACTTCCCTTAACATTTTTTTTGGGTCGACCAGAATAATTAATTTTGTCAGAAATTGACAAAACTCAAATTTACACCAATTTTAACAATTTTTTTCAATTTTTCGATTTGAGCACCGCCTAAATCGCTTCAGATCTCATCAGCCCCATAGAGACTTTTTATCAGGAGACTATTTAGAACCGTTTTCTTGACGGGCCCCCAAACTTTTCGGCAACTTTGTATTTTGGACAGGTCTACTGTCCAAGGTACACATGTTAATCTGCAACATCTACGTTTAAGAATATAAAGTTCCTTTTGGTCTAAGGATTTCAAGCTCTATAATTTTGAGCCGCCCTTCTTCACGGGGTATAAGTTAGAATGAATAAAAAAGGATGATGCTGTTCGGGAACGTTCCCCATCTATAGGCCAAAGAATTATCTCTTTCTCTCTCTCCTCAGAGTATTCATGTGTAATATAAAATGTCTAATTATCTGTCACATAGAACTAATCTATCATTAATTGAAGGTATACATTGTGTACTCTTCTCTAAACGAGAGACTAAAGCCGTGATATCTATCTAGAACGATTTTTACCTTCCAATTTACTCGTTAATTAAAAATGTACTTTCATTTGTTAAATTAACAAATTTTTTTCGGCCGATTTTTCAATTTAAATGTATTTCGTTTAAGGGAGGCCACGGTATTGCGCGATTAGCTATAGATACACAAGTTTTTTTAACGTAATGCTTTGTTGCGTTGGTAATTGATTCGTTACGAATATGAAAAATGACGGTGTTCTGTTTACCTGAAATTATTTTTTATGATTCGATTACACAAAATTGAATATGGATAAGATTTAATTATGTGTAAACGTGAGTTTAACGGTGTGTAACAAAATAGAAACAATTCTAGGATAGAAACTCCGGAGACCCTCCCCATCCAACACATTTTTGGAATTTGTCCTATCCGAGTCGCGAAATATTTAATTGTAACTGTAACCGAATTCAAAAAAAAATGTCTTCCTAATTTTATTATCACTGTTTTTTACAACATAGGTTATCTAACAGAGTAATCGTATCGCGGTATTGTCTATACTGTAAAGTCAAAAATTAATTTTTGCGGGGAATTCACCTATTCACCGGAGAACGCAAATTAAAAGAACCAGTGTCGGATTAAGCCATGACATTGGAACATTTAATTGCTGAATTCACTGATATTTCCAAAAATCTTGGAAGTTTTGAACTCAAGAACTATGTGAAAAAAATTACTAAACTTCCAAGATAAAGACATCTTTGAAAATTGAGTACGATGACAGCATTTAGAGTTCGAGCCTCAGATGTATTTTCTAAAAAGTTCGTGGCAGACACGCTCCATTGAAAAACCCAATAATTTCGTCAGTTGGCGCAACAATAATCATGATAGTTAACTATCAACTATTGGCTCTCGAATGGATTGCGTAATTCGTTTTATCTATCTAGGACGATAACCTCGAACTTATCACTCTAGGGCAAATTTACTGAACTCGATAGATAAAGTAGCATATGCACCTCTTACCCAGGTTCCCGAGTGAAAATGGCAATCTCAGTGGGTACTAAAATTGTGTGTACTCACAGCCTCAAATCAGTCTCAATTTTTAAAAAAAACTCAGATGTACTCAATTTCGCTTTGTTTATGAAATCATCATTAATGAGACCAGTGAGTACACTCATTTTAATTCTTTTTTTTTTATAATTAGACTGACTGAGGTCATTGAGCACACTCACTTAAACTATTTGAGATCGCTAAGTATGCTCATTTCGAGACTTTTTTAGGCTGTTGAGACGATGAGACTGTTGAGTGTACTCATTTTCGGCAAAAATATTTTTCACAATTTTCTTGAGGCTTTTGAGACTATTGAGCATGCTCAATTGTGATAAATATTTTTTTTAACCAATGAGACTGTTGAGTGTATTCATTTTCGACAAAAATATTTTTAATTCGGTCATTGTTTCTTTGATCTTGTACTTTTTAGAAATATTTCGGGCGATTTTCTCAGAAATAGATCAAAGTTTAGCGTTAATTTAGAAATGTGGCATAGATTCGTCACTTTTATAGCAGACATGTTTCTATCCATTCTTTATTTTAACAATCCACGACAAAAAGTTTGGCTGATTGGGACGTTTACGCCTGTTCAGTACACCTTTGTCGCAAGACCATGTGTATATCAGCGTGGTCACATATTGAGTGAGTAATCACCTCGAATACATGGATAGAAACATGTCTGCTATAAAAGCGACGAATCTATGCTACATTTCTAAATTAACGCTAAATTTTGATCTATTTCTGAGAAAATCGCCCGAAATATTTTTCTAAAAAATATTTTTCACAATTTTATTGAGGCTTTTGAGACTCCGCCCTCGCGCATGCGGCGAGCTCTAAATTGATGTCAAACTTTCATGGGGATCTGCTCCAAACGTTGCTAGGAGCACTGCCTCCTGTGCGGGGGCTGCCGCCCCTGGACCCCGCTTTTTTGTTCGGATTTCTTTTACAATATTGCACTCCCTTCACTCTTACACCAACCTCGCTTCTGTAAACAACTCTTTTATTTTTTGTTGTTATTATTAAATTTGACTTATAGAAGCTTCAAATTCATATCGGTGTTTTTTAAATCACGAAATAAATAGTAAATTCGGAGAGTTGATCGTTGAAGTGCGTTGTGAAGTGTAGTCAAGTGCGTGTTCTTCACGGAAGGGTTGGAGGTTTCGAAATCTGTTCATTGTGGGGTTTAGGCATTCAAGTGCAATATTGAAATTGACGGTTAACCTCAAAGTCAGAACTTAGCAAAACGACACGTCGTAACCGTATTTATTTAAAGTTGTACTAGATCAACGTCTGAACGCATCGCTTATTTCATTTTGTCGTCGCTTCTGCTGCCACTCGAAATCAGAATGTCAACAAGATGCTTCACTTGCGCAGAGCCCATTTCCAGTGGAGATTTTATCAAATGCGAAGGACTTTGTGCGCAAAAGTTCCATTCGAAATGTGTATCGCTAAGCAAGACAACGCTGAATGCCATAACCAGCTGCCCAAATGTCCACTGGCTATGCCACGATTGTAACGATGAAAACAGACTGATCGGCAGATCCATCGACAATGTAAATAACACAGTAGAAAGTTTGAAGAGCTCACTGTCGAGTGACTTACTGGCGGGCTTCAAGCTACTGACGGAGACCCTTTCATCGAACTTGTCGACGATCCATCGCCCGTCGCTCAACTTTGATGATGGCAAGGTAAATTCGACAAAGCGCCGCATAGACGAATTGATCAGCGAATCGGAAAAGGGAGAAGATAGTAGCACCAAAAGAAAACGGTTCACTGCTCGCAACAATAGCAAATCGAACAGTCATGAATTCAACGCCCGATTAGAGCTCAATGCCAAGTCGAATGATGACCGAGGGGCGATGGTCGCAATACCGGAAATGAGCAGAAGGAAGAGTGTTGTCGTTTCAAACATTAGCAAAGGAATTTCGCCTGAATACCTGAGCAATTATCTCTCGAAAGAGCTACACATTGACGAGTCAACTATAAGAACAACGCAGCTGAGGTCAACGCGCATTGCTGATGAAGACATAAGATTCCTACAGTTTAGAATATCTGTCCCAGAGAGCACGTATAACATGGTGAGGTCACTTGATACGTGGCCGAAGGGGGTACGCGTTCGTGATTATGTTTTCAGTCGCCGTGGAGGCAACGTACCTGCATCAGTTGCTGAAAAAGATTTTTTATCGAAGCGTGCGTGCGTGCGCACCCATCGACAGGCAAACGAAGAAAAACCAACAAACCGAAATCCCCACAATGGATCAGGTAATGACGGCGCTGACACCGAAAACCACGCCCAAGAACGCAACATTGAACTCACCAGCGACAGAAACCGCAAATATAATCGCGGTTACTGCTACGGAGGAATCGACAATGGAACTTGCCGATTAATCGCTGATTCATCGACCGGAAATTACCATACTGACGAAGCAAACAAGGAGCTGAAAATTGCAGATTTTTCTGACAACCATGCAGCAGGTGGAGATGGAAGGCCGACTTTGATGGACTGAATAGTTACCTAGCATCGATAAACCGGGAAAACGAAATGACAGGGAAATCACACGTTGACGATGTAACCAACCGATTTTATGAGCTGTTGACGATGGGATTCAAGCGCTTTGTCCCGTTCAAAAAGAAAGGAATGAATGGTCACCCGCCGTGGTATAGCAAGTCGCTACGGACGCTGAAGAACAGGAAGTCCAAAGCACACAAGAACTACAGGGACTGTGTGAACTCAGGAAGACATCCATCATGCACGAAATGTTACCCGGAATTTTGCACCTTGAGGAACCAGTTCAGCGCAGCACAGTCTCATGCTTACGACTCATACGTGAAGAATGTTGAGGAGAATCTTATCTCAGATCCATCTAAATTCTGGTCGTACGTTAATGTGATGAGGAGGACAGTTGGCTATCCGAGCTCAATGCATAGAGGCGTGCAACGAACTGTGACCATGCAAGGTAAATGTAATTTGTTCGCCGACTTTTTCAAAGACGTTTTTATTAATGGTTCGAGTACAGAAATAAAAGAATTTGGGCTAAAAAAGTGCGTGGACATTGGATCACTATCTCTGAGCAAAGAACAGATCATCGCGGCACTTGGCCGTGTTGACACATCGAAAGGTGACGGTCCAGACAACATTTCACCGCTTTTGCTGAAGAACTGCGCTGACTCACTGTCATCGCCGTTACATCTCATCTTCAACCTGTCACTATCCACCACTTTCCCCACTCGTTGGAAGGAATCGTATGTGGTGCCGATTTTCAAGAGTGGCTCACGAAGCGATGTAGAATGCTACCGAGGTGTAGCAATTCTTCCTACATTCGGCAAACTATTTGAATCCATCGTCTGCGAAGTCCTTACAGACAAGTTTAAGCCAATAATAAAAGTGACACAACACGGGTTCATGAAGGGTCGATCGACTGCAACGAACTTAATCGAATTTTTCAACGAAGCTATTCACGCGATGGAGAAAGGGAACCAAATGGACGCCATATACAAAGATGTGCGCAAGGCGTTTGACAGGGTGAAACATGGTCTTCTTCTTTGTAAACTGAAGGAACTAGGCATGCACTCTTCAATGTTGAATTGGATGCGCTCATAATTATGCGACCGTGAGCAATACGTCCGACTAATGGGATGGAAATCGCAACCTTTTCCGGTGACTTCCGGAATGCCTCAAGGAAGTCATTTGGGCCCGCTACTGTTCTTAATTTTCATCAATGACGCCATGGATTCTGTCAAATTTTCAAAATGCTCGTTGTTCGCCGATGATCTGAAGGTGTATCGCGAAGTTAAGACGTTGAGAGATTGCATAGCTCTGCAAAGAGATGTTCTTGCCCTAAATCGATGGTTCGAAAGTAACGGGCTCGAGCTTAACATCGATAAGTGCGTCTCGATGTCATTCTTCAGAAAGCGGAGGCCGCTGCGATTCAGATACGGTGTAGCTGAACGTATTTTTAAGAGAGTGACGGAAATACGCGATCTGGGGGTTACATTGACCGAAGATTTGTCCTTCAACATGCATATGGATACCATTGTCGCTAAAGCGTATTCAATGCTCGGCTTTATGAAGCGAATTTGCCGAGATTTCCGCAATGTTGCCGCGCTTAAGAGCATTTATTTTGCGCATGTGAGATCGCGTCTAGAGTACGCTTCAGTCGTTTGGTCGCCGTACTATCAGAACTATAGCGACAAGATTGAATCGATACAAAGGAAATTTATGATGTATGCTCTGAGAAGGACGGTCAAGAGAGACGATGATTTTAGGCTTCCATCCTACGAGAGCAGATGCGCATCGATCCAAGTTGAATCATTGTCATGTAGACGTTTGTATTTGGCTGCGATGTTCGTCTTTGACATTCTCAGCGGCCGTGTTGATTCGCTTAAATTACGGTCAATATTGATAGTGAATCACCCGGCCAGAGCTCTACGCAACAACGACTACCTAGTGATCGAGAAGCACCGCACGAATTATGGACTGTTTGAACCGGTCAACCATTTGTCGAGAGTGTTTAATATGTTCGCACACCTTTATACTCCATCCATCGCTCGACCCGCGTTCCGCTCGGCTATAAAGTCGATGAAGTTGACGGGAGCGACGTTGAGGAGGCACGGATTTCTTCTGTCGGCCACTTGAAGGCCTTGTTCACGTTTTTGTAGATTTCATCGTAGTTCATTGTTTGATATTGAAGACTTTTTTTTTTTACTCTTTCATGTCGCTTTGGCTAGTTTTGGGTGTTAGATAGGGTAGCGCCTGATTGCATATGAGCGGAGTGTGGTAGTCCGTGTCATGTGCCAGGCGTGCAACTGTCTAACTATCAAGTGCTCTTTTTACGTCCAAGTCGTAGTCCCCGGGATCTCAATTCTCTTCGGAGTTTTGTGCTAAACTTAAGAGTACTACCTGATGACTTGCCCACGGGTCATCGGGGAAACGGATTAGTGGGTTGTGCGTGTGGCTAGCCACCATACCACACTCAAAAAAGCAATATGGTTATGAATTCAACAACAGAGCCTCGGATTGGACAGTATAAACGGCAACGACTTAGGCAACGGAAAAAGGACAACGATTAGGAACATGGAATGTTAGATCTCTGTTACGGCCAGGAGGGTTGAGATCACTCACTAGTGCGCTAAGGGCGACTAAACTTGACATTACAGCAGTACAGGAAACTAGATGGCCTGGGAAGGATTCTATGATCAGTAGAGACTTTACGTTTTATTACAGCGGCAAGAACAACGACAGCCCAAGAGGATACGGAACAGGCTTCATGGTCTTCGGTAGAGCCAGAAACGCGGTGATTGGTTTCACTCCTGTCAACGAACGAATATGCACTCTACGGATAAGAGGAAAATTTTTCAATTATACTCTTATTAACGTCTACGCTCCAACGGAGAAAAAGATAATGAAGCGAAGGAGCTATTTTACGAGAAACTGGTGAAAGTGTATGATGGAGCGCCGAATCGAGACATCAAAATCATACTTGGGGATTTGAATGCCAAGATAGGTCGCGAAGTCTAGTACCGTCCCACTATTGGTAAATATAGCCTCCACGAAAAGACAAGCGAAAATGGAACGTTGGCAATTGATTTCGCAGCGTCAAGGAACATGGTTGTCTGCAGTACCTATTTCGAACATAAAGACATCCACAAAGCGACATGGGTATCACCTGATGGACGAACCAAAAACCAGATTGACCACGTGTTCATAGATGGGCGTCACTGTTCAAATGTTTTGGGGACCGAACATCGATTCAGAACACTACTTGGTAAAGGTGGTTGTTAGGGCTCGAGTTTCGATTTCACACAATCGACAGCCGGCATTGGAAAAGTGGAACGTCGAGAAACTGCAGGACGAAAATATTAAACGACAATATGTGGATAGTTTGGAGAAGAAAATTATTGACGGAATGGAAAGCGAACAACCAAACGTAGACGATGCATGGAATCAAATTAGACGAAACGTAGAGCAAACCGCAGCAGAGACGATAGGAACGAGAACGGGAAAGAAAAGAAATGACTGGTTCGATGACGAATGCAGAAAAGCACTGGATGACAAAAATGCGGCTCGAGCGAGATATCTAAATAGATGCACTCGAACTGGCATGGCAGAGTACCGTTCGAAGAGAAATTTCGAGAAAAAACTATTCCGAAGAAAAAAGCGACAACATGACAAGGAAGTTTTAATCGAAATTGAAAGGTTTGGTGATCGAAAAAAGACGCGGAATTTTTACCGGAAAGTAAACGAATCGAGGAAAGGTTACAGTCAACAACCTTTACTGTGCAAGGACAAGGATGGGTTGGTCTTAGCAGATGAGGAAAGGTGCTTTTTAATTTGACCCTTGAAGCAGCAGTGAGAACCATGGACATCGACACCAGCAGCACCATTTTCACCAAATCCAGTCAATTGCTGGGCTTCGCTGATGACTTGGATATCTTGGGCCGAAACATGGAAGCTGTTAAGGAAAAGTTCACGGCTTTGGACAGAAAAGGTACCGACCTCGGGTTGAAGGCTAATGACACAAAGACCGAATACATGATTGTCTCCCCATCGAATCGACAACACGACCAAAGCGTAACAATTGACACACACACATTTAAGGTGGTAGACAAGTTCGTATATCTTGGATCTCTGCTTAATTCTGACAACGTAATCATGAAATCAAAAGACGGATAACTCTTGGCAACCGGAGTTATTACAGCCTGATAAAAATTTTAAAGTCCAAATCAGTAAGCAGAAACTCTAAATGCGCACTGTACAAATCTGTGATAAGACCAATGGTTACGTATGGGTCGGAGTCGTGGTGCATGACTCAGAAAGACGAACAATCGCTGCTCACGTTCGAAAGAAAGGTACTGCGGACAATTTTCGGACCAGTATATGACGAAAATATGAACAGATGGCGCAGACGATTTAATCATGAGCTTATGCAGCGTTATGGAGAGCCGGACATAGTTAGAACAACAAAAATTAACAGACTACGATGGCTTGGTCATGTGCAGCGTATGGACGACAATCGTATCCCAAAGAAACTTTTTATCACCAAACCGGAAGGCAAAAGAAGTGCAGGCAGACCAAAATCCAGATGGTGCGATGCAGCTTTTGCCAACCTGAGAACTGCGGGAGTAACCAGCTGGAAGACGTTAGCTGAGGATAGGTCCGGTTGGAGAAGCATGTTGGAGAAGGCCAAGACCTTTAATGGGTTGTAGGGCCGGTTAAGTAAGTAAGTAAGTCGCTTTGGCTCACATTGATGCATCCGCTTACACTAAAATCTGTTACGAACATACGCCGCTGGACTGCAAGATCAATACAGTAAAGTGCTTCGCGGGAGAAACGAATTTTTATGAAGAGACGAAGCAAAGGGTGATTGGAAGCTTCGACGGGTCGACTGGGTCGACGATCACCTCCGGTTTTTGCTGATCAGTTATGACAATTATTATAGAAATTATTAAATGATGAACCAGCCAGTAGGTTCCCAACCGTTGGCTTAAATAAATAAATAAATAAAAAATTGGCCGCTCTACCAGAGAAGAGCTCGCATGGGGGCCACCGTTTGGGCCCATTGTACTGGCTATGGGATTAGATTAGACATTTGCTGTTGTATGGAATTTTCTCAAACTACAGGAAGAGAATCATAAGCTTGTGCATCTTTCTTATTTCTCTTTTATCTCTTTTTTCAAGTATTCGCTTGCATTTTGTGCATGTAAAACTCGGTTTATCGGTGAAACGAGTTAAAACGAAACGTTGCACAATCTTACGATTCTTCTCTTGTAACTTTTTCTGTTAAATCATCAGATCTTACTCGTACAATTGCAATTTATAGCAAAACTGACCACATTCGTTAATATCGACTACTAGAAAAAAATAGATACTACCAACAAACTTAATAATCAAAAAATCAACCTGACTGGACTACCGTATCATACAATCATAATTCAATAATTCAAAACAACGAGAATAATTTGGTCCTAAAAGCATGTTCGAAATAGTGTACAAAGAACAACCACCTAAAAAACCCTTGGGGGGGTCACATACTTGGACGTAATTAAAAAGGGTGGTTCTGAAAAATATGAAAAGCGACGAAAGGGGGGGGGAGGGGGATATCGGGATTTAGATATAACTTCATGAGGTTTAGCAGTCAAAACTTCACATACAATAGGTTCAAAAAAACTTACCGAAAGTGGTCAAAATAGCAACACCTCTGTAATTTTGGTGTGAGATATGACGACGTCTTCCAACAAGTCAGGAATTTTTTTGTTCAAAGGGACAACAAGTTTCAGGTATCAGGTTTGCGATACTTCTTATGGGCTTTGCTCATTTTATTCTTGAGATTCTTAATGCGCTTATTGTGCCATGAAGGATCATCTAAGTCAAAGAATTTCTTTAGAGGCACATGCTCTCTTAGCACAGTTAACAATTTTTCATAAAATACGTCAACTATGTAATTCACGTCCAATCCATCAGTTAAAATTTCATTCCAATCAATATCACTCAAACATTCACTTAGCCCTTCAAAGTCAGCTTTCTTGAAATTAAATTAAATTAATGAAGATTGTCGCTCTATGTGTGCTAACATTTACAGTGCGACAGATGGACATGGCCTGTTCATAGTTGCCCACCATGCGGCATTTTATTTTACACTTCACACACTTACACCATGGAGAGCAAACTAACGAGACACTTACGTAACGATTTTTGGTTGCTCCTTGGTCACTTAACAAACATATTGTAAGTACAGCTCTACCGTAACTTGCATAAGAAACTTAGTGCGAAGGAGAGAAAAAAAAATCCATGCAAAAGTCCATACAAAATTTTTTGTCTCTTTCACACTAAGTTTCTTATGGCTAATTCCATCGGTACCGTCACCTGGGTAACGAATTTCATCTCTTTCATTCTTTCAATGTGATTTATATTAACATGAGACAAAACACATTCGTTCCCCAGGGGACATGGTAGCGACAATGTATGGGTTACCGATGGAATTAGCGTTATGCAAATTAGGGCAGACAGCAAGAATTCTTTTGTTTCATTGTGTTTTCTCTTTCACACTACGCTTTTTTTCCTTATGACGACAGAGCTCTGTGTCGGTGCAGGCGTGATGCTAAATATACGTTTATCAGTGACACTAAAAACCTCAATCCACCACTGCCAACGATGGTTTAGATTCGTAGGTTAATTAGTTATGTTAGACTTCATTGAAATCAATGTGTGATAAAAGCACTGAGTTCAATCGTAGCAGTAAAATCAAATATTATTTCATTCGTATCTGATCGACTTTTCGAATATATAAAATGGAATTTCAACGAATCTCTTCATTATTACTCCACAATTAAAATGGTGCGTGCCATAGTTTTAGCAATTTTACTGTGTGCGATTTCGCATGGAACTTGTATTTGTTTTTTCGGGGGTGGTAAATATGTGCTGTTATATAAACAGGCATCAGGTGGTGAAACCTGGAAGGTTTCCAGTAATAACGTTTGCAACAACTTGGTTTCAAAGACGACCCCATTCATATCAGGTGCTTCGGGTGGAAGTTATTCATGTACTGTGTATTCGGGAACCGGTTGCGGAGGTCAACAATTGTCTATCAACGGCAGAGTTCGCTTTCCATGGAATGCACAGTCAATGAGGTGTCCTTGTTAAACATTAAGTTGATAAATAAATAATTTTATTTAAATGTTCATTAATTTTTCTTCCTTAATTTTCGTCAAAACAAGTTATCTATCTTTCTATCTGTCATAGTTCTTAATATATGAATCATCCCTTCCAATTCTAGAAGTGGCTAAATCTCGGGATTGGGACGTTTCTGGAGAAAACCATGAAACACATGTTCACTAAAATTTAGTTGCCTACAGCTTTGTTCCAGAAAGTAGCTTTCTAATTGCCTTAATTCTAGAGATATCTGAGAAAAAGTCTCACCTACTCCCAAAAAACTATGTTTTTGGACGCCTTTTCGACCATATTTCCGAAACTACCCGATCGAGTTTGCTCATCTTTGATCTTGAACCATGGGATATATGTACCTTTCAGCGAAAAAAATAGTTCAGGGTGATCGGTGCAGCCGTTTCGAAATAAAAGTGGAGACGGACAATTTTTTAAATATTGGATGTGTGGGAGCCCTGAATTTGTAGTAAACGTATAGGACCTTCGTACTTCGTACGGGTCCAAAAATCAGCGAAGATTTTCAACAAATTTCGTCGAAAGAAATCAAATTAGCGACAAAATTAAACAAAACAATCGCCGAGAATCTTTTGTTTTATGTTGCCACTTATTTGATTTTTTTCAGCGAATTTCGTTGAAAATACTCGCTGATTTTCTCTAAGTTTTATCAAAACGCGCTAAGTTCAGTCAGTTTGTAGTCAATGAAATTTCCCTCAAAAATGGTCTGTAGGTATTTTTCTGTATTTCTTATAGTTTCCGAGATATTTCAGAAATTGCAAGCTGTACAAGTAGGGAACTTAGCTCTTTTTGAAAAAACACTCGTCTGGGAGAGGGACGGTCAAAAATTCGTAAAAAAGCAGACGTTATTTATGGACGGTCTCCAAAATCTGAGCAAAAAATAATCCACTGAGAAATTGAGAGAAAACGTTTGAGATTTTCTCTTTTCTCGACGCAGTCCCCCCACGACAAAAAAGAAGTCCACAAACTCCAAAAAACCCATAGAAAACTTTTGGGAGGAACTATATATAGGCGAACTTTTGAAATGTTCCCTTCTACCCACTCTCCCTTTAAAATTATTTTAAAAAATATCACCAAAATCGGTTGGAAATTGGCTGAGATATGGCATTTCAAAACTTTAACAATCCTTCAACTTACTCTGTCTACATGTGACTATAATAATCATCTATTCACGGATCACGATCTCGAGAACTAGTCAGCCGATCTTCCTGAAATTTTCACTGAATGTCAGTCCGAGCAAATTCTGGAAAAGCCGTGGTATGTGGAAAAGTGGTCAATTTTGAGGGTTTTTTAGGTAATGCTCGGAGTTTTCTAATTTCAGCTCCGGAATGACAATACCTAGAGTGTTGATTTCTTCTAGAAAGTAATACAGCCGGTTCATTCCTTTTTTACCTAGTTTTGAAGAAATAGATGACACTTTAAAATTAAACAATTTTTTACTGTACCCAGCAAATAAAGTTCTATCCAAATTTCGGAAAGCTGCGGGAAACGTGGAATTCACATAGAAAAATTTGATTTTACCAGTAACCGTGATAATAGGACGAAAGTTAGTATTTTATTTAATTGATTCAAAAGTTGTTGTAAATCTTTGCTTAGTCGGGAAATTTCAAATAAAGAGATTTTGCACAGACAATTAATGTTATGCAATTATAGATTTTTTAGTCAAAAACAATTCTGAAAGGTAACTCGGTACATAATTTTTAAAGAAATTTTAATATTCCCAACTTTACTTATGTGATTGTAATTTCAGTAAAAAAGAAAGCTTCCGAAAATCGGTGCAAATTCACATGTGATTTTCACATTTTTTCTAATTTCACATAATTTCACATTTCCTCATCTTGGCCTACCTATCAACTTTTGTCGATAGCTGGACATCAATCATCTCTTTTTATGATGGAATGTGCCGAGATGTGCACTAACACTACTGAAATGAACGGTTGGTAAGGCAAATGTGCCGTTCACATGATTTCCACAGATGTGAAACACAGTATTTTTTAACGGAACATTTCGCTTTTCTACAAAACTTTTTGAACGGGCTAGCGCACATCTCAAAACTTTAGGTATAAATGTGCCGAGATGTAACCTATACCACTGAATACATCTGCTTTCTATAGGCGACAATGCCAATCACATCTGGGCAAATGTGACTTTTTCTGCAAATTCGCTAGGATCAGGATCATTGTAAAACTTTCCTGGCAAGAGCTTTTACTGACAAATTTCGAAATTTAAAGATATGTGAAAATAATACTATGCAAAAATTGTTAGGAAGCGGAAAAACAAGACAAAATTACAAAACTAACATTTTATGTAAATTTGTACCGATTTTCGGAAGCTTTCTTTCTTACTTAAAAGCGGTGCTTTAAATTTCAACCTCACAAGTAAAGAACCTGCAATTTATTGTGGGAAATTTTTTTTGAGGTAAAAGGTCAGTTATATTGATCGAAAAATATTAAAATTTCGTTAAGAATTGTGTACTTAATTACCTGAAAGAATTGTTTTTGACTAAAAAAAAGCTTTAAATTCATAACATTAATTGTCTGTAGAAGAAAACATTTATTTCGAAAAGAAAACAATCCAACTGCCCTCATATTGAAGGTTGCTTACAATAATACAGCATACCGATCTATCAATTCAGACAATCACATTACAAACTTTAAGTCGAATTTGAATTTGTTCACGTCAAAAAAATTAGTTAACTGTTAATATGCTGACTAATTATGTGGCTAGTCTTTGTCAATGTCATGAAGTGATTGTAGATTAACGTGCGTACCTGGCATAGCCTTAACCGCACGGCCCCCATGGGCGCGGAATTGGGATACGCCGAAGTTACTGTACCTATTTGCGGCAGGTTTGCGTAGCCCTCCGCGACCTAGGTGAGGCCCGAGATACTATCATCTCTCTACTGTATTTTCGCCAAACTGGTTGTCTAGGAAGGACTAGGGGCGCAGTCACCCATTTCAAAGCGCAGACTGTTCTGACGCAGTCCACTATGTCCCACAGCCCCCGCGTTGCAGCACCGCTAGGCACCTCAACCAAGCGCTGGGGCCGGATGCGGCCATATCGCATGACACACTACACCCGGGAGCCCCCAGCCCCGCGGTACCGAATTTACCCTCGGTGAGGGCTTTTGCAGTAAGGCTCTTAACCAGACCACTTCGGTAGGAGTGTACGCAATCACCCCAGGTACCGCTGGACCAACTCAGGAAACCATGGTGTCGACACTCACCAGTGGACCAACGGGTCGAAGCAAGTTAAGACCGTTGGCGACCACCCCTGTGGTATTTGACAATGTCAGTTCGGAAAGTTCCAACAACTTAGACTTGTCAAGCTTAAAATTATTAATTAATTAATTAATTATTTATTAATTATTAATACACTCTTCCCATAACAACCTCTACCGCCGAAAAAGGGACCATGCACTGACCATTCTCTGGAGCCAAATGATGAACTACACTTATCATTGTAGAATGGTATGCATTTACTGTAGATAGATCTTTTCTCCTCCTGAATTACTTCATCCTGTGCCTGATCATTCGTTTCATATCTGATAGTAGGGTCTATAATGTATGCCCTGGGAAATTTCGGATCGAACGCAGTAATGTCACTGAACCTAGAACAGCCGTCCGTGTCGACAGCGTATACTTCCTCGTAGCATTCGTAACGCTTTTTTCAAAGTAGTTCAGAAATTATGATGCCGAGCGGAGTTATTGTGTGAGCAGTTTCCAGTGACATGAGGTATTGTTTCGATCTCTCTGTTACATCTGCGACAGAGGTTGGAAGTGCTACTAACTCCTGGGACACCGTTGAGGTTTGCATAGTTTGATTAATTTGATGGCCGTCATCCACTCCGATGAAGATAATGCGTTTTTATTGTAGACAAAATCATTGCTCGCCGTGTGTGATGCAAAGTGGATAGCACCGTATCCTTGATATTTCATCTTGCACCAACTTTCATATGCATTCATACGTGGGGTTGCCCGTAGCATTTTTGTGCTGTCGCCTGTCACTCCGAGAGATTTGGTGCACAGTTTCATTTCTTCGGTACAATCTGATATTTCCTGAAATAACTCATCGTCGATTTTGGATAATTTGAGTGCCAGTGAAAAGTGTTGCAGGAATGCTTCCCAGGATGCGCCTAATAGGCCAAGACCACGTAACTTCCTGAGTGCATAAAACATCTGGTCGTTGGAGCGCTGAGGGAGTCCAATAATTGATTTAACCGTACGACGAATCATAATATCCAATCCATATGTAGCGTATTTTGGAATCTTTATGGTCGTTGCGGCCTGTAGAGGATATACCAGTGTGGGGAGAATAATATGGATTGATAATATTTAGCTTTTGATCCGGTTTCAGAAGAGAGGTTGTTGACAATTTGTTCAAATTTTTGTTCATGACCTCAACGTAAGCGACATCGAAAACAAGCTCAGTTCTGAATGAACATCTTAAACATTTTACCCTTTCATCCGGCTTTATATTAGTAATTTCGGTGCCTTTCGACAAATGTAGACTTTCATCTGCTAGTTTCTTACTTACTTACTTAACCGGCCCTACAACCCATTAAGGGTCTTGGCCTTCTCCAACATGCTTCTCCAACCGGACCTATCCTCAGCTAACGTCTTCCAGCTGGTTACTCCCGCAGTTCTCAGGTTGGCAAAAGCTGCATCGCACCATCTGGATTTTGGTCTGCCTGCACTTCTTTTGCCTTCCGGTTTGGTGATAAAAAGTTTCTTCGGGATACGATTGTCGTCCATACGCTGCACATGACCAAGCCATCGTAGTCTGTTAATTTTTGTTGTTCTAACTATGTCCGGCTCTCCATAAAGCTGCATAAGCTCATGATTAAATCGTCTGCGCCATCTGTTCATATTTTCGTCATATACTGGTCCGAAAATTGTCCGCAGTACCTTTCTTTCGAACGTGAGCAGCGATTGTTCGTCTTTCTGAGTCATGCACCACGACTCCGACCCATACGTAACTATTGGTCTTATCACAGATTTGTACAGTGCGCATTTAGAGTTTCTGCTTACTGATTTGGACTTTAAAATTTTTATCAGGCTGTAATAACTCCGGTTGCCAAGAGTTATCCGTCTTTTGATTTCGTCCATGATTACGTTGTCAGAATTAAGCAGAGATCCAAGATATACGAACTTGTCTACCACCTTAAATGTGTGTGTGTCAATTGATGGGGAGACAATCATGTATTCGGTCTTTGTGTCTTTAATATTTATAACTTGGCTTTTACTCGGGTTTAGCAGGAGGCCGATCTTTATGTAAAGAATGTGTATTAACTCAATCGTACGAATGGCAGCCTCTTTCGAGTGAGATGTAATAGCGTTATCGTCTGCGAAACCAGTTAAGCATAGTCGTTCGTAGCCTGTCGCTGAGATTAAATCCATTGTTGAAGGCATACTGCGAATCACATATTTCTTCGTAGATGTAGTCAACGGCAATGTTAAATGAGATAGTGAGATAGTGGGGCACCCTGTGGGACACCACAGTTGACTTGAATTGGTTTGGATGTTTACCTACCCATCGAAATCTCTACGGTATTATTCGTACGACTCAAGAATGTTATTGTTTTGTTTTTCAAAAACACCACTAATATGCTTTTCCATTGTATGCATTTTTATATTACATTGCTTCATCATTTGTCATCACCATTCTGACCGCTTTCTTTCGTTGGTTATAATACCAGTACTGTGCCAGATCATACTGAAATTTGTTGCGCCGTCTCTGTTTTGCTTTGGCATCAGTTCTTTGGGGATTCGACGACCGCGATTGTTGAGCGGATATTGGCATCGAATTCGGTTTCATCGAAAAATTCGCAGTTTTGAAAATTTTCGAAAGATTTTACAAACTTTTCACATTCAGAATCCAATGCTGATTTGTTGGTTCTTGTGTCATCCTTTGGCGTTGTTCCACTCAGTCTTCCTCTTATTCGGCCGGCAGCTTCTTTCGCATGACCGCTGCGGTGGCCAGCCAGTCTTCGTTTAGTGTCAAAAGATTGCTTGCACACGTCGCAGGCCAGTGGAGGTGTTTCATTCATCACTTATTTTGAGATGCACAATAACTTTTGCATCAGTTAAATAAAATACCAACTTTCATCCTATTATCGTGGTTTCTATTAAAATCAAATTTTTCTTTGTCAATTTTCACGTTTCCCTCAACTCCCCAAAAAATTTGAAATGTCTATCGCGCATTCAAATTTGACGCAAAAAATCTATGATTTAGGAATAACTTAATTTGCTGGGTACGCTTGAAAGCGAAGTTGTCATCTATTTCTTCAAACTAAGTAAAAAAGGAATGAACCGGCTGTAGAGTTTGGTAGGAAGAATTTTTTAACATTTTAAGAAAATGGCTGTCGGCTGTCAAAGTGACGCCATCTTGGATTTTTTGCTATCTTCTAAATTAGAGTACCTAGACAGTTGGTTTCTTCGGCAAAGTTATAGAGATCAGTGAGAAGAATTTTTTTGAATCCTAAGAAAATTGCTGCCAGCTGTCAAAGTGACGCCATCTTGGATTTTTAAAAATTTTTTGAATTAGATTAGCTAGACAGTTGGTTTCTGGGGGTTAGGACCGAATGTCAAAAAAAATATCATCAACCGGACATAATAACCGCAATTTTTCCATAAAAAAAAGGACAAAATATCCTCGAACAAAATATTTCCTCAGACAAAATATTCACACTCAAAAAATTAAGAATACTCGATGTGAAGTGTACTTAGCGCCGCAGGCCTGAAATAAACAACCAAAAAAAAACCGGGGTCGAGGGGCGGCAGCCCCCGAAAAGGGATCAAGGGGGTAATATCCTACTTGCGGGGTCCAAGGGGCGGAGCCCCTAGCGCGGTTTGGGGCAGCGCCCCATTTACGTAAGACCGCCTGCAAGGCTTACAAAAGCCCGCCGCAGGCGCAGGGGTGAGGAAGCAGAGCCCCCCAATACACAATATAATATCTAATTAATAATACCTACCTATATTCACCAACTTACCTATATTCACCACTTCTGAGTAGACATTACATCTAAGGATATTTTGTCCGTTTTTTGTGGGATATTTTGTCTGTGGACATTTTGTCCGGGGATATTTTTACTGGGAATAATTGGTCCTAGAGTCTGGTTTCTTCGGGAAAATTATAGAGATTGGTACGAAAAAAATTTTTCAGAGAAATTTTTTTTGTCAAGAATATTTTTTTTCGGAGAAATTTTTTTTTTTCCGAAAAAAATATTTTTCAAAGAAAATTTTTTTGGAGAAGAAACATTTTTTTTTTTTAAACCCATTTTTTCGTAAAAAATTTTTCGGAGAAATTTTTATTCGGAGAAAAACTTTTTTCTGAAAAAAAACTTTTTTCAAGGAAAATTTTCGGGAGAAAATTTTTTATGAGAAATTTTTTTTTCGTCGAAATCATTTTTCTGAGAAAATTTTTTTTCGGAAAAAAATTTTTTTTGAGGAAGAAATTTTTTTCGAAGTAAATTTGTTTCGGAGAAATATTTTCTCAAAAAACAGAAAAATTTTTTCCTGAAATTTGGTTTTAATAAGTGCAAACTTCCAAAACGGCTGATGATATAATAATCCGCCGTTACAACCGGTCCGGGTCAGAGGCTAGATCATTTTATTTTACTAGTTTCCGCAATTTTTGTGAGCTTTTGCTCATATGGATTCTCTTAGAGATCCTTTCGTTACCAACGTTTTTTTTACTGTGTCAGTGGTAAATTGCACACAAATCTAGTGACATATATGTTGTACAAGGGCGGAAACTGGTAGGGCTTTGAATGCTGGTTCGCGCCTTCAATGCAAGCATTTTACCATTGGGATTTCTTCTGGTGCTAATTATATCTCCGTCCAAAGTCAGACTCAGATATTTATACCCAGAATTCATCGAATATGGGTGACGTCATATTTATTCTTCTAAGTACGATTCGTTGCGGCACCAAATTCACAACTACCCAAATTATGAAGCCTGGATGTGCCAGTGTGCCTAGGAATGTTACTTTCATGCTATACATTGAAGAAAAATCCTATACAGAATTTGTCCCCACTAGGATTGAACCCGGATATTTTTGGTGGGAAGCCAGTACGTTACCACTGAGTTAACCCGTTCCTCCAAAACGGCTGATATCTCAACAAAAACCTCTTAAAAGGTAAAGTGTGACGCAGTCCGAAAGTCCGCTTCCAAAATTAATGATATCGCTTGAGATGTTGCTATCGCTGATAATACGCAAAAATTTGTTTGAGTGGAATCTTGTGTTCAAAGTTTTAATTTTCTAAAAAAATTACGGCACTTTTTTTAAAACAAAATTACGTTGTGTTAAAAAAATTGCGTCACAAATGCCGGACCCAACGACGAAATAATTGTTCTGTACTTTCAGTTTTTGCGCTGCAAAAATTTATCTTTTCTTTCTTATTGCGTAGGTAAAGGTAAATTAAATTTTTGCGTGTGAAAACTGAAAGTGTTGAAAAATTATTCCGCTGGTGGATCTGGCATTTGTGACGCAATTTTTTTTAACACAACGTAATTTTGTTTCAAAGAAAGCGCTGTAATTTTTTCAGGAAACTAAAACTTTGAACACAAGATTCCATTCAAACAAACTTCTGCGTATTATCACCGACAGCGTCACCTCAAGCGATATCATTAATTTTGGAAGCGGACTTATGGACTGCGTCACACTTTACCTTTTAAGAGATTAAACACAAAAAAACAGTCAAACTCATAAGATAGGGTTGATGGCAGGCCTGAAACTATGGTATATCTAGAGTTCCCAGATTGAAATTTACAAATAGAGTTTTTAATTTGAAAAAGAGTACTAAAGATAACAGTTTAGGGAATCCAATTACCGGTCTTTTTTTTGAAAACTGGTAAACGGTTAACCGTATTTTTACAAAAAAAAAAAAAAACCGGGAAATCCAGATAAATTTTTTTCCTTCAGAATATTGAAAAAAAGAAACAAAAAATATGATTACGGATTACAGCTACAGGAATTTTTATTCAAAAGTTTCCTTTTTTCGTTTGAAAATAAGTGCGAAGAAAAGATAGGTTGTCGAGCGTATTGTCTCTCATTCTACCTTTTATTTTTGGGCAAAGGTAGGCACAAGATGAAAATGCCCTCTCAGATTCAACACTTGTTGGCTTAACTCCTCGTAGATAATCGTACACCTTCGACAAATACCGCCCACGGGTCCCAGCAGCCTCAAACAGTTTCATTTCCTGTTTGATTATTTTTAATAACGTCGTCTTCGACGTACCTCTTTCGTTTTCCACTTTCGCAGCCAAT
The DNA here is from genome assembly GCA_029228625.1 of Pseudolycoriella hygida. NCBI lineage: Eukaryota > Metazoa > Arthropoda > Insecta > Diptera > Sciaridae > Pseudolycoriella > Pseudolycoriella hygida. Next base: position 113,293,505 of record CM055404.1, on the reverse strand, counting down.
GCCTTTTCAATTGCTTCGTCCAATTCGACTTAAAACCAAACAAAAATGAAAATAGGTCTAATTTTACCTGACGTCGTTGCCTTCACCATATAGCCGCATCAACAACCTAATAATAACCGATTCTACAGTTTTTCTAGCAGGAACATTGAATATTTCTGCAACCTCCGTCAATATTAACATATCACCGCTGTCGTCAGCCTCGCTGTCATTGGCGGTACTTGAAAAACTGCCAGTATGCAAATATTTTAGTACACCTGACAACTTTGTTCGTCTCTCGAGAATTCTATTTTTCAACGATTCAAATAGCGATAATGCTAAGTTTTTGTGACACCAGCGTGACAAGGAGGATTGGGGGATCTAAAAAATGACAGTTTTTGCGTTAGGGGCCGGGCACATATGACGTCACACTTGCTATAAAATATCCATAAAAAGTTCATGACTCAGTCAGGACACCAAATTTTGTTTATAGAACTCTCCATACCCCCTCAAATAGGGGGTGTGTTTGGGGAGTACTATAAGCAAAATCTCTGACAAGTTTGCTGCTATGGACTTTTTGGATTTTATAGCAAATGTGACGTCATATGTGCACGACCCCTTACGTAAGTTATGAACGGCCCCTTAATTAGAATAAAACTACAAAAAATCCTTGACTAGAATAGCGTCTATCCGCACGAAAACATGAGCTCGATTTGGAATCCATCATTTTGGAACGAACATTCAATTCAAGTTTTAAAGACTCATACAATTTTGATCAACTACTAAGAAGACAAGGGTTGAACTGAATTATTGGTCTATCAAAAGGCTAAATTAAAAATACTATACGAAGTTGAAAAAATTTCAACTCGACAGAGTCGCTGGAAACTATCTTTCATCAATATTCACGAATCTGTTTTAACTGGTGAGATAGTGAGCCCGTGGGAGAATTATACCATCAATATTGGATAACAAGTATTTAATAGCATTCGAATTATTAGTTCTCTTAGCACTTGGAGTACAATGATTGCCGCGCATATCGTTCATACGCGTTTATTATAAGTATTTTTTGGTAGAGAAAGAGTACTTAGAGTACAAAATTAATGAAATAGTAGTAGTACATGTACTCTTTTTAGAGTTTGAATGGGAAACCTAGGTATATCTTAGGAGGTCTTTCCTATTATGTTACAGACAGAATGACCACCGTGACACAAAAGAATTCATAATCTTAAGAGAATATAGTAAATAGTGTAGAAAGTAGTCATACTTAGTAAGTGGGTGGGTGGGTCTGGTGGGTCGCTGCTAAGAGTCAGAATCTGAGCCGTTAAGGATGACGCCTCAAATAATTTGCTGAGAAAATTCTCGTTTTGGTACAATTACACCCATAGAAGTAATATTTTACCATGGCTGATGTACCTGTTATCATCTCTTAGTTATGTTCAATTTATCCAAAGTCTGCATTTTCATTGATTTTGGTGTTTTTTCACACATTTTGTAGTTGAACGGCCCCAAGTTCCACTCGGATCTGATTGCTACCATATTGACTTTTTATTAGGGTACCGTAAAGGTCTGTTTTTAGCCAACTCCGCCAACTTTGACAACACTCTAATTTTTTGAACCCCTTAATGCCTCGCCTAATGCTCACACTGGAATAGGTCTGAGTCAGTCACGTGTCAACCGATTTCAAAACGGTTTGCTTTCCGGAATTCGTTATGAAATTCTCTATCTATCTACGTTCTATGAAAATTTTTTAAATCATAGTTTATGTTGTTTTGGTGGAGTCAAAGTTGAAATTTCAATATGGAAACTAAAAGTCGGGAAGGGAGGTTGACCCTCCAACACCACATTAAAATATTTATGACCTCCCCGATACCGGCATTTTGAAGTACTATCCGAATACTAATAATTAGCCCTAAAACGTTTCCCTTCAAGATGTATACGTTCAAGAAAACATTGATGCTTATGCCATAATTCATGAAACAACGAACGCCTAAAAGGAGTATTTCCGGGAGAGGCAGAGGAAGATCGCATTTTAAAAAAAAAAAGTTCTTCTACGAAACATTTCTGGGACCATTACACGGCATTTGTAGGGTCAGGCGTTTCGAAAAAAAATAAAAGTTCAAATTCGACCCACCCTAGCATCCAATCGTAGGATCTGGATTGTATAAAAGGCGAGCTGACATAGCCTGAGTATCATTCTATGGCCATCGTTGCTGATATACATATATGGTCTTAAGACAGGTTGTACTGATGAGTCGTAAACGACGAAATCAGTACTTTCAGTTTTTCGATTTTTGTTAAACAATTGGAAGTAGGATTAAGAATTGTGAGTGGCTTTTAAATGCTGAGGGAGCATAATTAACTAATGTGTGGAAATTTAACCAAGCGTCTTCCTGGTTTAGAAATCGAATTCATTATATCATGGAGAGATGGGAGATGTATCGGTAATATGTGACATCACTGATTCTGAGACGATAAGTTGTTCAAGTATCACGCAAAAATCAATGAAATTATTCTCTAGTGATTTCAGTCCAATTGACGAGTACAGTTATTTCATTGTATCGTTCATAACTTTGAAATTTTATTGGAAAACATAAACGTTATTGACAATTTGATAAAAAAAAACATCGAAAATCAATTGACAATGCGTGGGTTACACTCATCTCGATTTCTTTTTAATCAAAAACAATGGAAATAATTAGCGCTAATTGTATGGTGTTGTCACATCAAGTGGTTTAGTCACTAAAATTTAATTTATTCAATGCCTCGCCACAATGGCGCTACGTCCACAATTCAAAATGTTCGTCATTTAAATGTTGGTTATTGTGAAAATACATTCCACGTTTATCAATTTATTAAATTGTTTCCAAATCATTCAAACTACAAAGTGCATTCACATAGCCGATTAGCTAGGAAGCAATTCATTTATTTTACAGCGACAAATCGACGAATAATTATTTGTATAGAATGATATTAAGTGAATTATGTAATAAATATTCATAGAAAATATAGCAGAGCAATTGATATACCGAAAAATATCAAATAACTTTTCTGTATGTGAATATTGCAACATATTTTCTAAACAACTAATATTGCAGTATACATGAAATCACAGAGTGGCATATAATGTTCATTTATTGCTGAGTAATTTTTCTCAAAAAGCTTTTTCAATAACAATATTTTGTTATAATATTTATTTCAATTTAATTTCTTTTTCTATTAATTCTGTTTGTCTATTGTAAGTGAGCTGCAATATAATTTTATAGTCACAAATTTTCAGCAACATTTCATTGATACAAGAATTATATACACTTCTACGTCCATTTGCATTTGGTGAAGTTGATATGCCTACACCACGTATTATACAATTTATATCGTAAAGCGAAATGCGTCGAGGAGAATGTGGATATTTCCATAAGTTTTTAGAACAATTGTGCCGTGGGCAGTAGCTTTTTCTCGTTTCCCGTTTAAAGTACAGCTTTTGGTCTTACAGATTCTTATAAATCAGATTTTGAAGTTAAGGGGCCGTTCATAAAGGATGTCACGCCAAAACCGGCTTTTTTCGTACCCCCCCTCTCCCCCCCTGTCACGCTAGTGTCACGCCAGCCTCATAACCCCCCCCCCCCTCCCCCCGGGTGTGACGTCACGCTAACTTACCAATTAGCATGACACTCAAATTTCAAGAAGTATTAGGGGTCGTGCACATTTGACGTCACGTTTGCTATAAAAAATGAGTATCCATGAAACGGTCATAACTTAGTCAAGACAGCAAATTCTGTTTATAGGACTCTGGCTACCCCCCCCCCAAACAGGGGGTGTATTTGGGGGGGGGGGGGCAGCCGGAGTACTATAAGCAAAATCTCTTACCAGTTAGGAGTTATAGACTTTGTGGATTTTATAGCAAGCGTGACGTCATATGTGTACGACCCCTTAGCGCTAAATGTTAATGAGTATGTTACAGCACGTTGCATGACAGAAGAACAAAAGTTAACAGAATAGAACCATTTTCGAAAATTCGCCGTACCTTACCGTAACAGAGTTTCACAGTTGTGTGGGTCAGTTGTTTTTCTCCCGACTGAGCTACATAGCTGTTCTTTAGACCCGTACGAAGTAAGTGTCTACAGTGTTTGTCACTACGTTTGTAACATTGGGTTCTAAAAAACGAAATCTGGAAAAAATGTCCTTCATACTGTTCGTCTGTGCCCCTATGTTTCGGCCAAATCTGAACCAACCTTGATATCCGTCGTATTGAATTTGAGAGATTGGGTTTTTAGATCATGATTTTGCAATCACTGTTCTTTTGACACGAATCGTACGGGTCTAGCGTAAGCCCTACGCTTGATTGTATGATTAAGTGACTCCTTTCACTGTTGCGCCTCGCCCGACCCGAATTCGGAGTTCGAAGCTTATGACGAACGGGTGCAACTACTTTTATTGTAGTTAGCGTGACGTCACGCAGCTCTCGAACCCCCCTCCCCCCTGTCACGCTCTGTCACGGATTTCCCAGACCCCCCCATCCCTCTCCCCCCCCCTCGGCGTGACATCCTTTATGAACGGTCCCTAAGGGATTTCACTATCATTGTAATGATGTTTCACTAGACGGGAAATTTATTAGTTCTTTCGCCCATTGGCGCTTGCATAAGACTTACAGAGATAGACAGATAGAAATCATGTTAAAATCACCCCTATTCACAGAGAATCCCCTGTGGAGTGCAATGGAATTGAAACCCACAACAAAAACCCTATTTAAAAGGGAAACGTGACGCAAGTCTCTTTGTTTCTTCTTCTAAAACGACTGATATCAATTGCAATGACGCGTAAAGCTTTGAAACGCAAAAACTTCTTTTGGAATGTTTTCATTTTTGAATAAAAACATGCGTCACAAATGCCGGACCCCCCAGTTTTATAGTTTCTCTGTTCTTTCAGCTTTCACAACGCAAAAATGTGACTTTATGCGATGTATGGCGTATTTTTGTACAAGAAATCAAATTTTTGCTGATGAAAGCGAAGAAAAACTATAACACTGGGGGGTCCGGCATTTGTGACGCATTTTTTTAATCAAAAATGAAAACATTCCATCATCGTCATCGTCAACCCAATTGATATCAGTCGTTTTGGAAGTAGAAACAAAGAGACTTGCGTTACGTTTCCCTTTTAAAAAGGGTTTTTGTTGTGATATCAGTAATTTTGGAAGTAGAGTCACTTCCTCTACAACCCTCATTCATAAAATTTTTTTCGCGCCATGGCACCTCGCGCGGCTGCCACAGCTGGCTGTGGCGGCCACCACTTACGTCTACGAAAATGATCACAGTCGCTTCCTCTACAACCCTCATTCATAAAATTTTTCTGGCGCCACGGCACCTCGCGCGGCTGCCATAGCTGGATTTCACCATCACCGCCGCCTCTGGTCACATTCTAAAAATTTTGCTCATGTTTGACCCATACCTTGAATACACACACAAACACATACAAAATATGCTTTTATATGGGATTTGTATGGGAGCTTCCATGAGCGGTGGCGCCGAAACGAGGCCGGTACCCCTCCCTTTTTTAAAATCTCATATGGGGTAGAATGCCCAGCCGATGGTCCCCGCAAATTTTTAAGAAAAGTTACCGAACTGAAGCCAAAAAAATGGTTTTTCACGGTTTTTCATACAAATGGCCCTGGAACTA
>CM055404.1:113234200-113287359 GCA_029228625.1 Pseudolycoriella hygida | reverse complement strand
GGTTCAAGAGGTTGTAATATAATAGTGAATTACCTTATACCGGTCAACCTGTGGATTTTGTGTCAAGTACCTGTGATACTCCACTTATCATTACCATATAAAGTACCTACTAACTTCCCCACACTGTCGTCATGCTGTGTTGATACAAATTGTCAATGTAGTGGTTGCAGCTTCCATATGGATTCGAGGTTCATTATATCATCTAACCACTACAAAGTCTGTCCACATTCATTCATACAGGCAAAGTGTACACATTAGTGATGTCTACAACCAAAAAATAAATTAACGGACTAAGAGCTTAGTTGACTTATGCGCATGCGCAAAATCAACTAAGAAGTTAGTTGATTTTTTTTCATTGCTACTGTCCAATGAAAAAAAAAATTTTTTGTGCGCATGCGCATAAAGTCAACTAACCTCTTAGTTGGTTAATTTATTTTTTGGTTGTATACGTCATATAAGTTTCAAATCGGCACTAGGTTGCGTCCTCGAATTAAGGATTTCTAATGCAGAGGGCAGCAGAAGCCTGGTCCCGAATTAAAACTTACGTGACCTATACAACTCACTATTGCCTCCAATTTGGCGAAAACAGATTTTCAGCACCAGGCTGCCTTCTATTCCCAGCTTTAGCGTGCCAATACGCAGCCTGGAGCCGACTTCGATCGTGTTACTAACTAATAACCTCACTCCTTCTTAAAGATAGGCGTTGTCAGAATTGAAGCACCAGATTGCCTTGGTCTGACAAGGTTCGTCGGTCAAACCTTGTCGGACCAAAGCAGCCTGTTGCTGAAATTCTGACTACACCTAAATGGAAGAAGAAGCGAAGTTAATAGTTAGTAACACCGTGGAAGTCGGCACCAGGCTGTGCTCACTTGGGACCCTAAAGCTGATGCTTAGCACCAGGCTGCCTTCTATATTCCCAGGTAAGGCACCAAAGTACGCAGGCAGGTGTCGAATTATAAACTTATACAACGTAATGTACTCGCTACTCGGCACCAAGTGTCCTGGCTGAAAGTGCAAACCCATCTTCTAATGAGTAGTTTGTTGAAAAAATAATCTTAAAAAAGTAGCCCTTAAGTTTATATAAGAACCAGCTCACTTCCCTCCAGCACCACTACGCATATCTCATTTTGAAAAATTGTCTGACCATTCCAAAACTGGTGCACTTGTTTCGATGCACTCTATTGTGGAAATTTCCAGATCTGCTACGACACTTGGACATGGACATGAAGTCGGTTCTGGAAACAATAACCAATGTCCAGCTGGATCACCCGCAATGGGTTCAATCAAGCCTTCCGGTTAACTTTTGCGGAATAGGCATCCGTTCTATGGTGGAAATCCGGCTACCATCCTTCGTTTCTTCGGTATATGGCGTTGATTAATATAGACACGATATATTAATCAATTTACGGGACCACGAATCTGAAATTACAGACTTTACGGAAGCTCTGTCAAGGTGGAACGAGATACACAACAACACGTTACTGGAAGATCTTCGTTCACAATTCCATTGGGACCAAATCAACGACATTGGAGTGGCGTTGGAGGACGCTCATGAAAAGACGACGTTTATCGCACGTGCTATAGATGAGCGGGTCCCATTTTTCGAAACCCGACCCGATAAAATTTTTCGAAACCCAAAACCCGAAACCCGAATTGTTTCAAAACTCGACCCGGACCAAACTCGACCCGATTAAAATTTTCAGAACCCGAAACCCGAACTGTTTCAAAACCCAACCCGGACCGAACCAGACACTCAAGTTTTTCGAAACTCACAACCCAAATTACTTCGAAACAAAAATTATTTGAAGGCCCGATGTCTGCATTCTGCACGGACCTTAGACTAAAACAAAATTCGTGTAATGTAAGATGATAAAATTTAGACGAGTTTTGTAAAATATAAAAAGTCAATAAAGGATTGGGACCCGAATAAAATATTACAACAACCCGACCCGGTCCGAACCCGACCCGATAACATTTTTCGATACCCGAAACCCGAACTGTTTCCAAACCCGGCCCGAACCGAATCCGACCCGATTAAAATTTTCGAAACCCGAAAAAAAACAATTCGGGTTCGGGTCGGGTTTTTTGAAGTCTCGGGTAACCCGCTCATCTCTAGCACGTGCGTCGGCTTGCGCCTCGGAACTAAACTCTGTCACCTTTTCGTATGCGCTTATGGTAGCCCTGTAGACTCAGGAAAATATTTCCAGCATACAGATCTCAACCGTATTCTACACCGAAGTTTAACCTCAATCAATATGAGTTCCTTTTTAGAACCCACCGGTTTGTTCCGATACGACAGTGTATTTTTTGTAAAGTTTTGCGGCTTGGGCTTTAAATTGTACAATTTTCAATATTTTGACGTTTCTTTTTTTCGTTTTTAATCGGAAAGATTAAAGGACAAACGTATTTCCTTTTCGGTTCGAAAAATCTTCTGACTCCCGTGGGAACAAATGAGTTGAGGAGAACCAAACTTCTGAAAATTAAAAACAATATGTGAGTGTCACTGTCAGTGTGACTGGAGACGTGTTGAGTGTTTAGAAACAAAATTTCAAAAAAATCAAAAATATTTTCAAGATTTCACTCTTTGGTCAAGAACTCAAGGAAGCAGGCTGGTGCCAAGTTGAAACTTTTTGGGAACAATATCCATGTTGGTGTCGAGAGTCTGGCGTAAAAAGAATTTTGGCACCAGACTGCCTTCCTATAGCTGTCATACGGATTCGGTATTCTTTGTTCTAGAACTCAGGGAAGCAGGCTGGTGCCAAGTTGAAACTTTTTGTAATCAATATTTCTCGGTAAAGCCGAGATGCGGGCGTAAACAGAATTTTGGCACTAGGCTGCCTTACTATAAATGGTCAGAAGGAGAACGTTTTCCTTGGTCTAAAAAAAAAAAAAAGATTGATCCATTTCAAGCAAATTCCCTGCAATATATAGCCAAAGTGGCAATACTCTCAAAAAAAAATTGGTTTTTGACCATACAAACGTTTTCATCTCTGGACGTGGGAGTCCTGAAAATTTATTGATCGAAAGGAATTACAGCTGTCCTATATTCTTTTCTTGATTCAAATAAAATAGAACATCATCAAAATTTTGAAATCTGTACGAGTTGAAGCCCAAGCCCCAAACCCTTACAAAAAATACACTGTGGACGGTAAAAAACACCCAGACGGCATCACTTACACCGCTTGGAAAAAAGGCAAGGCGCTAGTGCGGGATGCGACCTGCGCCGATTCTTTGGTTGCTAAGAATATGGTCGGCAGATTAATGCGACATCGGAAATGGCTGCATCTCGGAAGAACAACAAATATTCTAAACTTCAACAAGGCTACAATTTCGTCGCATTTTCTGTAGGGTCGTTAGGCCCTGGTCGAAGGAGGCGGTGGACCCATTGCACAAGATTGGCTCAAACCTGATTCGAATAACTGGTGAATCGAAGTCAAGGCAATAGTTGTATCAAAGAGTGCCTCTTGCCATCCAGCAAGGTAATGCGAATTGTGTTATCTCCAGCATCTCAAAGAGCGCCGAAATGGAGGAAATATATTTCGCAGAGTAAGGCATTACCTTTCGCTAGTTAATTCTTATTTTTTAATTACCTTTCAAATGTTCCTTAATTTAGACGAAAGATGTAGAATGAATTGAAATAAAGTGAATCGACTCGACTTGGTTGTTTGGTCTTTGTTATTATTGTTTAAGGTGCGAAACAAGAAGCTCGTTTACATTACATTGTACCTTGCGAAAAAATTCATAACACGAGGACACAATTTTCTGATAAGACCCAAGCTCACAAGTGTTTTTTTGTCATAAACTTGTGTCCTCATGTAGGGTCCGAGGTAATATACCATTACTTACTATTATAGCTATGAAAGGAGTTCGGTTTTATAGCAGTTGATGCAGTGAAAGAAACACTTGTGAACCGTTCCACACTCAACGACGGGTGGGGAAACCAATAATAATGTCGCTGGTAATAAATAAAATTATATACGAAAATTGATCTAATAACTATAATATTAGTCACATATCCAATTAACACATTACAAATGCTCATGTAATATGCACTTTATCGATACTTTCTAAAATGTGCAATTACATATCAATAAAATAAAATGAATTCCGATAAATTTATAGCTGCGAATTGGTTTTTAACATGACAATTGAAACGATTTATTTTAGACATTTTCTAATTATTTGCATTTATTTCAACGAAGTGGAATGCATTTTTGATTCCGAAAAAAGGGTTGCATGAATTCAAATCAAAACTTTGAGTGCATTTTTTCGAAGGAATTTGAATAAAATACACTCAACGCAAAATAAACATTTCTGAGAATTACTTTGTTCGAACAATAGAATTATTTTGGAGTATAAAATGTTATTTTAGGTTGAGTGTGTTGAGATTTTCAGTGATACAAGTTTTGATTCATAGGATTTGAGTACCAAATATCGGACAATATTGAGAATGAATTAAGACTGTTCAGACCTAAGACGGTGTCAAAAGAGGTTTTCTGAAGGTCGATGAAACTTTATTGTTTATATTACCGGAACGAAGTTCTTCGAGGAGGGGTCTATTGCGTTTACCGCGATGTTTGTAACCAGTCGATTTTCGAACCGGAAGTAGGGAGGAGCATCAATCATGGTCCTTAGATGGCGAATCAACAATAAAAAAGATGTCCGTCCGTCACGTTAACTCGAGTAAAACTTTTCCGATTTTCATTTTTTTTTTGTTCAAAATGTCCGGGCATGACCGACAGTTTATGAAAGAAAATTTTTTGATTTTGAGCCCTTGGACTTAGCTAGTGCACTAAAAACGAGTCTTTGCTAGGGTCCTACATGTTTTTTGTACATAAGAGGCCGTTCATAAATTACGTAACGCAAAATTTGACTTTTTTGGATTTCTCCTAGCGACCGGATTTTCGAGAGTGTACACTCACCTGCATTTCTAAAATGTTTGTTTCTTGATTATCTTGTTAAAACAGCTTAAACAGCTTTGACAGCGTTTCGTGGTCTAGTACGTCTGTTTTATCTCAGCGGAGCAGCAAATGCCGCGAATAAATTTCAAATCGACTTGTTCGTTAAGAATTTCTTCAATAAATTGAATTTGTTTGAAAATGTAGATTTCTTTTTTTTTGTTTTTGTAAATTTCGTAAAAACTTACAGTAACGGAATCATAAGATTGTGCAACATTTCATTTCACTAGTAAAATTTACTACTGAAATAAAAAGTTGCACAATCTTATGAAACCCCCACTGTAATTTAATAAAAAAATCGATTTTTTCAAGAGTTTCCATTTCTTATAAAACTTTATTTTCCAACTTTTGTTGAAAATTTTAATTTCAACTGTAAACAGTAAACTGAATATATTTACACAATACTAAAATATTTTGGTTTTATGCGATAATTGCGTTCGAAGTACCTAAACAAATTTTTATTCTGCGCGAAATTCGAAGTTGTGCAAATGGTTGCGTTTCTTCGATTAATTGCGATTAAAATTAAACTGAACAACGTCTAAAAGTTTCCATTTGTGGAAAACTTCGAATTTCTCTCCAAAATTCATTAATTACATCGAACGTAACAATTCTCATAAAACCGAAAGATTTTAGTTTATGTAAACATTTTCACTTTACTGATTGTAATTTGAAATCTTTTAGAAATTCATATTTTTTTGTAATCTAAATTTCTGAAAAATTCTAAGTTTTCAAGAAAATCTAAATTTTTGAGAAATTTAAAAATTACAATCAGATTACAATCATTACATCAGATTTTGTTTTACAAATAAAATATTTCATTTAAATTCTTAGACGCTGGAATTGTGCCTAAGATGGATGCAACATTACCACGTTGAATTGCGATTCCAATCCGTTGGAAAAGATAACATGTCGCCCGTTTCTCTTTTGTTTTCTCAGTTATTTTAGTTCCGATTTCTTTTAGTAATTTTTTTCCAATTTTTCCGAAGACACTAGACGTTTCTGATGCCACAGGTACAAATATGAATTGTTCTCTTAAACTGTTGTATTTGTTAAACTTAAAGTTCTCAACTTGTTTCGCTACCCAGCCTAATTCAACGGATGTTCGGTTTAAATATGATTTAGCAAAAGTGTCGCCACAAGTATAATCCCAAAGAAGCGATCTGCCTCTAGCCCAAGGCACAAGACTGAGGCCATCCGGTTTTTAACTGTCAGAGCCGGAACAACCGGGTTTTTCCCGCGTACTTGGGATTTCAGCGGATTTAAGAGCTCGTTTGATCAAGTTGTTGACAGACTCATATCTCGATCTGGTACCGGCAGCTTTGCTGCATGATAGACCATGTCTTAAGAATCGATCCACTTTAGTTCCGCATACACATTTGTGAATGAATTTATCAATGAATTTATTATCAGAACAAAAAGGAAACAAATCTTTGCATGAATGCTCCTTAGCCAACAATGTATGATACTATTACTAAAATAACAGACGATTCTCAGCTGTAAGAACTTGATATTAAGTATTTACTCTAAAAGGAGGCAGCACCGAACAGATTACAGTAATTGGTGAATAGTAGCTTAGTCTATCTTAGTCTATTTTATGAAGGGCCCCTAACTCGAGTAACACACTTCCGATTTTAAAAAAAAAAAAAAATTGGAAGCAAAACTTTGGTTAGAAGCCCTTGAACTTTTTTTAATGTTTTATTTATTCAGTTAAAAAAATACGTTACAATCGTTAATACTATTATCACAATGCGTATCACGAACACTTACAGAGTTTCCTCTTTGTATTGCAATTGAAATTCGCTGCAGGAGAAAGTTGAGCGATCTAGGTTCGCCTGTGCGTCTCGCCATGAGTTTCCCTAATTTCTTTACAAATATGCTCGTTTTCGGACCAATTGCACCAAAGCTTTCGAATGACCAGCGGTGTAAATATTTACTGTCTTTTCAAGTTGCTGCGTCCTGCTTGGCTCTAGGACCGATTATCCCCAATCAAGTGAGAACGTCCACGGTAACTCAATTGGTAGAGCACCACCCCGGCAAGGTGAAGGTTCTGGGTTCATGTCCCAGTCGTGGCAAAAAATTTTCATTTCAGATTTGGTTTCAAGATGTTATTTCTATCATAATCACATTCTTTAGATTCTAAAACTCATTTCAGTGACCGTTAACTGAAAAAAAATCATTCAATCTACTTAGAAATGGTGAATATAGGTAGGCATTATTAGGCGGGGTGCAAAATCCCCCAGTGGATTATCGTCCAAGACGATAATATCGTCCAAGACGATAATATCGTCCAAGACGATAATATCGTCCAAGACGATAATATACTCCAATGATGCAATAATATCGTCCATGAGGCGATAATATCGTCCGCTGATACAATAATATCGTCCATGAGACGATAATATCGTCAACTGATACAATAATATCGTCCATGAGACAATAATATCGTCCATGAGATAAAAATATCGTCCACTTTTGCACTTTTGCACATTTGCACATTCCCCATTATTCATTAGATAATATATTGTGTGTTCGGGGCTCTGCCCCTCACCCCCGTGCCTGCGGCGGGCTTTTGTGAGCCTTGCAGGCGGCCTTACGTAAATATTCCCCCTTGCACCCCTATTTGGGGGCTGCCGCCCATCGACCCCGCTTTTTTGTTTTTGGTTGTTTATTTTAGGCCTGCCGCGCTAAGTACACTTCACATTGAATATTATTAATTTTTTAGTGTGAATATTTTGTCTGAGGGGATATTTTGTCCTTTTTCTTTTTTTAATGGAAAAATTTTGGTTATTATGTCCGGTTATTTTGTCTGGGGATATTTTGGTTGGGGATATTTTTTTTTTTTGGACATTCGGTCCTAACCCGTTCTGTTTGGTCCGCCGCCGACCCACTTTTCACTGACGTCCTAATCAGATACGCTGCGCTGTGGCCACCGTGTCCACAACTGTTGCATCGCATACCAGTGACTTTCCGTGACTCCATGGGTAGCTCCTAAGCCCGTCTGGGCGCTTACACTTACGCGACGCTCGTTCGAAAAGCCGGCTGAACTGAAATCCATCGAGAAGATTTTATTTATCTCTGCATCGTCATATGAATACTATGTTTGAAAATATCCATTCTCTCACTCTCATTTTTTACATGAACACTCATATAAAAATTGAGAGTGAGTTTTCATATGACGGCATGTCTGCCGTATTTTCTGGTTGAGGAGGTCTGGAGGTCTGGAGGTCTGGTTGACGCAACGGAGTTGCTTACAAAAACTTTGAAGATGGTTTGATATATGATGCAAGCAGCCGCGTTCGATCACAGGCATCGCTAGTGGAGAATAGCTCGTCGTAGATTGTAAGCGCTCGTAATTGATCTCAGGAACTTCGGAAAATTCGTTTTTCCATGTCCATGTTAACTCTTCTGGGTAATCTTCTATTAATGCGACGAAGCGTTCGTTCATCACGCTCATGTTGAATTTGGCGAGAATTTGATCCGAAAGGTGCTGAGATTGAAAAACCAAAGAAAAGTTAGTCGGATGAGCTAAGTCCACCATTTTTTATGCCATCGGTAGAGATGCCTGTTTCCAAGATCGGTTTGTCAATTGGTTATTGGTGATTTCCTCTATGGTGCTTCAGTAAAAACCGTCGATGTCATTGAGATGGTTTATCTGCGTGAAAGTTGGACTTGACCTTATGACGTGTAAGAATCGAGGAGATGATAGTGAACAACGCATCAGTTTCAAGGCATGATGGACGTCTAGCGATGACAGACGCTTGCACGGTGTCTTTTAAGTGTTCACTGAACTTCAGACATGTCGTCATTGAGTCAGCAATACTTCAGCTTCTAAGCAGTTCAGCCTTGACGACCGGTGAAGTGTTGACGAAGAACACCTCGCACTTGGCTGAGTTTAGAGTTAATACAGACTCTTCGGAAAAAGCAGAATAGTTGGAAGCTCATCGCCAATTGTCCCATTGTCTAAAAACAATGCATTCAGGCGCACCGAAAGGGAATGAGCATGGACTCAGTCAGGGCCCTATAACTGTGTTTTTACTAGCGCCCTACTTGTTTCTCTCCATAAATCGGTTAAATCCTAACCGATTTTGTTGATTTTTTTCTATTTGAGAGGTAATCGAGTATCGAATTACTTTCATTAAAAAAAAATTTTTTTTGTTATGTTGAAGAGGGGGGGGGGGGGGAATATTTTTCTCATAAAACCTTTAAACGTGCATACGAATGAAAGCCGAATAACTAATTTACAATAATAATTACACGCACTTAGAATGTGGCAGCAATGCCGACAGTCAGTGACGTTATTTGTGAATGCCAGTAAGTCTTAATAAATACTGTTAAAGACTAGGACAATACAGTAAATTAATGTCTGCAGAACGGTTGAGTCAACATGAATTTTGTTCGAACGAGTGTTTTCCTGTTTTTTTTTTTTCTATATTTCGTAGTTTTCTAAAGAGTGCTTCAGAGTCACCCACAGTACAACAAAGAATTACATTGTAGAATTTCGCAGCGAAAATGAATCACATAATCTTGAAGACGAACCCATAAATGTTTAATAACAGAAAATGATTCACAAAACAAATTTCATTATCAGACAACGAACAACCTTTTTTCACAAGCTGATGATTTTGTCACACGATTTTTTTTTAGAATGTTATTCATCTGATGAGCACTCAACCCTAGGTAGCTTAAAAAAGTGGCTGTTGTATAAAGTAGAATATAGAACTATGTAGCGTTGAGCAGACGTTATTAACTTAATAAAATTACTTTGCAAAATTTATTTCTAATTCGCATTTACTTTCCTTACTTACCGTTCAGAGCAAAAGAAAATTTCTTCTTTAGTTTGAACAATAATTTTGTTGACTTTAAATTTTTTGCTTATTTTTTCGACATTGCAGCGTTCTTTTAAAGAAGATTTCATTTAACAAACAAAAAGGAATATTTGAGAATTACGGACTGTGTCAACCTGAAAACCAGCAAGACTGGCTGATGTAAAACTAAATTTCAAATAAATCTCCCTAAATTTTCATACATTGAATTTATAATTGGGAGTTGCGGAACAGTAATTTGTGTACCGAGTTACAATAAGTGGAATTTTGCCGGCCGCGTTATAAATTCATCATAATTCTACTTGTGTAACGATAACGAAGTACACACAACGTTTTATGTGCTTCTATAACACAATAGAAAAACATAAAAAAATCACTCCACAAAAATGCATCTTGATTGCGGACTACATGAAAATCCATTTTAGGCCTAGGCCGGCAAAATAGAACTTTGTAGTACTCCTTCGCGGACTACAAAGTGTCGTATTGTGTTAAGAAAGCACACAAAAGTTTATTGCGTTCATTTACCTTTTCATTCAATTAAAATATAAAAATTATAGAAAACTGACAATATTAAAAGTTATGTTAGCGAGGCGACTGAGTGAGAAAATTTAGTTGAATGCGAAAGTCACTAGAGACACTTGTAATTATAAAAATTGGATAGGGAGGAGGTGAATGGAATGTTCTGGAGGTTTTTATTCATGGCTCAAAAAAGACATTGGGTTGTATGTGAGATGATTCTAACTGCCTGCCAGCCAAGAGAGCTTTTTCAAACACATTATGGTCAGCACTTATTTTCTTAGATTTTAGTTTCCTCCATTTCCTTTCTTTCGTAACACGTTCATAGGTACTAGGCCTCAGTGAGGAGAACTTCGGGCATTGGCATATGATGTAATCGCCCGTCTCCTTACCTAGCCCAAATAATCAAATTCTTCCGATGTTAAAAGTCTGATGTCATTCGGACATTTTCTAAAAATCTGATGTCCTACAGTTGGAATCCGTAGATATTCCCAATTTAGCCAGGTGCTTGCTTAGTACGCAGTGCCCGGTGATCACGCCAACCACCCTCTTCTCATCGGGCACCGGAAAAAACACTGATTGTGGTGCATTCCTCCTTCATAGGCGCTCAAGTAATTTGCGAATTCCGACCGCACCCAACTCGTCACCTGATTTCTCAGTTCCAACCTGTTTAGGGTTTCCTTCAACTCTTGCACTAGTTTGGATGGACGTACGCCCATCAGTGCAGCGACAATCTCAGCCTGAAAGATGTCGGCGTACCCACCTGGGTGGCACCATGGCAATGATGGACGCAAAGCACTGCGCTTATAGAGCAATGGGAATCCAACCGGTTTTTTGAGAACCTATAAAAACCGATAAACCGGTAATACCGAAAACCGGTTTTTGGATTTTCATTACCGGTTTTTTTTGGGTAAGTTTTTTGTTCTAAAAAGCGCTGCGCTGTTTAACTTCTTGATTTCAACATTATAAGCTGACGTTTTAATTAAGACCTGACTTTCGAACATATTTTTTTCATGTAAGTGTAAGAATCCGATATCTTTGAACATGTTCCAATCAAATAAATAACTTCGAGCTTTCGAGCTTCAATTTCCTTTGTTCTATGATGTGAATGTAACGGAAGTGGCGTGCTGAGAAACATAACATAAGAACATAAGAACATATTATCCGAAATTTTGCACACAGTTAATAAACAAATTCTGCAATCAAACCACAAATTCTGCTATAACGTCAAATCTGCCCTTCACGCATAAAAACATAGCGACGAGATTTTGTGAGAGAAAATATATGAGAATCTCTCATCTGATAACGTCGTTAGGTTTTTTATGCGTTGTAGGGCAGAACTGCTGAACGCTAAGTTGCTGTAAATTTTTTCGCTAATTTGAAAATGAAATTTTTGGCCGAAGCATATTCTTTGAATGTGTGCGCATTTTGCCCAGAATAAAATAATTGTTTTGTTACTTCTAACAATTTGCTTTGAAATTCAATCCTTGTTTAGAACAGTCTAGTCTAGGCCATGAAGCATGAAAAACATAATACGCCACTCGCAGAGAGTATGACTACCTCAGGGTAATTGGAAATGGAGGCCGATCAAACGACATCCAAATCTTCTTTGTTGAGGTAATCTAAGATAATGAGACGCGAAAAGTGACCATTAGAAGGGGTTCGGTCCGAGTGCGTCATTTGATGTGCACGATCAAGATAATACCAACGTGACGTTGAATCGGAAAGAGCTTTTTTTGTATGTTTTTCGTGTCTTTGTCCTAAATTTATATGTAAAATGAGCGACGATATTCCAGATAAATCAGCATTGCTACCTGCACACATATTTTTAAGCCAAACAGGCGAAAACCGGCATTTTGGTGATACGACGAAATAAGGCTTTTGAGAGCGACTGGTTTTAAGACAAGAAGGAGGATTCAAAGGTCCAGAAACGAGAGCGTCTGAGGGGGGTGGTCCGAGGAACAGAGTAATGCAAAATTAAGGCTGAAGGAAGCGAGTAAGAGGGATTGTTGGAAGAAACTGTGCCAGGAGGCAGACGCGAACCCGTGGGGCAAATTGTTCAGAACAGTAATCCACAGCACGAACAGATCACATGGCCGCAAACTCCTTATGACAATGAAGCGGACAGACTTGAACCGTCGATCACTGCAGAAGAGATCCCGATGGCTGCACAAAAGCCAAAGAATAACAAGGCGCCAGGACCAGATGGAATTCCCAATATAGCTCTGAAGACAGCAGCATGCGCAAAGCCCAGCATGCTCAGATTGACAATGCAGAAGTTCCTCGACGACGGATATTTTCCTGAAATATGGAAAAAAGAGAAGCTGGTCCTAATACCAAAACCAGGGAAACCGCCAGACAAGCCATCACTTTTATGCTTGTTGGATGGATTGGGAAAAATGCTGGAAACCGCGATCCTGAATAGACTAAGAAAACACACAGAGGGCGAGCACGGACAGTCAGACGAACAATTCGGATTTCGAAAAGGGAGATCAGCGATTGAGGCCATTAAAAAAATCATAGTGATTACCGACAAGGCGCGAAAGCAAAAAATACGGGGTAACCGTTTCTGTGCTATAACGACGATAGACGTTAGAAATGCCTTTAATAGTGCAAGCTGGATGCATATAGCCAAAGCTCTTCATACCATGAGAGTCCCCGATTACCTCTGTTGGATGCTGTAAAGCTATTTCGAGCGACGAGATACTAACGAAGGGAAAAAGACAGTAGAGATCACAGTTGGAGTACCACAGGGATCCATATTAGGACCAACGCAACTGCAAAAAAACTGAGCGGATCATTTTGAACATTGACGGGGAAGAAATTACATCCACTCGCCAATTAAAATACCTTGGATCTATGCTGGACGACCGCAGAAATTTTAATAGTCATGTGGACTACATGTGCGAAAAGGCAATGAAAGCCACCGCAGCATTGGCCAGAATAATGCCAAACGGCTTTGGACCGCGCAGCAGCAAAAGAAGGCCCCTAGTAAGCGTCACCCTATCGATATTGCGCTACGGGGCACCAGCATGGATACAGGCGCTAGATACGAAGGGGAATCGGAGGAGAGTTAATAGAGCCCAAAGGCTGGCAAGCATAACAGTAGCAAGCGCATACCGAACGATATCCTTAGAAGCGGTATGTGTTATGGCATAACGCTGACGGAAGACAGTGAATGTCATAGAAAGAAGAGAGGGGAGGGTCAAACTACCAAAACAGTTAGGACCCAATTAAGAGCCGAGTCACTGAGACAGTGGCAGCAAGAGTGGAACTCCTCGGACAAGGGAAGGTGGACCCATAGACTCATAACAAACATAACGACATGGGTACAGAGAAAACATGAAGAGGTTAACTTCCAACTCACACAGTTTCTGTATGGCCACGGATGCTTCAGGAAGTACCTGCACAGGCTTGGATTCACGGAGTCACCTTTCTGCACGACATGCGAGAGGGAGGAAGAGACTGCGGAGCACGTGTTTTTTGTCTGCCCCCGCTTCGAGCAAGAACGAGGTGAGCTGATGACTGTGAGTAGGTCAGATGTAAGTGCCGAAAACATAATATCGAAGATGTGCCGCGATGAGAAGGTGTGGAAAATAGCGGATAATGTAGTTGCGAAAATAATGACGAAGCTGTAAATTGCATGGAGAGACGATCAAAGAATACTACCAGTTGATCTGAGAGAGTAGGTGCGAAATCACAGTTCCTCCTCGAAGTAATGCTGTGAGGCCGTTACGGGGAGAAGAGATCATGAAGACTGAGGAAGGAGGTTTTAGTTGGTCGGTCATTAAAGAATGGAATTCACCACTACCTTGGTCCAGGACCGGGTATCTATGAAGATTTCCTCACCCTTATAAAAAAAAGGGGGAAATAAGACTAAAACAAAATACCTTCACTCAAAGTCCTTAACTTCAATATAAGAAACAACATAAAATACCGGTTTTTTCCCGGTTATTTTTTGAAAAAAATCGGTATTACCGAAAACCTGTTTTGAAAAAAGGGCCTGTAAATATCGATTCCCTATTAGAGCTTCGAAAGAGAAAAAGTGTTACACTTAGGGAATGGTTTTTTAAACATATTTTTTAAAAGTTTTCAGCTAATGTATTTGCAGTGGTTGTAATATATTTTCCCTTAATATTCTTGCAGTGATCATATTTTGTTTGGAGTAATCATATTATGTTTGCGATCGTTTCACAAATATGCAATGTGTAGCCCTCAGCAAGTAGAATTTTTTTTTGTTCGGTGTACTTGACTCAGAGCTTCAAAAGTTCATTCGCTAGATTTTTTCATTGTATTCGACATTTTTTATGTTTCGCTTCAAGATTAAAATGTCAAAGATTCAAATTCAAGATTAGAAAGTTGCACCGAAAAACATCGCACTCCAAATTAAATTAGTATGCGATGTTCTTTCAGAGCAACTTTAGACTTCTGTAAGTCTGAATTACTGAATTCTGATTTATCTATTATTTGTCTGATCGTTTTACTACATAATTTTAAGTTTATTTATCTATTATCGCAAATTCAACATCTCACACTTTTTTACTGATTCATAAAGTGAGTGAATTTGAGTCAATAATTAAATGAGGCTACTTGAGATCAGGTCACGATACGTTCGGCGACCTCACTATCTAAATTTGACCGCAGTCGACCTGATCGAGCATTTCACAAACGCTACAACAAAATTATTTGTCTTTACTTCTTAGCGTACACACCGAATGAACGAAGATCATGCAGGTAACATCTCTTCTCTAGATGTTACAATCACTTTAGAGGAATTTATAAAATTACAGAAAAATTTGTGCTTGTAAGAGTGTTTTTTTTTTCTTTCGTTCCTCCAATGCATTTGGTCTATTAGTTAAGAACATGTCTCGGAGTCTTAATAAATATGTGAATGAGATTTTCGGTTATACACTTCCACATATCCATGCAAATCTAATTTAAAAAAGAATAAATTTATAAAGAAATCGTGATCCATTTGAGACATAAACTTGACATGTGGCACGATTTTCGTGTAACGTTGGTATTGCATTTGTAAGTTTTAATTAATACTCAATTCTGATGTACATCGAAATGGCTTTTTTGTGTGTTAAACCTGAATGTGTTTTAAATGCTGGTGTATTGGCGTGGTATGGCTTTACCTGCTAGTTCTCGTCATAAAATTGCTAATTTGAGTATGGGAAACCTTTGACACAATCGCACGGAAAATTCACTACATGGAACATCGGAAACAATTTATTATTTTCGAAAAGTTTGTCGACATCAACAATACCACACATAATGTTATCACGTTTTAGGTATCGCGTTTTTTTGGTGTGTGTGAAAGATATTGATATCAATCGTCTCCAACTGCGATCAATCATTAAGACATTTTTACGGTCATCTCAATATCTTTGTCAAAAAGTTAATATAAATTTTTAAAATTAAATTCTGGTCGTTTAAACACACAACGTGAACAAAAAAATATACAAACTCAACATGCACCTCTTCACTCGGTAATTGATGACATTACCAAAGGGTCTCAAAATATGAATAAAGATTTTTATTTCATTCCGTTGAAGACGTTTTTTTTATTTCTTGTTAAATTGAAACTGACAATGAGATAGATCGATTGATGTAAAATCTTTATATGTTTTAAATGATGGGTTATTATTCACAAATCAAAATTAATTTGTGCAGAAATGTAAAGGCAATGTGGGTCGCTGTGTCATTTTTTAGTATTAATAGAACAGTGCGCGGGAAAGTCATGACGGTGCCGGTTGTCGCTTCATCTCGTTTATCAGGTCAACGTGTAGGGTCAGTAAAGGGTCATACGGAATGCTAAAATTCGCAAAGCAAAAAACAAAAAATTCTGGTTGTTCTTAATGAAGAACTGGTCGAAAGATATTATTAGCTGATAATAGCAGCATAAAACTAAAGTCTTGTGGAAACAAAACAAAAATCGAAAAAACTAGGAAATTTAGAGAAAAAAACTGAGAAATTATTAAAAACTAGTTCTGTTACCGGGATTTGTCCTGGATATGGTTTTAACTATTCAAGAAAATAGACAATAGATCGATTTAAACGAAGAATTTCGATAAGTTTCCGAAATTTTCGATCATCTAGCCGTACAGACACACCAATAGAAAAACAGTGGTGCCGTACTTTCCCAAAACCACTCTCTTCGTTGGAACATTTCTAAATTTTCAAATCCATGTTTGCACCAATCAGTGTTCTAATATAGTCCTTCTAATAGGATTATATTAAACCGTTCGAACAAAAAACCAAAATTTCAGATAAAGAATTCAAAATTTCACATAAAAAAACCAAAATTTCAGATAAAACAAGGAAATTTTTCCTTTTACGAAATTTATCTGAAAATTCGTATTTTTTATCTTAAATTTTAAATTTTTCATCTGAATTTTTTCTATTTTTTATCTGACATTTAATACGATCCCTTCTAATATATTTTAACAACGTCAACAACTTTGGAATCCAATAGTACAAATTTGAAGAAAAATTTTGCAATTTCGTTTCATTAAATGAATCAGTCTTATGATTTTCGCTCGTTTATTAACTAATTTTCGCTATTTGGAGGAAAAACTCTCTCTTACGAGCTTGTGACTCCCTTGAAAGTTCGTCTCAATGCACTTCGCAATCCTTCCATCGCTGCGAACGTTTCGCCTGAAGAGATTTTTGATCCATCTGTGAAACAAATGAGTCTATCCGTGGACAGACTATCTGGCCAACCTCTCAGCCATTCGAGTCTATCCGGTATGACAGCCTCAAAGGTAATTTCCGGGCATGTTAAAGTTCCTCGTCCAAAGATCGTTAAGCAAGAGTCCGTCCGCAGTTGTGAATGCTCTCTTGATGATTATTTGTATGGGTGCAATATACAGCAGCGCTTCCATGGCTGTCGTTGCTGTTGTTTTCATAGCTCCGGTCATGCAGATGCATACCAGTCTTTGAATTTCACTCAATTCCTTCCTCGCGGTCTCTACTTCGAGCCTAGGCCAGCAACCGACGCCGCCGTGGGTGACCCCACCCCAATTTTTACCAAAGGCACTTCTACATATCCAGAAGGCTGTCAGAGCTTTACTAACACTGTCTCTCACATGCTCCGTCCAGTATAGTTTGCTGTCGAGCGTGAATCCCAAGTACTTCACCTTGTTTCCAGGAGTGATGGTGTCTCCAAACATCCTGAATTTCCCAATCAGTTCATGACCCGTTCGTCTTCTGCTGAAGAGAACTATATCAGTTTTATCTGGGTTAACTTTAAGGCCTTTTAATCTGCACCAGTCTTCTACTACTTTCATAGAATATCTGATGCAATCCCCAAGGGTACTTTCAAACTTCCCTCTGATTAAGATCGTTAGGTCGTCCGAATACTCTTGAGCGTAGATTTTTTTTGGATTTATCAGTTTGGGACGGCTGAGAGCTACAAAACACAGATCTTCCGATCCTTTATTTCTCTTTCCCGTTCATCATGTAAATCATTTGAACCTACCTGTGCTCGCTAGGAACGTGCCCAGGACAAGTAGCCCCAGCTTCAGCACATCCAGCGATCTGATCACATGACCACCAAGAATCCTATGTCTTAGTAGAGAAAAGTTCGGACATTCACAAATAATGTGGTGTCCTGTTTCCTCACCAAGGCCTCTTATTCGATCCCGGTCCATGTGCAACAGTTCCTTCGCCCAACCACAATCGGCCACTAGGAAGAATCTCTTTGTATGTGGACCTCCTTTATAAGCTTGCCAATGCTTGTTTGCCTCTGACCATGTCCAATCCTTTACCACCTTGTCACACAGCGACTGCGGTATGTGAATGAACGGTTCTGGTCCGTGGCTAACAGATTTAGAGCCCAGCTTCGCCAGCTCATCTGCCTTTTCACTACCTTCCAGAGTGCCCAGGTACCCAAGCGACCGTTATCTGATTTCTCAGACCTAGTTTGTTCAGGGTCTCCTTGAACTCTTTCATAAGTTTGGAAGTTGTGACAGGCGACATTATCGCCTTAATAATCGCTTCATTATCAGAAAGTACAGTGATTCTTTCATTCTCCAATTCCGGTTGGAAAGAGCACCGTAGTCTTTTCATCGCTGCAAACGTTTCCGCCTGAAACACACTGGCGTACTTTCCCAGATAGAAATCCTCTTCCGTTCTGGGTTCGAGAGTAATTACTCCAGCCCCCGTTCCTTCAGAGTTTTTCGAACCGTTCGTAAAGCTTATGAGTCCATCTTCGGGTATACAATTTGGCCAATTGCCTAGCCATTCTTGTCTGCTCGGTACGATAGCCTCATAGGGTCTCTCAAAGTTAATACCCGTTTTTATGCGGTCTCCAGGCATGATCCCATTGATCAGCTATTGCATTTCTTATTCTTCCACGTCCCACAGAAAAATTCCTCATCCACAGACCGTTAAACCAAAGCCTATCTGCTGTCGCAAATGTTCTAGCCTTGACGATCGTATGGATCGGTGGTTCGGTGAGCGTAGGTACCTTTGCCGTTAACCTCTCTAATGAGAGAGTGTTCCACCACACACCACAGCAGTGGTGATAGTATTCCACCTTGCGGGCACCCTTTTTCTGCCCAGAATTTAGCTTTGTGGCCGCATATCGTAGCTTCCACTTCTCTGCTGCTAAGCATGCTACTGATCCACCTTGTCACAATCTGATTCATCCCCGCTTTTTCAGCGCCTGGTGAATGACCCCGAAATTGGTGTTATCGAATGGAACAGCCAAGTGCGACCTTACCAATCCCAAATGATCTTTCCACCCTGTCCACTAGATTATGCAGTGCCGAATCCGTGGACTTACCTACCTGATACGCATGTTGGTTCACATGGTGCGGGTATCTCGGCAGGATTTCGTCTCTGATATAAAACTCTTTCCAGCGTTTTCTGCACGAAAGATGTGAGACTAATCGGACGAAAATCTTTAGCCTCTATATGCGATGGCTTGCCGGGTTTCGGTATAAAAGCAACTTTCGCCGTTTGCCAGGACGACGGGATGCGTCCCAGAATTAGCGAGCCACGTAATATCTTACAATGCGGTTCAATTAGGATTTCTCCCCTTTCCTTCAGAAGAGCTGGAAATATCCCATCGTCACCTGCTGATTTTTAAAGGGTTTGAACTTACCAATGGCACACTTTATCCTTTCAACAGTAACAATCCTGTTTACCATATTCCAATCCTCCTCACTAGGAGGAGGTGGATCTGGATCACTTCCCCTCACCTTCGTGCTACTGCACCCTGGAAAGTGTGTGCCGATAAGATGTTTTGCCGTTTCCTTGCAATACCATCTGGTCTTTGCAGAGTTCCAGGTAGCAGTTTTGAGTCTTTGGCTATGAATTCTGGCGTAATCTGGTACTTGTTCAATCTAAGCACAGAACCTCCTCCACGTCTCTCTCGCTTTCCACTTTACCGCCTTTCTAAACATTTTTGCGCTGTTCTGTAAACGTTCCTGTTTACCCCGAGCGACGCTCTAATCGCTTTATTCCAGGCTTTCCAAGCTGATTTCCTCAACCCTTCTATCTCTCGGCTCCAGAACTTATCATCTTTCTTGTCAATCGAAAAGCTTCGCGTCAGTAGGACTTTCCAGACGACAATCCGTTCCGCCAAAATACTCGAAGCCAGAGTGACATCCAACATCCAACACTTCGCTTCTATTCTTAGTGACAAATGAAGGCACTCTGCCCTTGTTAAGGATGGCGAAATCATTATCTCCTATAAATTGAAGGAGCAGGCTTCCTCTCGGGTTGATGTCCGTACTGCCCCACACCGTGTGATGTAAATTTGCATCACACCCTAGAACAATCGGAACTTTATTTACCTTTGAGAATTCAATCACCTGGATCAGCAGGTCTGTGTACGGACAGACTGCTGTGTCCGGCATGTAACAGGAAGCCACGATCAAATCACCACCATCAGCAGCCGTTGTGCTGACCAGCACTGCAGCACATAAATGGCCGCTCTTGGGTTCTCCGTCGCATGCGGTAGGTAGGTTGTAGTAGTAGGTAGTAGGTTTAGTTGATGTCAATGCCAATATTTGCCAGTTTTTTTAGAAAGACTTTGTCAAATGCCTTTTGAAAATCAAGTTGACAACCAGATTCGATGACGTCGATAGCAAAGTTCGCGAACTCTAGAAGATTTGTCGAAGTAGAACGTCCTTTTACTAAACCTTGCAAGACACGGCAGATGAGTAGCGATCAGCAATCATATTGCATACTATGCATTCTAATAGTTTCCCAAACGTCGGTAATACAGAAACACCTCTACAGTTTTTCACAACGTATCTTGATCCTGACTTATCAATGGGTTTGACGTACGATGCTTTCCAACGGGTGGGGAAAACTTATGTCGATAGCGAACGGTTGTACATTATATGTAGTGGAATCGACAAGCTATTCGAGCACTGTTTTAAAAGTAACGGTGAAATGTCATCCGGCTCATTAGCGAACTGCAGTAAGCTGTGGTGAAGTGTAGTAAAGTGTAGTGTAGTGTAGTGTAGTGAACTGTAGTAAAGTAGGGAAATGCAGTGAAGTGTAACGAAGTGTAGTGAAGTTTGGATATTTATTCAGGGGCAGTTAATTCTTATAATTCCAGTTGCGACCTATAAATGGAATGGTCCGAATCATAAATGACGTCAACGTTTGGGGTAGGACGGGTCTAAGAAAACAGACTCTTCAAAAAAATCTTCATTTGTATGGAACATACAGACACAAAGACCCCCTAAGAAAGTAATGAGAGAGGCCACCGGAATCCTTCTACAACTGAATCTAATCTTAGGTCGAGGGAGACATACTCTAAAGGACTATCCGTAGCTCACCTTTAGCATTAGCATCATTCGTCCACATAGCGCTGATTTCAGAACCCATGATCCGTTTTAAGAAATTAACAAAACTTTCCCTTAAAAAAATTAAATTTAAAGCGAACGGAAGTTCTAGCGCAGAAGAAGAGACTGAAGCAACAAATACAACGTTTTCAGCATTTGTTAGGAGCCTATCAATTTAGACTAGCCAGCGCACAGTTCTTTTTATTAACTAACAAAGACGTACTGAAACAGAGAAAAAAATGGTTTATTAAGTAATGAAAAATCAGATATGAACGAAAAATATTTTTATTGATTGGTGTAAATATTTCAAATTATCCTTTGCAAAAAAGAGAAAAGTGTCAAGTAAAGAGGATATATTTCAAATATAAAAAAAACTTTTTATATAAAATAACCAAGTGATTACAATCGCGCATACTTTTTTTCCCTTATGATCTTTGCAATAATTTATAAAAATCTTTTGAATTATCGTTAACGTACGAAGCTTGTGTTTTTGTCTTGAGACATTCTTACAGTTTTCTTGGGTCAAATGAAAATAAATTGAGTTCATACACAAATTATGGATTTTGGTGAGCGTCATACATCTTGGTAACATAATACATTCCTTACAAAAATATTCGCAGATTTATTTACTTTTGATTTGATTGTTGGTTTTTATTTCAAGGAATTAAAATTCGCCATGGAGAATTTTCTGTTTTAGAGATTTTAAATTGAAATCGTTTCGCCGCATTTGCATCAGAGGTAAATATGTTTTGTGTTTTCATCATCCGTTTGGTTCAATGTATGCACTAAGGTTACTAACACTCTAAACAAATGAGGAAAGTTATGAAACAGTCACTTTTTATAGCTTTTATATCATTCGGTCATATAATTAGCCATTTATATACCTGAAAGTAGGGGTATAATGACCATATTATAGTCGAGTCTCATACAAACTGGGAGGTACAAAGTAGGCATATCATGGTCGACTCGACTATAATTTTCATTATAATCCGACTATAATTTTCGATTCGATTATAATTTTCATTATAGTCCGACTATAATATCATGACGTCAAATCTCAAAGGAAATAAAAAAAAGCCACGAGTCAAATGGCGAATTATATGCCTAAATGGTATAAACTATCGTATTAACCAAGGCATAAATAGCTTTATTATAGTCGCGGTACGTGAATGTTCCTCGGGCATAGCCCTTGGTTAATAATGTACTATTACTTCTTAAGAGCATGTCACAAAAATGTGAGATAAGTTAATTGTTTGAGGTTTTAAAAAAAATTGTAATTTCCTATGCGCTAGATAAAATTGTGATGAAACAGATCGTAGTTCACCCCAAAAATATCATTATTTGTTCAATCTAGTTACAAGAAAACCGGGTATAAAAGGAATGTGTTTTTGTGAATAAAATCAGATTTGTTAAAATCTCTAACGAGGAAACATCTCTCTTTAATATATGTAGAACTTAGTTTCTCCATATAAATGGGGACACCAGACGTTCAACACACAAAACACGTCCCAAAAACAAAAATATTTTTGAGCTCAAAAGTTCATGGCTTTTGCTCAAACAAATATTTTTCAAACATTTCCTAAGCTACACAGCCAGGAAACACAAAAATTCAAACAGCCGTTTCAATCCCACCTCTGAAACAAAAAGGCAATTTGAAGAAATGTTTATGTTCTCTCTAACCAAATTTGTCACAAGGATTATGTTCAAATAACATTTTTTCCTTGACCAAACAAATGAACTAACTTGTCTACCGTTCACCCCAAAATATCTACAAGCGACGTAGAAATTGTGTTTATAATATACAACGTCGACGTATTTTATCCACCATGCACGTATTACGAACGCCGTGCACGTATTATGTGAGCTAAAAACACTTTCGCTACGTACGGCATACTACACAATACTTAAACAAGGTTGATAATACATTCACCACGTATATAATACGTCGGCAGCGTATATTACAAACACAATTCCTACGTCGCTTGTAGGTATTTTTTTCATTGTGAAAGAAATTAGGAGTTGTTCATAAAGTATGTCACGCTAAAATGTATGCAAGTCCAAAAAATGCATGGACTGTGACATTCGTGCGTGACATACTTTATGAACATCTCCTTACTTGAAATTATGCCTGATCGTACTGTGCGAAAATGGTATTCAGGCAAACATTAGACAAAGCAAATTTAAGAATTATAGAGTCAGAAGTTCTGATGTTGCTACGAAAAAACATCGCGTCGTATGCGACATTCTTACCTTTAGAAATTCGTACTCAACAATGTTGAATTCTGATTCATTTATTATTTGTTTTCATGCAGTAGATGCACCGTAATTTTAAGTATTTCTCAATTATCGCATCATACAGCACTGTTAGAACAGCGCAACTTCAACTGCTTATATTCTTGCGACTTGCTTTTAAAGTCCTCATAGTGACTTCTGTGAATCATGGGCGCGCAGTAGCGATGGGCCCATGACGCAAGTCCCTATACGATCAAAAAATTAAGAAAAATTTTGTTCGCAGACGGCGGATCATGGGCGCGCAGTAGCGATGCGCCCGTGACGCTAGTCCCCATACGATCAAAAAATTAAGAAAAATTTTGTTCGCAGACGACGGAACCATATACAGCTAAGTTTTGACTTTTTTCCCTTGCGTTGTACCCCCTGAGACTTAGTTTTTCGGATTGATTGAAATCGATATTTTACTCTTTAAAATCTGTTTGGTGGATCCGCAGGTATGACTTTCAGAAAATCGTCATTTTCCATACAAAATGTGCACTTTCATAGAAACCAAAGTTAATGCAAACATCCTACGTTAGTTAGTTAGTGGGTTAGTTCCAGTGCTATTTATATGAAAAACCACTTTTTTGGCTCGTGCTCGAAAACGGCTCGATAACTTTTCTTGAAATTTTGCAGGGACCTTCGGGTGGGCATTCTACGTCATATGAGATTTTAAAAAAGCGGGGGTACCGGCCTCGTTTGAGCGCCAGGGCTCTTAGAAGGCGCCATATAAAGCCCATATATATGTGTTTGTGTGTGTAGTGTGTATGATAGCACATTTATAATAGAGGTTTGGTGTCAAAGGGAAAGTTGTTGGGTTGAATGTGTAGTGTATCAGGGTGACCGCCAAAAAAAAACTTTTGATATGATGTAGAGGAAGTTGAGGGGATCATTTTCGCCCATGGAAGTAGTAGCCGCCGCGCTACGG
Organism: Pseudolycoriella hygida; assembly: GCA_029228625.1. Classification (NCBI taxonomy): domain Eukaryota; kingdom Metazoa; phylum Arthropoda; class Insecta; order Diptera; family Sciaridae; genus Pseudolycoriella; species Pseudolycoriella hygida. The sequence continues at coordinate 113,263,055 of CM055404.1, read as the reverse complement.
TTTGGCGCCGGCGGCGGCTCAAAAAAAACTTTTGATATGTTGTAGAGGAGGTTGAGGGGATCATTTTCGCCAATGTAAGTACTAGCCGCCGCGTTTCGGTTCGGCGGCAGCGGCGGCTTAAAATAATGCAAAACATTACAATCACAACTAAAACCCTTTTTAAAACGGAAACGTGACGCAAATCCTCGTCCCTTCTTCCAAAACAACTTATATCAATTTGAGTGACGCTTATAGCTTCAGGACGCAAAAAAATCTTTTGAAATATTTTCACTTTTGATTAAAAAAATGCGTCACAAATGCCGAACTTCCCAACGTAATAATTTTTCTGCGCTGTCAGATTTCGCACGCCAAATTTGACTACCCGTACTCCACACATCACGGAACAGAAAAACTATAACATTGGGAGGTTCGGCATTTGTGACGCATTTTCTTAATCAAAAGTGAAAATATTTCAAAAGAATTTTTTTGCGTTCCGAAGCTGTAAGCGTCACCCAAATTGATATCGGTTGTTTTGGAAGAAGGGACGAGGACTTGCGTCACGTTTCCCTTTTAAAAAGAGTTTTTGTTGTGATTTTTTTTCATCGGAAATTTTTTTCTTCAAAATTTGTTTTCTCTTTTCTTCCAAAACTACTGATATCACAACAAAAACCCTTTTTAAAAGGTTTCTTGCAAAACAACTGATATCAATTGGGGTGACGCTTACCGCGTATTGTTCATAATGAAATATCAAAATGTCAGTAATCAACTTCTTCAACATATCAAGGTGCATGACTTGACTGAACATGCCAAAATGTTGATGTTTCTAAGAAATGTTCAAGAACTCGGCGATCCTAGTTGAGTTCAACCTGAGCGTCATTACAATGGCAAAGTAATTTCATTAAGTCAAAAATAATCCTCATTCAGTCATAGTAACATGACTTGACCGCTATATTCAAGAAAAATGGCTACTTCAGCCAAATAATATTTTTATAGAATGTATGGCGTATTTTTGTACAGGAAACCCAATTTTTGCGTATGAAAGCTGAAAGCGTAGAAAAATTATAACACTGGGGGGTCCGGCATTTGTGACGCATTTTTTAATCAAAAATGAAAACATTCCATAAAAGTTTTTTGCGTTTTAAAGCTGTAAGCGTCACCCCAATTGATATCAGTTGTTTTGGAAGAAGGGACGAGGACCTGCACCACGTTTCCCTTTTAAAAAGGGGTTTTGTTGTGATATTCTATTCCACGCTATTTCATGCTTGTGACATTCACAATTTTTTTCACTCCCTAGGGTTGATGTAGGCCACTTTCGGCCCTGTGGATGCAAAAACAGACAAAAATAAACAATCCATCGACCTATGTTCTGATTTTCTTAAGAAAAAGAATTTCCCACTACCATATTTTCCCTAAAGCAAACTCAGATCCTAACAAATCCCTAATCATCCGGTCCTCTCAAATCATTGGAATTTCTTCATCAAAAAACAATGTTTTGTTTTTCTCGTATCAAGAGCGTACACTTTCACACTTGTAAATTGATAAGCCTTTGAAGTGAAGTTAAGTTGTAAAGCACAAATATTTACTTAGCAAGTTCATCTGTTTCAATTTCGTTGATTTAAACACTTCATGAACACATTTCAAACGCTCTTAATCCGTAAAACGTTCATTAAACATGTTTCTACACTATGTCCATCCCTTAGTGTATTGGTTGGGTATTACATGACCTCATTTCCGAGTGTGTGCAACTCACTGGCAACTTTGGAAATTAACCCACACCATGACGCCAGTCAGTATCAATAAATTTCCGTTTTGCAATTTATGGGTAAATCTTATGTTAATATAACACTTACCGTTACGTTACATTTCTAATTTTACGGATGCATAAATCTTTGAGGTGAACTGAACATGACTCCCATTTGTGTATAAGGCGATTCAGATTTTCTTTCAAGTCTCTGGCAAAGAAAACGTCGCTACAAACATGGAAATTAAAATTGAAAATACAATTTTTTATCTTTTACGATACACTTTTTCCGTTTCTTTCGTTCAAAGAATATTAGGTGAAAGCTTCTATTTTTTATTAAATATCAGTCTGTAAAATTGAAGTGGGTTTCGTTATTGAGAGAAAGTATATGCAGTTCTATTTCATAATGTGCATCACCAGGGACGTAGCCAAGTCTGCCTTTCATTTCTTATCGTTTTTCTGTTTGAGTTCTTAAAAAATTGATTGAAGACGTAGTCGCCAAAAATGATCTCTTCACATGGTGCCGATTGATGTGCTTTCCTCTAATAGTGCTGAACACCATTCCTAAGAGTGACTACATAGACAACCATCGCCAAAACATCGTTCGTCAAAACTTGAACGTTTTTTCAAAGATAATTGATATAGCCGGCTTGTTCAACGAACTGCTGCGTTTGCTGTCTTTCGAAAGGCCGAAAAAACCACTGTGTCAATCAGTAAAGCTGATAATAAAAATTGCCCAGAGAAAGATAAGCGAAGGCGACATAGGAGGAGCTGTGCGAGTACTAAGCTCTCAGGAAAGCATGGCGGATTATACCCCCGAAACTGTCGCAAAATTGGAACTTAAGCACTCGGACGAAACTTTACCGATAGAAAAGCAGTCCCTACCAAACGTCGAACAATTTGACACGTCCGTCGAGCAAGTTATAAACGCCATCAAACACTTCCCTATTAGCTCGTCTGGTGGTATCGATGGACTAAGACCCCGTCACTTGAGGGACCTGATTTCGTTTTCCTGCGGAGAATCATCCAAGAAGCTGTCTTCAGCAATTGCAAAATTGGTGAACGTTATTCGGGCAGGTAATGTCCTTGCAATTATCGAACCCATATTTTTTGGGGCCGCATTGATAGCCCTAGCAAAAGACAATGGCGACATAAGACCGATTGCCATCGGCTTGGTTTGGCGTAGATTGGCTGGTAAAATTGGGTGCTTTGCGGTCAAGACTACTCTCTCCGAATTCAAAATGGCGTTGCGGTCCGTGGTGGTTCCGAAGCAATAGTCCACGCAGTTCGTGCCTTCTGCAAAGCCGATCACGATGGCCCCACGGCGATCATCAAGTTTGATTACCGCAACGCGTTCAACGAAATGCTGCGAAGATTTTTACTCCAAGAAGTCAAACGTACGGTGCCGTCACTATTTCCGATGCTACAACAAGTCTACCGTAACCCTTCGTGTCTTTTCTTCGGCGACTCCATCATTTCATCAAAGAGAGGGACCCAACAAGGAGACCCATGCGCTCCTGCGGCGTTCAGCATCGGCTTGAGGCCTTTAACCCATTCTCTATCGTCTCGACTAAACGCATGGTTTTTGGATGACGGAGTTATTGGCGACAAATTCGAAGCCATTCTGGATGACATCAGGAGAGTAATTGCCTTCTCGAACGAATCAGGCTACTAAATGTGAAGTGTACTTCATCAAAACGTCAGCAGAGGCAAAGGAAAGAATGATGGAACAATTGAACTACTTGCTGCCGGGTATCAAGATAATCGACTCTACGTCATTCAAAATGCTTGGTGCCCCGATTCTGGCCGACGGATTGGACAAAGCATTATCATCCTGTCTACGCTCAGTAAAAACGCTATGCACTCGCCTGCCAATGCTGGACATTCACCCTGCCCTGCTAATACTTAGATGCTCGTTATCGTCACCGAGGTTTCATTATCTACTCCGCACAAGCCCGACTTTTTCACACGAACACCGACTCAGAGAAATCAATGATTTTTATCGCGACACCCTAGAAACTATTACAAACAACAAAATCAGCGACAATTCCTGGAGGCAGGCCACCTTACCAATGGCTTTCTCTGGGCTGGGGATTAGGAGCAACGTCGATCTGGCCCATCCAGCTTACTTTTCATCGGTGTTCCAGTCTGAGGCAATATCTAACCTCATTTCAGCTAAATCAAACTTGCGAGTCGTGGACACCCATTTCTTGTCATTAATTGAAGCTTACCCTCTAGAATTGACACCTTCTACGGTAAAAGGATACAAAGTTCATGGGACATCCTCCGGTGCAAATCAGTTTTTGAGGAACTTATTTCGTTGAGCGGACCTACTGATAGGGCTCGACTGCTTGCGTCATCATCAAAGACATCTTCTAAGTGGCTTCAAGCAGTTCCTTCACATCAATTAGGACTTCTACTCGACAATGACGCAGCAAGGATTGCAGTAGCACTTCGCTTAGGTAACAAAGTGTGCGAACCTCATCGATGCATCTGTGGTGAGATGAGTGCCCCCAATGGGCACTACGGGCTGTACTGCAACAAATCGATGGGTAAATACGCTCAACACGCCGAAATAAACAAAATCTTCTCGATGGCCTTTAGCTCGGCGGGTTTCCCCAACAAGCTTGAGCCATATGGACTTTCCCTCAGAGATGGTAAACGGCCGGACGGTTTGACTTCCTACCCATGGAGACGCGGCAGGTCACTAATCTGGGACGTAACTGTGGTCAACACTACAGCCCCTACTTATTTGAACTTGATTTCAGTGCAAAGCGGATCAGCGGCGGACCAAGCAGAAAGATTAAAGCACAATAACTACATAGACCTTAAGCAACAGTATGACTTCACTCCACTCGCTTTCGAAACTCTTGGTGCCATTGGCCCCGAAACTGAACTTTTTGTTAAAAAGCTAGGAAAGCTTATGATAAGGAGAACCGGCGAATCCAGGTCACGCGACTATCTTCTCCAGCGTATTTCCAGAGCAATCCAACGTGGTAATTCATCTAGCATCCGGGACTCTTTCCGTGAAAACAGAGACAACGTATTTTTATGAAAGTGTTCGGAACTTAATCGATTTTATTCCTAATTACCTTGTTAAATTTTCTGTGATGTAAAGTAGTTTGTAGTCTGTAGTATGTAGTGTAATGTATTGAACATGTATTATAACGAATAATAAAACCAGTTAAAAAAAAAAGTTCTTAAGTTTAAGGCAAAGGAATCAAGAAGAGTGTATGAAGAACCTCTCCAAATCTGAAAATCTTCGACATTACCGTAAAAGTTTCTAACTAAAGTTCTTTGTCTTGAATTTTAAGCAATATTAACTGTTAAAAAAAAATTTTGCAGCATGTTTTCAATCTTTCAATCACAGATTTTAAAGGCTCGATTTTCAGATTTTTTAGACAAGCGACAAAATCTGTTTGGGCCACAGTCTTCATAGATTTGTAGGCTGCCCAAAATGTTTTCTTGTTGGACCCGTACGAAGTACAAAGGTCTTATACGTTTACTACAAACAATTTTATTGTAACAGTCGAGGTGGGAGTTGGGGGGATGCATCTATTATCGTCTAAATATGACGAATCAGCAATAACAAAAATGTCTGTCCGTCCGTCCGTCTTTTTTCCAAAAGGCTCAACCGATCACCCTAAACTTTTTTTCCCTGAAATGCCTCCCATGATTCAGCTTCGAAGATCATCAAAATCGGCCAAATAGTTCCGGAGATATGGTCGAAGAAGTGGAGGTCGGACATGAAATTTTCAAGGGTCGATGAAACTTTTTCTCAAATATCACATACATACGGAAATTCCTCAATTTGGTGTCAAATGAAAGCATTTGATGTCACAAAACTGGGAAAATTTTTTTGTGGGAATCGGGTCAGGGGTCTGGGCACTGGGACCAATGGAATGGACGAAATTGAGATTCTTGGAAGTTGTAGATAATTAAATTTAAGCGAACACGTATTTCAGAGTTTTGGGAATATAGGACAATCACAAATTTAGGCTGATCGATTGAGCCGTTTGGAAAAAAAAGTGGAGACGACGGACAGACGGACATATGAACGTTTTTTTTATTGCTGATTCGTCATCTCTGGACGATAATAGATGCATCCCCCCAACTCCCACATCGATTAACTTCATGTTACAATAATATTGTTTGTAGTAAACGTGTAGGACCTTTGCACTTCGTACGGGTCCAACAAACAAACACGAAAGAAGAGTTACTGCAGCATATAGATTTCATCGAGTGTAGAACTCTTCGGTTAGTTGGAAATAATGCTTAATGCGTTGCCGTGTTGGATCGAAAACGAAATCCTCTGGATAAGGTAATGTTTCGCCTTTGGATCGGCTGTGATGCGTTTCAGATTTGATCCGATTTTGTTGATGAGCTTCATTGGTTCGCTCGACCACGGCCCCAAAGATTCCACAGCGAAAGCGACGAAACGGTAATCCGATTTGCTTTTCGAATACTTTGAGCGCTTTCGTGGGGATGCCTTTTCCGAGGCCATTCCTGGTGTTTACCTTGAATTTTAGAAAAATGTTATTCACATCTCGGGCGTTTCAGATGTTAATATTCGATTAAGCCAGTTTCCCCTAATTATCGATAAGTGTTATGGAAATAATAAATGCGAAGTGATGGAAAACAGTCCTTTCCGCCAAGGCTGCCGTGCTATAGCGAAATAGCGCAAAATTTCGCTATCGCTGTCGCTGTTCGCTATAGCGATAGCGATAGCGTTTCCATTTGTTGAATAGCGACAGCGATAGCGACTTTTTCGTTAGTTTCACGCTATCACTATTGCTATTTTTCATATGTTTGAATATTACAAATTTCTTCGTTCTGCTATTGAAAAATAATTAGGAAACATTCCCGGAAGACACTACCTGCGTGTTTAAAAGCAAAGGTATATTGCTTATATCGAAATGAGACCTTTCGAAGGTCCTCATCTGTCAAATTAATTGATTTCGACAGTGAGCATTCTCTATTTTAAGTGAACACTTAATCACCAAAGAACTTGAAATGAGACCATTCAACAGTCCTCATCGGTCTCAGTAATAGTTTTTTTTAAACTAAAATCTAAAAATATGAGAAGAAAAGAGGTGACCTCAAAAGTCTCAACACTTTCAATGCATCGAAATTATCTAAAATGAGAAGTCCTCAACGTGTACTTTAACTGTACTTCACCTCGACACGTTTTTTTATTTCTACATTTCAACTTATTATATTATTTAAACCAAACGTCCATCTTAAGAAAGTGTAACATCGAGTCCTAAGTCAACAAAATGAAGTATTTTTATTCAGATACCTTGACTCAACATACAATAGCGAAATAGCGCGAATTTCACTCTCTCTCTCTCTCTTTTTCTATATATATTTTTGTCTAGATAGTAGTAAATAAGTTTTAGTATAAGTTAAGGCCATTTTATTATTTAAAACTGATAATTTTGTATGCGACATCACAGGTAAAGATAAGGAGTTAGCCTTCTGTGACAAATTTTCAATAAACATACATACATACATACATACATTTCGCTATAGCGATAGCGACGCTATCGCTATTGAATTTTGAATAGCGATAGCGATAGCGACGCTATTATTTTTCAATACCGCGGCAGCCTTGCTTTCCGCGCAAATATCCACGGGAACGAATGTTTTATAGTGAAATTTAGTTTTCCATAATCAATTTTTGCTAATTGTAGAGTACTTCGAACACCGGCACAATTAATTTAAATTCGATGAATAGTTTTAAGGCCCATAACTTATGTGCTAAAATATAGTCTACATTTAGGCGCTCAAATATTATATTTTCGCTGATATTCGTGGACAAAGATGCAGTTTCAAAAAAGTAAGTCAGCATTTCCCTTCCTAAATATGCTGCCTTTTAAAAGCAACTAAACTTATTTTTTGGGATTGAACCTTGTCTCAGAACGACGAGCTTTTGTGCAAATTTTTACGATTTTTTCGCCGTTCTCAGAGTAGGTAGAATCCCAAAAAATAAGTTTAGTTGCCATTTAAAGGCAACATATTTAGGAAGGGAAATGCTGACTTACTTTTTTGAAACTGCGTCTTTGTCCACTGATATCAGCGAAAATATAATATTTGGGCGTCTAAAGGTAGACTATATTTTAGCATACAAGTTATGGGCCTTAAGGAAAAGCTCCAAAACACCATTTAAATTGTACCAAAATATTTTTATTATTTTTATTACTACTAAAACTTTCCAAACTAAAAAGCAAACCTTCATATCTGACCTATATACATCATTCTTAAACAAAAGGTATTCTTTTAAAAAGATTCAAAAAATTATAAATAAAAAACAAACAAACAATTATAATTCTAAACAACACAGAGAAATTTCTCGGCATCACCAATGAAAAAATCCTTCATGCTGAATTTCACGAAAGTTCTTAAATGAAAATTGCTACAATACTTCATCTATGCTAATATTTGCGTGTGCCTAGATTTTCAACATACGAATTCTTACTTTAATTTTTACGTGAAGCCCACAATTCAAAAGTTATAAAAGATGCAAAATTATTTTGAAGTATTCTCACTGCTTAGGATTAATATTTATTGGGTCCACCAGAGATAGGAAAGGTGACGATATTCCTAGGTTTTTGTTCATCAGCGGTCTGTTCTTATATTTGTTTAAGTAAACTGCTTCCATAAAGTCTATTTTCCGCCTATCGTGGTATTCTCTCAGTAGCGACAGGTGATCAACAGTTATTTCGTGGCCTGTTTCAAGAAGGTGGTCCGACACGGCCGATGCTTCTTCTCTTTCGTTGATCCAGTCATCCAGGTGCTCATAAAATCTGGTTTTTATTCTACGGATCGACCTTCCTAAATAAGAAGTTAGGCAAATTGGCACACATTCGATTAGGTAAATCCCCGACTTATGCAACTCCTCTATTGGGTCCTTCACCGATCCCAGATGCTGTCTAAGTGCGGTGCACGATTTCCATATTCTGTGCCCTGAAGTATGGTGCTAAAATCTTCGTAACTTCCGGGCAGAATTCGAAGCTCACTCTCATTATGTCCTTACTTTTCGCCTCTTTTTGGCCGTAGAAAGTCGAAAATTTCAAAAGTTCTTTTTTCCTTTCATGTTTTCTAATGATGTCCTCCACAGTCTTCTTCTTAAACCCATTTTTAAAACCTATATCCAAGATGGTCCGCCTCTCTCTTTCGTACCCTTCTTCACTCAAAGGTAAGTTTACCATTCTATGTGCCATGTGCTGGTCCGAATCTATCACAATTTTCCTCTCTGTAGCGCACCGTTTCCTATAAACTTCGAAGGTCAACTCTCCACCACTTCCTCTTTTCAGCATCGTGTCCAAAAACGCCAACATCCCATTATTTTCGGCTTCGTACGTAAATTGGACGTTTTCATGTTGTGAATTAAAAAGCTCGAGCGCTGCTTTCACCCTCCTCACATTTTGTACCGTAAAACAATCATCCATGTACCTTACGTACACGCGGGGAAATTGGGGTGTTTTTCTATACTTGTCTCAAACGTGCACACGTACACCTCGGCCACAAAACCTGACAGTGCATTCTCAATGGCTGTGCCATCCTGTTGCCGGTAGAACTTTCCATCGTACAGGAATATGTTCTGTTCCATGCATAACTTCGTAAGATCCACGTACATTTCCACTTTCCGTGCGCTCAGTTTGTTTTCCACAAGCCATTTCTTCATGAAAATCAAGGCCATATTTATAGGTATACTCGGATAAAGTGCCACTACGTCAAAGGATCCCATCTCTTCATTCCTCCCCACTCTTACGCTCTTCACTGCTTCTGTGAACTCCAGTGAGTTTTTAACTGACCTTCCTTTTTTTTTTAAATTTCATTTTTCATGGGCGCGCGGTAGCAATGCGCCCGTGACGCAAGTCCTCACGAGCAAAAAATTCAGAAAATTTTTTTTCGTAGACTTCGGAACCATATATACAGCTAGATTTTGACTTTTTTGCCTTGCGTCGTATCTTTCTGAGCCCTAGTTTTTCGGATTCTACGTAAAATTCTGATTAAAATTGACTTTTAATACAAAATGTGCACTTTCATAGAAACCAAAGTTAATGGAAACATCCTACGTTAGTTAGTTAGTTAGTTAGTTAGTTCCAGAGCCATTTGTATGAAAGCCCACTTTTTTGGAGTTTTCTCGAAAACGGCTCGATATCTTTTCTTGAAATTTTGCAGGGACCTTCGGCTGGGCATTCTACGCCATATGAGATTTTAAAAAAGGGGGGGGGGTACCGGCCTCGTTTGGGCGCCAGGGCTCTTAGAAGGCGCCATATAAAGCCCATATGTATGTGTTTGTGTGTGTGTGTGTACGGAAGCATATTTTGTATAAGACATGGTTGGGGGTTCGAGATACAGGTTTGGTGTCAAAGGGAAAGATGTTGGGTTGGGTGTGTAGTGTATAGGGGTGACCGTCAAAATGGCGGAAAACGGGCCGGGGGCTCAAAAAAAAAACTTTTGATATGTTGTAGAGTAAGTTGAGGGGATCATTTTCGCCCATGAAAGTAGTAGCCGCCGCGGGTCGGTTTGGCGGCGGCGGCGGCTCAAAAAAAAACTTTTGATATATTGTAGAGTATGTTGAGGGGATCATTTTCGCCCATGAAAGTAGTAGCCGCCGCGGCTCGATTTGGCGGCGGCGGCGGCTCAAAAAAAAACTTTTGATATGTTGTAGAGGAAGTTGAGGTAATCATTTTCGCCCATGGAAGTAGTAGCCGCCGCGGCTCGGTTTGGCGGCGGCGGCGGCTCAAAAAAAAAAACTATTGATATGTTGTAGAGGAAGTGTAGGTGATTATTTTCGCCCATGAATGTAGTAGCCGAAACTTCCAAAAGTACTGATATCACAACAAAAACCCTTTTAAAAGGGAAATGTGACGCAAGTCCTTCTTCCTCCTTCCAAAACAACTGATATCAATTTGGGGTGACGCTTAAAGCTTTGAAACGCAAAAATTCTTTTGGAATGTTTTCATTTTTGATTAAAAAAATGCGTCACAAATGCCGGACCCACCAATGTAATAATTTTTCTACGCTTTCAGCTGTCATACGCAAAAATTTGATTTCCTGTTCAAAAATACGCCATACATAATGACAAATTTTTGCGTTGTGAAAGCTGAAAGAACAGAAAAACTATAACATGGGGGGGTCCGGCATTTGTGACGCATTTTTTTAATCAAAAATGAAAACATTCCAAAAGAATTTTTGCGTTTCAAAGCTTTAAGCGTCACCCCAAATTGATATCAGTTGTTTTGGAAGGAGGAAGAAGGACTTGCGTCACATTTCCCTTTTAAAAGGGTTTTTGTTGTGATTATCATTCCAGTAAATTTCTGTGTGGAATACAATTTCTTTTCAGTAAATTTTAATTTTGTTTTTAAGTTTGTTATAAGTTGTTGCTTGTTTCAAGTGTAGTACTAATTTTAATTTATGTTTTGTTTACGATTTTTTTTATATTTATTTTAGTAAGTTTGATTTAGAATTAAGTTAATTCAATAAATTTATTTTTATTTCGTTTTGTTTTAATGTTTTCAATAATGTCTTATTTTGTTATTTTCGCTAATTAAATTAGTTACGTCAAGTTTTATATGTTAGAAAAAAAAAATAAAATATCACAGTCAAATAGAGAAAACAGTATGGTAGATATTACAGCTTGTCAATCACAGATCAGTTTAAAAAATAGTACGGTGATATCACATAAAATCTCTGACTATCTTGCATAACTTTCAGTCTCACTTTCATCTTGAATATTTTGAAGTTTTTAATATTTCGGGTTGCACTGTCAAGTTCGTTGTAATCGTTGATTGATGTTGAAAGAGCAGCATTATTACCATTTAGTGAGGAGCCAGTTGAATGTTCGTTAAAGATATGGATCCTGGAATTCCTTCTAGTGGTGCGTCCATGAACTTCTGCATTTGTGAGAAAACGGAAGTTGTTCTTAGTAAGCGAGCGCAACAGCTTTATGTACACAAATGATTCTCTCAGCTTTAGGGGGGCTTAGTTTCTTGAACTCTCTCACCAGCCATTTCGAAACCTTTTCTGTCGGCGCATCTATGTTGGATGCCACTGGTCTTAGCTTTAAGCCGTTCATGCTTTTCAGATCTTTCAATTTATGTCTCTTTGGAAGTCCATATAGCCTCGGAACCTTGGGGTTACTTACTTTCCATTTCTTTAGGTTCCTTTTCGTTTCCTCGCATATAGAATCGCCATATTCCTTGAGCACTTAATCCACCCTTGTCTTCATTGGACCTAGTGGATCCCTTGTCAGCTGTTTGTAGTCTCCCTCTACAATTAATCGATTCATAAGCTTCTTGTAGTCAGCTTCATCCAGTACCACGATGTTGTCACTCTTATCCGCCTTCAGGATAACGATCGGCTTCTCCCTAAGGCTCCTTGCTATTTCAATGTACTTTCTCGCTTTCTTATTTGGTTTAAAATTTAGGTTTTTAGGTTTTATGGTTTTAGGTTTTAGGTTTTATAGTGGTTCCCATTTAACATTTTTCATCTAGACTTATCGGTTTTGAAAACTCGTTTAATAAGAATCCGAACTTGGAATCTGAGTCAGAAATTTAACCCTGATGATTGTTGTACTGACAACCGAATGCATGGTCGGAAAAATGTTGGCATAGAGCAAAAAAATTAGGACTTTTTTAAACCCTGGTGACGTTACAGACCGAGAATCTTAATCGGTTTTCAGCTCATTTTTTTATTTTTTCTTTGTTAGTTTTTTAAGATTGATATCTTAAAAAGCAATTTCCGCGCGTTGTTCGCAACTTTTTCGCTTATACCTTCGGAAGTTGTTTGCGATTTTGCCCATTTTCAATCTCGATTTTCCTTTTTCGATTACCTTCCATTGGAGCAAAATGGGAAATTTACTCCTTATCAATTCGACTGGTTGAAAACGCCGTCGCGTCGTAGGCGTATATGCCACATTAGTTCGTACGAGTACAAAAATCCTGAGCATAGCTCATTCGAATAGGAAAGAATTTGATTTGCGTCATATTTTCAAAAAATTTACCAGTGGGTAAGAGTTATTTGTTAGAAACCAGAATATGAACTAAATTTTTAACGTGTACCCACTCGGTAAGTTGATATAACCGGTGTGCGATGCGATAGGTAAATGGCTCATAACGTACGTGTAGTCGGAGTAGTCGGTAAATTTTATGCGACGTGTTTGTTTAGATATAGTGAAAGTTTGTGATTCTTAAATTTCTTAAATTTGTGGTATTTTACGGAAACGAATGTCCTGCCTATGAAATTACTCAATTCTCGGCTAAACATGTGTTCCCTAAAGCCGCCTATAAGTTCTCAATAAAGATGAAAAACTCGGAACTAAATCTCGATACTAAACAAAAATTTAACCGACAACTAAAGTCATTTCATAGAATCATGAATGAATTGGCACGCGGCAACTTTGATTCGTTCGTAGAGTGAACATAACAAAATTTGAAACTTGAATTGATTTTTATGAAATAAGATGCTTTGTAGATTTTAACTTACCTTGTGGGTACCTCCGGGGCTCGTTACCGTAAACATCGCACACCTGTAACATTACTCATAACATTGTTCCTCTGTAATATACTATTTCGGGTCTGATCGGGTTTTGTTAGTTGAAGTCATCAAACCTGACCCGACTAGATAAAAGAAAACGATAACCTGACGAGACCCGATAAAAAACGAAAACAAAAAACCCGACTCGTCAAATTGATTCGGGCTCGTGTTGGGTTTTTATTCGAGTTTCGGGCAGCCCGCACACCTCTAGTTTGAAGTGCCCTTGCTAAAGACTACTGTGGCAAAGGAATGGCTTCTCTTGGGGATGCATTTTCCTGGTGGTGCCGGCATACGGGGAAAAATTGTCCAACGGAAATGCAATTACTTGTCTCTGGCGGTCATTGTTCCCTGTGTTAAGAAAACAGCACTCACCGGTTGGAAATGAGAGACTAGGCATTGCAACACAGAGTTAATAGATCTGACCTGTGGCAAAATATTCCCCCTGCTGAGGGCTGTTTTCTTTCCCATCGAAATTTGTCCAGGAAATGGATAGTTTGGAAGAAATTTGCGGAGTCATCACGCAATAAAAGATCGGAGTTTACGTGAAACGCGTCTTTATTTTTCGAAGAAGCTCAGTAACTAACTTGACTAGCAAAATACTTAGTCCTTTTATACGGTATTCATATTGTGCACTTTCATAACCCGGAACTATTAATAGTAAATACAAAGTATTTCAATAATAAACCTTCTGTGTTTATTATTAAATCATGTTTAGTGTTTGCTATCAAATCATCATATTTCATGCTCAAATCTGGGCCACACCACACCACCTATGTCAAATTTCACCCTATTTCCTAAAACAAATCGAGTACTATAGGAAATGCGATGAACTTTGATGTGATTCGTTCAGGAGAAATGTAAAAATGAGGTGTAGGAAATTGGGTAGGAGAATTTCCTAGTAAATAAACTAAAATCGCTACCGCGCGCCCATGATCGCAAGTCCCCATATGAACAAAAAATTCAGAAATTTTTTTTCGTAGACTTCGGAACCATATATACAGCTAAGTTTTGAATTCCGCCCCCTGAGACATTTTTTCGGATTCTACGTAAAATTTTGATTGAAATCGACATTTTACTCATTAAAATCGGTCCAGTGGATCCGAAAATATGACCTTTAGAAAATCGTCATTTTCCATATGAGATTTAGAAAAAGGGGGGGTACCGGTCTCGTTTGGGCGCCAGGGCTCTTAGAAGGCGCCATATAAAGCCCATATGTATGTGTTTGTGTATGTAGTGTGTATGATAGCACATTTTGTATGAGACAAAAGTTGTGTGTTCGAGATAGAGGTTTGGTGTCAAAGGAAAAGTTTTTAGGTTAAGTGTGTAGTGTATCAGGGTGACCGCCAAAATGGCGGAAAATAAGCGGGAACTCAAAAAAAATCCTAATATGCTGTAAAGGAAGTTGATGGAATCATTTTCGCCCATGGAAGTAGTTGCCGCCGCGCTTCGGTTCGGCGGCGGCGGCGGCTCAAAAAAATTGATATGCTGTAGAGGAAGTTGAGGGGATCATTTTCGTCATGGCGGCGGCGGCTCAAAAAAAAAATAGAATTTCCTAGAATTCCTATTTTCTTCTAAAACTACTGATACCATAACAAAAACCCTTTTTAAAAGGGAAACGTGACGCAAGTCCTCGTCCCTTCTTCCAAAACAATTGACATCAATTTGGGTGACACTTGCAGCTTCGGAACGAAAAAAATTCTTTTGAAATATTTTAACTTTTGATTAAAAAAATGTGTCACCCCTCCCAATGTTATAGTTTTTCGGTTCTTCCAGACTTGACACGAAAAAAAAATTAAGTTTTGCGTGGTGTGTTGAGTACGGGTAGCCAAATTTTTGCGAAATCTGGAAGTGCAGAAAAATTATTACGTTGCGAGGGTCCGGCATTTGTGACTCATTTTTTTAATCAAAAGTTAAAATATTTCAAAAGAATTTTTTTCGTTCCGAAGCTTTAAGGCCCATAACTTGTGTGCTAAAATATAGTCTACATTTAGGCGCTCAAATATTATATTTTCGCTGATATCCGTGGACAAAGATGCAGTTTCAAAAAAGTAAGTCAGCATTTCCCTTCCTAAATATGTTGCCTTTAAAGAGCAACTAAACTTTTTTTTTGGGATTGAACCTTGTCTCAGAACGACGAGTTTTTGTGCAAATTTTTACGATTTTTTCGCCGTTCTCAGAGTAGGTAGGATCCCAAAAAAAAGTTTAGTTGCCATTTAAAGGCAACATATTTAGGAAGGGAAATGCTGACTTACTTTTTTGAAACAATGTCTTTGTCCACTGATATCAGCGAAAATATAATATTTGAGCGCCTAAAGGTAGACTATATTTTAGCATACAAGTTATGGGCCTTAAGCTTCACCCAAATTGATATCAGTTGTTTTGGAAGAAGGGACAAGTACTTGCGTCACGTTTCCCTTTTAAAAAGGGTTTCTGTTGTGATACTCACTTCCTCCGAAAAGTGGCGACATGAATTAACGCCCGAAGAGGAATTAACGCCCGAAGAATTATCGCCCGGGAATTAACGCCCGAAAAAATTGGAATTATCACCCGGGGAATTATTGCCCGGACAAATGTGGCAATAATTTAAAGCGGATAAATTTGTACATGGAAAATCTTAAAGCGGGTAAATTCGTACAAGGAAAATACACAATTTCTATAAGGAGAACGTCCTTCCGGGCGATGATTGCTGGGCGATAATTCCGCGGGCGTTAATTCCTCTCCGTGCGTTAATTCTCCGGGCGTTAATTCCTGTCACCCGAAAAGAATACAAATTTTCATCGATTTTGACAAGTCGTACCTCGTTGGAAGGGCCTCGACGAGATCTAGGATGTATGACGAAATTTGGCATATTTGTCAGCGCTGTAGCGTTACCAAAAGCGCTACAAAAAATCATAAAATTATAACAAAATTTCCTTAAACTTCAGCTAAAAATTGTCTGATTTCAACAAATTAGGTATCGTTGGAAAGGTTTCGACAACGTCTAAGAAATGGGATAAAGTTTGAGGAAATTAAAAGAAAACGATGAGAAATTTTCACGAAAAAACGCTAAAACTGTCAGAATCAGCGAAAATTTCCTCAATTTTCATCAATGAATCAGGATTAATTTAAAAGACCTAACAAGCAGTATTAATAAACCATTGTAATGGGTATAGGAAAGTAGCGGGGCCATTCCATTGAAAAATTGGAAAATGTGTTACGAGGGAACCGTCTTCTGGCTAAGAATGCAAAAGTTGGACTTCTTTCGCACAAAGGAGTTGCACATTGAACCCACAGAGGAATTTTCTTCATACAACACAAACCTCATATGTGCACGGTTTAGCAAGAACACATGGTTCTCTCGCAACCTACCAATGGAATCGGCCAGCGATAGGCGATCGACAAAACATCAAGTCATAACTATATGGACGTTTGTTGTACATCCCAGAGGTGTCGCTGGGAAAACCTCCCAGTAATCTCGCTGAGGAGATCTCCCAGAGGTCTCATTGGGGAGACTGAACCGAACCACACCGATACACAACTGGAGATGTCCGAAAATTTGATTATTAAACATGAACACCCTTACCCCGTGAAATATTTTATCACAAACGTTTTCTTCTTTTCGATGTTCAAATTTTCCTTAAATCGAAGAAAATGTACGGAAATATTAAAACATATTTTCCTCACGTGTGATAAATATTTTCCAATGAACTCGTTTCGTCCATCAATGGCAGGTAAAGGTCTATGCGTTCCCATTAACCTCCGGCTGGTCGTATTGACAACGGTTTTTTTAAGGAATTTAATAAAAACTCTTGTGGAAATTGGATTATGTGGTTTTAACGTTTCCAATGTAAATGAAGTTACACAACTTGCAAAGAAAAATATTTGTTTTTCAGAAAAATGTTCATTTCCTATCCCATCATTAACTACAAACGAAAATGTAATGGAATTGCAAGACTGACGACATTTTCTAAAATAAATTCATAACATTTTACTGTAAAATCTAACCATCACATCAGCATCAGTAAAATTTAATGAAAATTCCAACTTAAAAGGCATTACAACTGGCGATGTTTTCCTGCGTCAATCGTACGACTCGGACGAATATTTTATTTTAGAGTTCGCTTCCTGACAACGCTAGGGATTTATTGAATGAAACAGGAATTTTCGCGATTTACATTTTTTTAATTGCACTAAACCGGGGGGTAAGTCATTTTTTGCACCCACTCAAAATAGTCTGACTACAAGCAGTCAAGTGTAGAAATCGTGTAGACCCGTTGTTGCAATAAACACGGAACAACCAACTCAAACAAAATTTTACATTTCCGTTTAAAACAATCGCGTGTTAATTATTTTTACGTCTTAGTTTGGTTGAGACAAAATGTCGCTAAAGCGTTTTGAAGAGGCTCTACTTTACAGCTGCAACTAAGTTAATACCCGAACTACGTGTGAGTCTCATGATATACCATTTCATCATTTTATTCAACACAAATATTATATAAAATGCGACGTGCAGGAACGTGCCTTTCTTCTATGTACTCACTTACGTCATAACATGTCCTGGAGAATATAGTATACAACAATACAGAAATGGAATAAAAAACATAAACAAAGACCCGTACGTTCCCTTATTAAATAAAGCCTTTTTCAAACAACAAAAGAAATCCGAATTATTTTCGTACCTAGAGGCGAGAAAGTAGAAATGGAATTTTTGTATTTTTAAATGAGTCATCATTGCATCAAGTGTCAATAGTCTCTTTTATACTGCGGCTAATGACGCCGGGTGCGAATAGCCGCAGAAATATAAAGAGACTATTGACACTAGGTGCCATTAGACGCAGTATAATGAAAAGACTGTTGGCACTCCGTGAGAATATTGACAAGAAGTCCATAAAAATATTGCATAGTTTCGGTTCTACTTCGTGCCAAGCACTGATCTGCCGTAATTTGCATAAGAAACTTAGTGACGTCATTTGGAGAGTGAAAATATATTAAATTCTCTCTTACAATGTCATCACAAAGTTTCTTATGCAAATTACGGCAGTGATGAGAAATCATTGACTGTTTGATTCATTTGTGAAGATTCTCTTGCATTATGTTCCCATTCGCGAAGTTCCATCTTTGCGTCCGAAAGGATTCTTACTGCATTTGAAGTTTGAATGAAGTTTTGATATTTATCCCAATTGTTCACTGAAGTTACAGAATTGTCGACATATAATGATTTCATAATTTTCTTTGCAATTCCTCTCTCCTCTCTGTCTCTCTCCAGTAATTGGTTGTTTCTTGATGAACAATGTGATACTCGTATCTTACTCATGAGCTAATATATGATCAAAACTATTGTCACTGCTTGATGAATTTTTTGAGATACGACTTCTTAATTTACGTTTGACCAACGACTTCTTCAGCTGCGTTTGACCAATGACTTCTTGAATTACGCTTGACCAACGACTTCTTGAGTTGCGTTTAACCAACGACTTCTTGAGTTACAATCGACCAACGACTTCTTGAGTTACGCTTGACCAACGACTTCTTGAGTTGCGTTTGACCAACGACTTCTTGAACGCTTAACCAACGACTTCTTGAGTTACAATTGACAAAGACTTATTGAGTGACGTTCGACCAACGACTTCTTGAGTTGAATTTGACCAACGACTTCTTGAGTTACGCTTGACCAAAGACTTCTTGAGTTGCGTTTGACCAACGACTTCTTCAGTTACGCTTGACCAACGACTTCTTGAGTTACAATTGACTAGCGACTTCTTGAGTTGCGTTCGACCAACGACTTCTTCAGTTACGCTTGATCAACGACTTCTTGAGTTGCGTTTGACCAACGACTTCTTGAGTTGCGTTTGAACAACAACTTCTTGAGCTGCGTTTAATGAATGACTTCTTGAGTAACAATTGATCAATGACTTCTTGAGTTACGCTTGACCAACGACTTCTTGAGTTGCGTTTGACCAACGACTTCTTGAGTTACAATTGACCAACGACTTCTTGAGTTACAATTGACCAACGACTTCTTAAGTTGCGTTTGACCAACGACTTCTTGAGTTACAATTGACCAACGACTTCTTGAGTTACGCTTGACCAACAACTTTAAGGGTTATAATTGACCAACGACTTCTTGAGTTACGCTTGACCAACGACTTCTTGAGTTACAATTGACCAACGGCTTCTTGAGTTGCGTTCGACCAACGACTTCTTGAGTTACGCTTGATCAACGACTTCTTGAGTTATGCTTGACCAACAACTTCTTGAGTTACGCTTGACCAACGATTTATTGAGTTGCGTTTGACCAACGACTTCTTGAGTTACGCTTGACCAACGACTTCTTGAGTTGCGTTTGAGCAACGACTTCTTGAGTTGCGTTTGAACAACAACTTCTTGAGCTGCGTTTAACGAATGACTTCTTGAGTAACAATTGATCAATGACTTCTTGAGTTACCCTTGACCAACGACTTCTTGAGTTGCGTTTGACCAACGACTTCTTGAGTTACAATTGACCAACGACTTCTTGAGTTGCGTTTGACCAACGACTTCTTGAGTTACAATTGACCAACGACTTCTTGAGTTACGCTTGATCAACGACTTCTTGAGTTACGCTTGACCAACGACTTCTTGAGTTACGCTTGACCAACGACTTCTTGAGTTACGCTTGACCAACGACTTCTTGAGATACAATTGACCAACGACTTCTTGAGTTACAATTGACCAACGACTTCTTGAGTTGCGTTTGACCAACGATTTCTTAAGTTACAATTGACCAACGATTTCTTGAGTTGCGTTTGACCAACGACTTCTTGAGTTACGCTTGACCAACGACTTCTTGAGTTGCGTTTGAGCAACGACTTCTTGAGTTGCGTTTGAACAACAACTTCTTGAGCTGCGTTTAACGAATGACTTCTTGAGTAACAATTGATCAATGACTTCTTGAGTTACGCTTGACCAACGACTTCTTGAGTTGCGTTTGGCCAACGACTTCTTGAATTACGCTTGACCATCGACTTGATATTACTGCCACCACCCAGTCCACACTTTTCGGTAAAAGCCGGACTCCGGGTGATTTCCACAAATATTTAATTTTAGAACACACCAACGTTGTCGCTACCTTAGCTGTTGTGGGTGAAGAATTCACGCCCAAACAAGAGTCCACGCGGGGGCGCCAAATGTTGAAATTGTTTGCCTTCAAATCCTTATAGTAGATTTTATTCAATCTCCACTCCACAGATTATTCATTTACAATTCATATTCATAATAAGACATTACTGGGAATAGTAATAGTGAAACACACCTAACAATTGAAACATGTAGTAACAATGTAGATATACTTTCAAACCAGACTGTGTGAAAGTCTGTAAATCTCATGTTACGCTAGTCGAGGACTACAGGCATTTGTGTTAAGTCTGATGCCACAATTTTGATATGGCCTAACTATGAAGGCCGAAAATTTTCGCTCGCTCCACTCGTGAATTAGTAGGTTACCCAAAGTTCAGAAATTAACAACTTGAACAAAGTTCATATCGAAAAAGCTGTTTTTACATTATACTGATATGTGTGAAAGGAACACTTTCAAACAAAAATCTTTCACCTTACCATTGTATACAATATCTGCAGCTAATCGAGCTAATCCAGTTTTCTTAAACTGGTGAACTTTGGGGGCCAGCGCCCTCTCTGAAATTGCGGTCTAGCTACGGCCCTAGTCATATTATATCCGACACCTCACTGCGAAAGAGTTGGTGCCTAGCGGAAAAATATTCAAATGTCTTTTTGACGTAGAAAGTGGGGCCATGACGAAATAATGGCGAAAATATTAACTATAATTTTGCAATTTCCAGCAAAGAAAATGCTTCCATCTATTTAAATAATAATTTTTGTCGAATCAACTTCGATCTTCTGAGTGTGACGTGACGTTATAATTATTACTTTTCAGGAGGAGCAAACTAATTCATAGAACATTTGTTTCCGGCGCTTGAAGACAGTGAAGATAGCGCGAGAAATTAGTGCTAGAAAGCTAGAAGACCCTTACATAAGAATTAAAGCTTACAACCGGAACCGAGGGGCAGATAAACGTTAAAAATCCTTTTGCTCTCAAAAGAACATCAAAGGAAATCCTTGAAAATCCTTGAAAATCCTTGGAAATCAAAAGAAAATCCCTAAAATCGTGAAAATCAAAGAAAACCACAGAAAACCTGAAAATCCTTTGAAAGTTTTCTTTAAGAAAATGTTTTTGCATTCAAAATACACGATTATCTGCCCCTCGAGCTGAACATCAAGTTTGCCAGAATAGAGAAAATTGAAAGACTGTTTCCACACCGCAAAAAATACACTATGGGAGAAAATTTGCTATTGTTTATTTTGTGTCCGTTCACATGTTATATGGGACAAACATGCATGAATAAACATGTTTCCTGTGAAAGCACACGTAGAATACTAGCAAATATGATGAATGTTGTATCGAAATGAGAAACTCCACCACTTTACGTGGTGTGACATGGAGAAGATATAACAAGAAATATCAAAGTCGTCTGACACGAATTTTTCATCAAATCCATCAACGAAATCCCTCGAATTGTCGTAAACCTCACACTTCGCACGAGTCTAAAAACGGGAATTTTTAAGAGGACTTTTGTAATTTTGCATTTCAAATCTGCTTACAAACTAGAAAAGTGTGTGTGAGTATGGTTCTTGTTTAAAAAAAATGTTTTGTTACATCAGTGCTTCGGAAAATGTTTTCAATGGTGATTTTCTTTATAAAACGAGGAATTATGCACAATATCAAGAAACTATGTCTCGTTCACATGACTGAATATGTGTTATAGTTTGTCTTGCACTTTATTTACATGCATTTAAGTGTATTGCTAAAACATTCGCGAAGACAAGATTATGGAAACGACGTCAATTGGTTTAACCACTAGAAACTACAAATTGTATGGAGGAACTTATTCATCTAATTGGCTTAGAGCAATTGTTCATTTTTCTCTATTTCTTCTTTTGATCTCTGGAAAATTCCATTTAGTGACGCGGACACACGGACCAAATTGACCCTAATTCGGCCGTAAGACCCAGACTAACGCCAAGGGAATTTGGGACAAGTCACCATGTATATACGAACTTTTGAGTTTTTTCCCCACTGCAGGGGGCCCTTCTAAATTATTTTTTTTAAAAACTACGTCGTAACAGCCTAGACTCGACAAAATCGGTTGAAATTCGGTCAGAAATTCTAAGAAAGTTTTCATCAAGTGTCAGATATTCTCAGAAAGTTATCAGCAAGCGTCAAAAAGTTGTCAGCAAGTCTTAGAAAGTTGTCAGCAAGTCTTAAAAAGTTGTCAGCAAGTGTTAGACAGTCTCATAAAGTTGTCAGCAAGTTTCAGAAAGCTGTCAGAAAGTCTCAAAAAGTTGTCAGCAAATGTCAGAAAGTCTCGAAAACTTGTCAGCAATGTCGGAAAGTTGTCAGAAAGTGAAAGTTAGTCACAAATTGTCAGACAGTTTCAGAAAGTTGTCAGCAAGCGTCAGAAGGTCTCAAAAAGTTATTAGCAAGTGTCGGAAAGTTGCCATCAAGTGTCAGAAAGTTGGCAGCAAGTGTCAGAAAGTCTCAGGCAGTACTCAGCAAGTGTCAAAAAGTTGTCAGCAACTGTCAAAACGTTGTCAGCAATTGCCAGAAAGTCTCAGATCATTTTTGTCCATGGTAGCAAAAGTCGCAGAGCTCACCTTACAAAACTTTCAAAACTACTGATATCACAACAAAGAAACTTCTTCGAAGGTAAAGTGTAACGCAGTAAGTAGGTCAAAATAAACTTTCAAAATAATTGATAACGACAGAGGTGACGCTTTCGCTGATAAGGCGCAAACATTTGTTTGAATAGAATGTTAGCTTGTGGTCAAAATTGTATTCTTAAAAAATTTGCACCACTTTTTTTAAAACAAAATTACGTTGTGTCAAAAAACTACGTCGCAAATGCCAGACCCAACGGCGAAATAATTTTTCTTTCTCTTCTTTCTTTTTGCGATAAATTTAAATTTTTACGTGTGAAAACTGAAAGTATTGAAATATTATTACTCTGGTGGGTCTGGCATTTGTGACGTAATTTTTTGAACACAACGTAATTTTGTTTTAAGAAAAGCGGGGTGAAATTTTACTTTAGGTCATAGAAGCTGACAGATGTGTGTGATATGTCGTTGGATGCAGGACCTCACCCTCTTTCAAAATCAAGCATTGCGTATGGGTTCTTTAAAGCGCTCATTTCGTTTCGCATGGGCTCTTTAAAGCCCTCATTTCGTTTAGTATGGGCTCTTTAAAGCGCTCATCTTGTTTCATGTGGGCTCTTTAAAGCGCTCATTTTGCTTCGTATGGGCTCTTTAAAGCTCCCAATATATTTCTCCTCTTCTTCCCTATACATTTGCAACATTTTCTAGTACTGAAATTTTTTTTTAAACACCCTCCTTCCCCCCCCCCCCCCAAGCCTTGGGTGACCACCACCAATTGACAACTCGTTATTGATGGGGGACTGGTTCCAAGTCATTTCCACCCACTAAACTGTAATTTTTCCAAAAGGATGTCATATTCAATCAAACGAAAATTGAAATTTGCACAACTTCAAACAGATGCCACGTCCAAACCCGACACGAGCGCCACCTGCTGACTTCAGATAAATGATCAGGGTGTCGAACTCTACCACCCACATCACCTCCCCCCTCCCTCCTACACTACCCCCTAAACTTGAATTTTACCAAAACTTCGCTTGTACGGAAGCGACAAGGGTGTCGTTGGAAAGCTGACGACCGTACCAATCGAACGATACCCCTATCAGCCGCGTCCGACTAATGGTTATCTTAGAAGAAGAAGTTAAAGTTGAAAAACACTAAAACTGGCATAACTCTTGCGGATGACAATATATGAAGTCGATATTAGTATCGTTGGCTAGGTAATGACAGCAGCTATCTAACGATACCCATATAATTCTCTCAATTGTACACTTGACTCAATACTATTTCTATTTGTCACACTTCTCATTCACAGTCGATTTGTTTTTATGATGTTATTGCCGGGTAGTTTGGCTAGCCAACAGTTCCGGCGACCGGATGATGACATTTTTTGTCTGCTGGGGACCTCACGAATCCATTGTGTGATCTGGGCGTCGTCATCTTTCGCGTCTATTTTTCATGAATGTGGTGTCATCTATGGCATTGGAGCCATTCTGGATGACCATTCATTGTGCATTGCTAGTGTGAGTGACGTCACTGAATGCATTGTGTTTTCGTTACATGCAGTCGAATCCTGTAACTATCCAATTTAATCGAAGCATTGAAGCTTATGTGAACTTGTCGACGTTCCTGAACGAAATTTTTGAAGGAAAAAACCCATTCGTTAACAGGGATCGAACCCGGGTATTCCCGCTGAGCCACCACGTCCATCAATTTATCTAATAATAAACAATTTACTTTCCTCCAGATTCTGAGCATTCTGTGTTTTCAATATTCTGGATTTGGAGTTCTCCGGATTTTGAATATTCCGGATTTAGTCAACCGGATTTTTAGCCTCCGGATTTTGAAATTCCGGATTTTGATAGGTATCCCCCATGCTGGAGCTCTTGGTTAGTTCCAAGGTCACCCGATGTTTTTCAAATCAATTTCGAAAAAGACTTTGGGGGAACAATTTTGCATATGGAGGAAGAACCATGGGTCCCAGAACTGATAAGACTATCGTTTTGGCCGTAAATTTGGTTTTGCAAAAGAGTACGAATTCTAACGATGGGGAAGAGGAGCCAAAAGTAGAATTTTTTACTACTACAGTTAACTACTAAAATTTCGTTGTCACAGTCTTTTGCATCTACCGAATTATTACAGTGGTGGCGATGGAATATGCAAAACATGTTTTCAGTTAACAATAATTATATGCTGAAAGTTAGAGAATTTCTTTGTACGCTTTCTTTTTAATAACTTTAATTGCCCATGTTCTCTATAAGAAACTTTGTTGCATACAAACATTTTGATTGTCCGAGTTTTAACACAACGCAATCGCTTGTAACAATTATTATTAACCGTTCGAATGAGACAATCATTTTACTATGGAAATGGTATGTCAACAACATTGAAAAGCCATTTATAAAATAGAAAATTTATATTACTGCTGCATCGCCATAATAAATGCAATTGCAACAACGCAACGGCCAGCGTGATATTGGTGCTAGTTGTTATGCACACGTATGAGAATTGTGCTTCACATATATCTATTTACTACGTATTGGGCCCAGTCAGCAATTGTATCTGTAACGTCCCAGGTAAGGCTTTTAGCAGGTCAGGTCTGACCTGATTCAGGTTGACCTGAAACATTACTATTGAACATTTCAGACTCAGACTTCGCAATCCAATCCAATAGCTTGATATAGATAAACATTTTTAAAGCTTTAGCGCTGACGTATTTGAGGTTTGAATCTGCATTGTGAGAACACTGAACACTGACCTCTGCTAGTCCGTAATGGCCCGACACAAGTTCGTGATCAGTTCACTATGCAAAATCTATTTTGCGTCACCAGAGACAGCGATTCCCGTGAAGAAACGCGAAAGTCAAATAACCAAATTCAGTTTGGCTATTCTTCTGTTTTTTGTCGATTTTCTGGCGTTTCTTCTCACTTTAGCGATTTAATAATTCAACAAAAATTTAGGAATCGCCAATAAAAATCGCCAAAAGAGAGAAGAAACGTCATTATCATCTTGGCGTTTCTTCTCTTTTTCGGCGATTTTTGTTGGTATTTCTTCTCACTTTGGCGATTCCTAAATTTTTGTTGAATTGTTAAATCGCCAATAAAAATCGCCAAAACGAGAAGAAATGCAAATAAAAATCGCCAAAAGAGAGAAGAAACGCCAAAGGCTAAACAAGATCATGTTGGCGTTTTTCTCGGCGTTTCTTGTCACTTGGGCGATTTTTATTAACGATTCAACAAAATGTATAAGCAGGCCCGGACTGGCCATACTGGGCGATCGGGCGATGCCCGAAGCGCCCCACGGTCTTGGCGCCTCACACACGGTCAAGCGCCCTTCTAAAAAAATGTGTTATAAATTCGCAACCAACGTCAATTCTTGAATTTTGACGAATATTCAAATATTGCAAGAGATGTTACTTGTGTCGTTGATAAACTAGATGAATTTCTTCCTTGCCGATACATTTCATTAAAGCCCGCAAATGAAGAAAAAACCAATGTCTATGCTTTAATTTTAAAAATTTTCGCCTGCGGCGCTATAGTCATTCAATTGTTGTATTAATAATCTTACA
Source organism: Pseudolycoriella hygida (assembly GCA_029228625.1). NCBI lineage: Eukaryota > Metazoa > Arthropoda > Insecta > Diptera > Sciaridae > Pseudolycoriella > Pseudolycoriella hygida. The sequence goes on along the minus strand of CM055404.1, from coordinate 113,236,539 downwards.
TACAGAGATTTTCAGCTTAAAAATTTCGCTGAAATTAGACGTTAATATATGCGAAGTGAAATACGAAAATGGAATGTAAGGAGACCAAAAACTAAAAATTTATGAAAAACGTTCAAAAAAATTTCGCTCGCTCCGCTCGCGTCTTTGCAGAAATTGTATTCAGCCTAGTAATCAAATCTCTGGCGCTTAAAAAATGTAACTGTGTAATGTCTAACTAAAACGGAGTTATGATAAAAAACTGTCACAACGTCAAATTTAAAGAAAAATTTAAATGAAGTACTCGAATGATTTACATTCTTAAAATTATGAAAGCTCGACATGACTATTTTTTTGGGTGATCACATGCACCTTTTAATACGCACTTCGGGTGTGTGCCCGATACTTGCGCCTTTAATCTCAATTTCGGCGCCTTTTAGTCTCATCGCCCGATGCGCCTTTTGGTAGCCAGTACGGCCCTGAGTATAAGAATCGCCGAGAAAGAGAAGAAACGCCAAAAACGATTCTTCTTTTTTTTGCGTTTCTTCTCTTTCTTGGCGATTTGACTTTGGCGTTTCTTCACGGGAATCTGACAACGTTGGGGATGCTATACAATAACCGTAACTTACAAATTTTTATACCTGTCACCTTTCTTTTCAACCTCCATCCTGTCTATATCCTTGCGTTTTCTTGCGTTCTAGCAGTAACAACGACTCGAGGGTTCGAGCGTGGTTATGCTAACACAATTTGTAATGTTAGTGAACCACTTAGGTGATCTTCCCATTCCCTTGTTTTCAGAATTAGTAGTCAATGTTTTCTTGAAAAATTTTGACGTCAGTATTTGTTAAACCTCAAAAGTGTCTATCTGTGTGAAGAGTGTATTTCTTTTTTTAATTGAAATTGTAATCTAAGTATTGAATGGACGTAGCTCGAGATGGACGAATATCGAAAGGTCAGTTCTAAGAGATCTCTAAAATTTTGCGTTTTTCTCTCTGAATTTCTCATTTGAGTGAAAGACTAGCCAACTTTCACCGTAGAACGTAAAAGTTTCAATAATTTACTCTTATTGTCGTTCCTAACGATGCTCACCAATATGCTGGATTGGCTTTTCCCGGGAAATATAAAGATAAAGATGAACTTTACTTTAGGGTAAACGCAAGAAGACTGACTTGAATAAATAGTATATTATATCACTAGGAGCAAAAGTTTTCAATTTCGACCCAGATGGTGAAAGAGTCAGAGTGCGGAGCGTAGCGGAGTGGACCGAGCAAGGCTACTTTACGGTCCCAATTTTGTGAGGAAATCTGACGTTTTTTGTCCGTCTGCGTATAAATCGAATTTTCGTTACATTTCGTGTTTTGTTGATGACATTTAGTGTGAGCAAGGGATATAAATTCTAAGGCCTTCCGAGAAAAAAAAAAAGAAATTTGACTACAAATCAGAAAATCAAACAGAATTGACACAGAGAAAAAACCACGAAAGAAAAACTAAATAGACGCCATGCAGTCACAATGCACCCAATTGATTTGAAGTCATGAAAACTGTGTGTTTTCTAACTATACTTATACATTGTGGACACTCGAATAAACGTTCGCGTGTATATTACACACACTTGCTCGCTATCGCTCGTGCGTTGTGTGTAATATACACTTGAACGGTTATTACTCGCTTACCACAATGTATAAGTAATCTTATATTATCAATTATTGAATTTACGCAGAGTTATTTTTGATCAGGTCAACCTGAATCATTTTAGGTCAAACCTGAAAGTGTTTCAAGTTTCAGGTCAAAAGCCTTAGTCCTAGGAAATAAATGCGTTTATGTGTTTAAAGGCAAGAAAAGGACTCTCTCAAGTTTCCTGAAGGGTCGAACGGTCGAAGAAGTTCTTCAAAAATACATCTTATGCGTTTACTATGACGCTTGTAACCAGTCGAATTTCGACCCGGGAGTTGGTTACTTTTTCGTTTAAGGGTCTAAATAAGAGAAAAATGCCAAAAAAGTTTGTCCGTCCGTCCGTCACCGCGATAACTCGAGTAAAATTTGACCGATTTTTTTCTCCTGAAAGGTAATCAAAAAATCTTAGTCGAGCCAAGGACCGCTGAGCTAGGGCCGTTCAAGTTGTTTTTATTCTTTTGTACATAACGCGAGTAAATCTTTTCTGATTTTTAGACCCGTACGAAGTACGTAGGTCTGATGCGTTTACTACCACGTTTGTTACATTGCGAATTCGAACCCGGGAGTAAGGGGGAAACTTTTTTTGTTGCCTTCAGATGACAAATCAGCGAAAAAAACAATGTCCGTCTGTCGGTCTGTCTGTCTGTCGGTCTGTTTGTCTGTCGGTCTGTCTGTCTGTCGGTCTGTCT
>CM055404.1:113142470-113233700 GCA_029228625.1 Pseudolycoriella hygida | reverse complement strand
ATATGTGTTGTACCCCTCTAAATACCTAAATAAGAGTTTCTGTATAAAAAATAATTGACGTATTTGATGGAATGCGCGCAACACAAAAAAAAATGTAACAAAAATGTAAAACACAACTAGGATTTGAACCGAAAATTCTGGAAAAAATGAGTTTATAACGCCGCAGCATTGCTCACTTAGCTATATAGACCGTTCATGCGTTGCGTTATTATCACATTGACAAATGAAATAACAAAATGAACGCAGCACATTGTTCTACGATAGTTCATTCGTATTTAGGCTACTCTAAGAACTCAACTAGTGTACGCTGTATTTCAGGAGTTATTTTTTTTGTTTTCAAAATGTTTAATTGTTTGTTTCAACGGCCGAGTGCTACTTCGTTAAAGCATAGTACAAGTGAGGTCATGTAAACAGCCTGTAACACAAGGAAGATTACACAAGCCTAGATTATGGACTCACTTCGATATCTAACCTAAATGCTAGGCTGCAAAAAGCAATTATAGCCCTATGGCAATGTCATAAAGCCTACAGCAAGACGTGGAAGTTGTCAGCTAAGGTATTGTACTGCTGTTTTCACATCTGCATTAGTACTGGAAGCGTGGAATACCCTGAATGAACTCGCACGTGTAAACAAAGTAGACCTATTTTGGGTTCCGAGTCACTCTAATATTATAGGTAACGGAAGAGCAGACTAATTGGTCAAAAAAGGCGCAATAGATACATTTATTGGGCCGGAACCGTCAATAGGGACACACAAACCTTCCAACATGTGTCCAGGCAAAAAACTGCATCCGCATCAGCAAAAAGAACTCAAAGTTTCTAATCATGCTCGGAGCGGTAGCGGAGAGCGTGACGCAATCCCCACACCCAAAAAAAAAAACGTCCACAAACCCAAAAAACTTCCTACAAAAACCTTTGGGACAAGACACGATGTATAGGCCAACTTTTGAGTTTTTTCTCTCGCCTCCTCCCCCTCCAAATTATTTAAAAAAAAAACTACGTCGCAGCAGCTTTCCAACAAGCCCACACTCATCAAAATCGGTTGAAAACGTGCCGAGATATCGTCAATCAAAGATGACCAATTTCCATGTAAAAATGGTAAATTTATCTTTGAAAGTAATAACTATCACAACAAAAACCTTTTTAAAGGTAGAGTGTGACGCAGTCCGTAAGTCCGCTTCCAAAATTAATGATATCGCTTGAGGTGACGCTATCGCAGATAAAACGCAGAAGTTTGATTGAATGGAACCTTGTGTTAAAAGTTTTGATTTCCTGAAAAAATCAGAGCGCTTTCTTTGAAACAAAATTACGTTTTGTTAAAAAAAATTGCGTCACAAATGCCGGACCCACGAGCGGAATAATTTTTCAATGCTTTCAATTTTCACATGCAAAAATTTAAATTTACCTTAAACAATCTACCCAATAACAAACAAAAGTCAAATTTTTGCAGCGCAAAAACTGAAGGTACAGAAAAATTATTTCGTCGTTGGCATCTGTGACGCAATTTTTTTTAACAAAACGTAATTTTATTTCGAAGAAAGCGCTCTAATTTTTTCAGGAAATCAAAACTTTTAACACAAGATTCCATTCAAACGAACTTCTGCGTATTATCTGCGATAGCGTCACCTCAAGCGATATCATTAATTTTGGAAGCGGACTTACGGACTGCGTCACACTCTACCTGCTAAAAAGGTTTTTGTATGGGATCTCATTCGTTTTGAGCCGTTTCCTTGTTGAAACCAACATTCTAATTTTCTTTAACAACAATTTTTCTCCGACCCCCCTTTTCTCCGAAAAAAATTTTTTTCCGAAAAAAAATTTTTCTCCAAAAAAAATTTTCTCCAAAAAAAATTTTATACTAAAAGTTTTTCTCCAAAAAAACTTTTTCTCTGAAAAAATTTGTTCTCCAACACCTTCGTCTACCATCGGAACACTTCGTATCACCTTCGGAATACTTTGTGTCACCTTCGCCTTCCTTCGGAACACTCCGTGTCACCTTCGGCTACCTTCGGAACACTTCATGTCACCTTCGGCTATCTTCGGCTACCTTCGAAACACTTCGTGTCACGAATTCTTCCCACTGATTCATATAACTTTCCTGAAGAAACTAACTGTCTAGGTATTCTTATACAGAATTTAGCAAAAAAAGAAACCATCTCTCTAAGTAGTGTCATTCCGGAGGTAAAATTCGAAAACCGTAGAAGCATAAAGAAAAATCCAAGATGGCGCCGCTATAACAGATGGCAGCCATTTTCTTATGATCCCAAAAAATTCTCCTGATGAAACTCTATAACTTTGTAGAAGAAACCGTCTCTCTAAGTAGCGTCATTCCGGAGCTAAAATTCGAAAACCGTAGAAGCATAAACGAAAATCCAAGATGGCGCCGCAATGACAGCTGGCAGCCATTTTCTTATGATACCAAAAAATTCTCCTGATGAAACTCTATAACTGTCTAGAACAAAACAACTCTGCATTCTGGAGCTAAAATTCGAAAGCCCAAAGAACCATAATTTATACCTAACAAAAATTCAAGATGGCGTCATTTTTGCAGATTTCTGAAAATCCCAAAAAATTCTGCTGATCAAACTCTATATTTTTCCCGAAGAAATCAACTCTCTAAGTATTGTCATTCCGAAGCTAAAATTCGAAAACCAAAAAAAAAAACTAATTTATTGCTTGGGAAAATTCAAGATGGCGCCAGTTTGACCGCTGGCAGCCATTTTCTTAAGAAGAAACCAACTCTCTAGCTATCGTCACTTCGGAGCTAAAAATCGAATTTGAACACTTTTCCACATGCCACGGCTTTTCCAGAATTTTCCCGGGAGACTGACGTTCCCTGAAAATTTTAAGGAAATCGCTCGGGTGGTTCTCGAGAAAAAAAAAAGTAGATAGATACATCGTTGACACACCACACAGGAATAAAATTGTTATTAATTACAAAGGTAATTTGACCACTTTTCCATAGGAATTGGTCATCTTTGATTGGCGATATCTCAGCCAATTTTCAACCAATTTTGATGAGTGAGGGCTTGTTGGAAAGCTGCTGCGACGTAGTTTTAAAAATAATTTAGAGGGGAAGGGGGGGGGCGAGGGGAAAAAACTCAAAACTTCGCCTATACATCGTGTCTTGTCCCAGAGGTTTTTGTATCGAGGTTTTTGGGTTTGTGGACGTTTTTTTTGGGGTGTGGGGACTGCGTCATCGTCATAACTATTTTATTCCTGTTTAGTGTGTCAACGATCTATGTCTCTATGTATCTATGTATTTATTTACTTTTTTTTCTCGAGAACCGCCCGAGCGATTTTCTTAAAATTTTCAGGGAACGTCAGTCTCGGCCCCAAATGAAAAATTTCATATGCCGCTTTTCCGGGAAAATTCTGGAAAAGCCGTGGCATGTGGAAAAGTGGTCAAAGTGGTAATGCTCGGAGGTGAAAAATTATTCCGCTGGTGGGTCCGGCATTTGTGACGCATTTTTTTAACACAACGTAATTTTGTTTTGAAAACAGCGCTGTAATTTTTCAGGAAATTAAATTTTTGAATACAAGGTTCTATTCAAACGAATTTCTAAGTATTATCAGCGATAGCGTCACCTCAAGCGATATCATTAATTTTGGAAGCGGACTTTCGGACTGCGTCACACTCTACCTTTTAAGAGGGTTTTGTTGTTTAACGTTAGCAGAACAAGACTGAAACTATATACAGGAGTGGTAACAGGTCACTTTGATTTTAACATCTTACGTCCATCGACAAACTCTCGGATTCAAGCTGTGATCTGTGTGGACATCACTCAGAAACACCTGAACACTACCTATATCACTACACGGCTTTCATTACAATAAGACGGCAGTACCTCGGTAACTACACAATCAGGTATAGCCTGATTAAAAATATCCAACCTCAGAACATCCATAACTACATCACCAGTCAGGATAAACAGCAAATATCCACACAACATAGTGAGCACGATAGGCCCAAACGGTGGCCTCCGTGCGCGTTCCAATACCCAATATTCGAAAAACTATTAATAACAAAAAATACGAGGGAGTTTTGAAGCAACTCGCTTTGGACACTGTTTTTTGACTCGTGTAAATGTATACCCCCCCTTCGGCTTGGATATACAAAATCTTCCCTCCTTAAAAATCGTTTCCAAAGCTTGTTGCTTCAGAACACACTCGTAGGCACCGCTCGTATCACAAAATTGATCCCTCATGTAATGGATTATTTTCACAGCATTGAATGTAATCTACTAAAATTCTTGCAAAAAGAATACTCAGACTCGTGTCGACGATCCCACTTATTATTATGTAATAAAAAAATCATAATGGCGACATTTCTTTCGTAACCATGTGCATTAAATCGGAAAAAAAATCAAAGGAAGCAGATTAAAATATAAAAACTTTGATGACACACTCTAGTTGAGTGATGTGTTGAATAAACACTTTGCCTCTTCCGCATTTACCTGTAAATGTAACCCAACAATTTTGTTTATTCTGTTTTTTGTGATTACATTTTATTCATAACATAATTCTCTAGTGTGTTATCAGCCTTTTTTATAATAAAATGTGTAAGGGAACCATGCATGCATAAAGTGTTATTAGAATGGATATAAATAATTAACACTACATTACAATCGGTCTAGTCGTTAAAAAGATATCAACGTTTTTTTCCTACCACTACTTCATAATGTTATGCTGGTGATGTAAATAAATTTACCGTTTTTATTCCCATTTGTTTTCTTTCAATCCAATTAATACGGAAACAGGGACAAGGAATTAGTATCACCAGCGCGAGGATAATCAATAAATAAGTCGCCACATAATTACATATTTTCAACTTTCAACATAAAAAAGGAAAAAAAAAACTCGTATACACAAAACATGAAAATAACTCCATCTGTATTCATGTTGTCGATTTCTGTGGATTTTGTTTATGTTTCTAAATTACAGGAAATAAAATTTATACATTTTATATTGGTAACATTCTCATTCTCGGAAATAAATTGCGTGATTATTTGCAAACGTACACACATAATTGCTCTGTTTGTTGTTCTTTCCTTTAAGCGCTGCGCATTGTTGGTATCGTATTACCGTCTTTTCTTGTAATCAAGATGGAAAAAATGTGCCATTTAAGTTTCTTTTAATCGAAATGTTTTTTATTAGAATTTGATGGGAGTTCTTCGTCTTCACAAAACTGGCTAAGATGGGAGCCGCTCAAAATTTTCCTATTTCTTACGACAATTATTATCTTCTTGGAATTTCATTTTTGCTCGACTCAGAAAACCAATCATATTTGTTGGAGACGGATTTCCGAACGAAATCCTAAACCTTGACTATTTTAACAGAAGAAACCGAATAGAAAAACCTAATCCTTAAACACATTTTTTAATCAATTTCGGCTAAGACTGAAACCTATTAACCTGAAATTTGCAGATTACGTTTTACCTAACCTGAAAAAGGAATTCAAGATTGAGGTCACCTTCAGGTCAGTTTCATTCAACTTCTACTTCAATAACACAGTCAAAAAAACATCATGTTGATCATGTCAACCTCAGAGGCGGATTAAGACCTTCCAGCGCCCTGGGCGAATCTAAAATCAGCGCCCTGGGCGAATCTAAACTCAGCGCCCTTAGGAGCTCTTCACAAATGACGTCATGCTTTTTTTTCATAATTTTTGACCACACTGTCACGCTATTTGTGTCCCGTATTTGTATTAGAAATGTGCGCCGGCTCAAACGCCGCTGATGAAAAGAGTCAAAAAATGGCGTAGTCGCCGCCGAAATTTGTAAAGACGTGCGCCGATTTGTGCCGCCGTTGAAAACAAAATATTTTGCAGCAGCCGCCGCCGAAATTGGCAAAAACTCATTACAAATTTCTGATTTTTTTTAACTTTTTGCGCAACGCCGATCGCCGCTTGTAAATAGAAAAAAAAATGCAGCTACAGCCGAAATTTTTTCAAACATGTGGCGATTTAAGCCGTCGCTTAGACCAAAAAGTGTTTTCGCCGCCGTTTACATTTTTCGACCGGCGCACTGTTCTAATTTGTATGTACCAGTGCGTTTGCTTAACACGTGAACAGCCCCGCACGTGTTTATAATTACTTGTACCCCATTCGGGACTGAGAATGGATCACATCTGCTTCTTCACGAATTTTCTGACCACCCTCCTGTTGTCTGCATTTTTTCATACAAATCAAGAAAATATTGGACATTGTTCTTGTCTCTACAGGTATTGCATCTGAAAAAAATGCAAAAAAAGTTTCTCGGTTTCTCGTCTGTTTTGTTGATTTTGAGAGTTTCTCTCATTTACCATTTGAAATAGCATACGAATTGAGAGAATTGAGAGAATTGAGAGAAACAGAGAAATAGAAAAACTTTGGAATACAATTTTTTTGCATTTTTTTCAGATGCAACGACCGTAAATTACATCATAGTGACTGATGCTCGATTTCAGAAAAAAAAAATAATGACGCTGTTCATTAGTAGTGTCCTCTTTTCGAATGCGAACACCTAATACATTTTGTCAGAAGAAACACGAGTTACTTAAAATTCGTTAGAATAAATTCGTCCTTTTTTATATGCAGTACAGAAAGCAGAGCAGAAAATGGCTCAAATTATTAGAGAAATAGTTATTTTTAATGAACGTCTTGTCAGTTTTTGTTTCGTTAGCCGTTTTTCAGCGCCCCCCATTTTCCAGCGCCCGGGGCAGCTGCCCCGATTTGCCCATAGGGTAATCCGCCTCTGGTCAACCTGAACCTGTACCTGATCTGTTCATACCAGGTAAATAAACCTGATGACGTTTCACGTTTCGAATTGCATTCAGTTAGGACCTTAATACAAAATGGCAACAAAAACCTCTTAAAAGGTAGAGTGTGAGGCAGTCCGTGAGTCTGCTTCCAAAATTAATGGTATCGCTTGAGGTGACGCTATCGCTGATAATACGCAGAAGTTTGTTTGAATAGAACCTTGTGTTCATAGTTTTAATTTCCTTAAAAATTACAGCGCTGTTTTCAAAAAGAGATTGTTGAGTTGTTAAAAAATTCTATTTTTTGAAAAAATTTTTCTCCGAAACAAAATTTTCTCAAAAAAAAAATTTTTTTTCTTAGAAAAAAATATATCTCCGAAAAAAATTGTGTTCGAAAAAAATTTTCTCACAAAAAAATTCTCCAAAAAAGATTTTCTACGAAAAAAATTTTTCTCCGAAAAAAATTGTTCTTCAACACCTTCGGCTACCATCGGAACACTTCGTGTCATTAATCAATCCTTTGCTCGTTTTGATAAGAGTTAAAACGAACTGGGCGCGGAACACGACAAATTTTCAATAAAAATGACAAGGGTGAATAGTCAGCAAAAACAACTCCTTTTAAAATTTGTCTATTTATTTTTTAAAAAAATTACCCGACCGGTTTCAATAGCTACTGCTATCATCATCAGTGGTTCTGTTCTGACTAAACTTTTTTAACATACAAAATCTTATCAACGTTATCATTATACAAAAACAAACAAACAACATTACCATCAGACTCTCTACAACAACACAAATCTAAGCTTTTTTTTTTTTCTTTTTTTTTCTCATAGTTTGTACATTTACTCACAATCATAAAAAATTTCTTCATATTCACTCGAAATGAGCGTGTCATCATCGTCAATTTTAATAACTCTCTCGTCTATGGTTTTCTTTGTTGTAAATAATTTAAGGAGAACAGATTTTACGTTCCCTTCGTCTGCGTTTAACAAGTTCATGTGTGAGTTCTTTTTTATGTGTATCGCTTCATAGAACTCAAGATTCCATAGGCGTCTCACTTGCTGTATCAATTTCATGGAGTCAATATTAACACTATGTTTCGTGACGGATACATGTTTTCCGACACTCGTTTTGTTCTTCCAATGCGCTGATCTTTCATGTTCATAATATCTGATGAATAGTTTCCTCATCGTCATACCAAAATAGTACCTACCACAGGTGGCGCACTGAATTCGGTATATACCTGATTTGTGGAGGTCAGGTGGGACATCTTTTATCGACCCCAACGCGCTTCTTAAGGATGAGTCGTTACGATGAACGATTTCTATATTATACTCCCGGTAAATGGGTTTCAGGTAGTTAGACACTCTCGGAAAATATTTCATTCCAATGCGTCTTTTGGGTTCATCAGGCTCCCTTGTCCTATAAAACGTTGACACGCTGCAGAGCCTTTTCTTCTCTTGGTGTTTTGTAATAATCCTCTCGATCATGCTCCTCGGGTAACCGTTGACTCTACCAATTTCTATTATTTTTTCCTTCTCCTTCTCAATCTTTCTGTCGTCTAATGGTAGGTTCACCATAAAGTGGGCCATAGAATGATATGCCGCCATTTTATGTTTTATGTCATGGTACGAATCGCACGTTATTAGTCTTTGTGAGGAAGACGGTTACCTACATACGTCAACTGTTATTTTGCCTTCAACCACTTCGAGGAGCGTATTCAAGAAGAGTAGTTTGTTGTCAATTTGTCTCTCTATGGTAAACTTTACTGCGTCTTTCTCAATGGTGTCAATTCTCTTCTCGAAAAGATCTCTAACAAAGTCGAATTTCCTCTTATTCTGCACAACAAAAATGTCATCGATGTATCTGTGATAGATTCTAGGGAAACTTGGGTGTTTCATCATTGACGTCTCAAAATCGCGCATGAAAATCTCGGCGATGAAGCTGGACAGTAAGTTTCCAATGCTCGTGCCTCTCGTTTGTTTATAAAAACTTTCCCTAAATTTGAAAATGTTTTGCTTCATACATAACCGTGAAAGGTCAACATACGCTTCAATTAGCTTTTTATCAACCTCATTTTTCTCCAACCACTTTCTTAGCAAGTCTAAGGTGTACGGTATAGGTATGCTCGGGTATAGGGAGGTTACGTCATATGACCCCATCTCTTCACTCCTGGAAATCTTAGTTCCATACACTTTATTTGCAAACTCAATGCCGTTCTTAACAGCTCTACCGTCGGGGGGTGTCATGGAATTAAATATTTTTGAAAGCTTCGTGTCACCTTCGGCTGCCTTCGGAACACTTCGTGTCACCTTCAGCTGCCTTCGGAACACTTCGTGTCACCTTCGGCTGCCTTCGGAACACTTCGTGTCACCTTCGGCTACATTCGGAACACTTCGTGTCACCTTCGGCTACATTCGGAACACTTCGTGTCACCAATTCTTCTCAGTGATTTATATAACTTTCCTGAAGAAACCAACCTAGACTATTCTTATTCAGAATTTAGCAAAAAATCCAAGATGGTGTCACTTTGACAGTTGGCAGCCATTTTCTTAAGATACAAAAAAATTTTCCCGACCAAACTCTATAACTTTCTAGAAGAAACCATCTCTCTAAGTAGTGTCATTCCGGAGCTAAAATTCGAAAACCGTAAAAGCATAAACGAAAATCCAAGATGGCGTGCCGCTATGTCAGCTGGCAGCCATTTTCTTATGATCCCAAAAAGTTCTACTGAACAAAAATCCAAGATGGCGTCACTTTGTCAGATTTCTGAAAATCCCAAAAAATTCTGCTGATCAAACTCTATAACTTTCCCGAAGAAACCAAGTCTCTAAGTATTGTCATTCCGAACTTAAAATTCGAAAACCAAAAAAAAACCTAATTTATTGCTTGGGAAAATTCAAGATGGCGCCAGTTTGACCGCTGGCAGCCATTTTCTTAAGATCTAAAAAAAATTCTCCTGACCAAACTCTATAACTTTCCCGGAGAAACCAACTCTCTAGCTATCGTCACTTCGGAGCTAAAATTCAAAAACTCCGAGCATTACCTAAATTGACCACTTTTCCACATGCCACGGCTTTTCCAGAATTTTCCCGGAAAAGCGGCATATGAAATTTTTCATTTGGGGTCGAGACTGACGTTCCCTGAAAATTTTAAGGAAATCGCTCGGGTGGTTCTCGAGAAAAAAAGTAGATAGATACATACATACATACATAGAGACATAGATCGTTGACACACAACACAGGAATAAAATTGTTATTACTTTCAAAACAGGTTTTACCATTATTCTATGGAAATTGGTTTTCAACCGATTTTGATGAGTGTGGGCTCGTTGGAAAGCTGCTGCGATATTTTAAATATTTTGGAGAATGGGGGAGGCGAGGGGAAAAAACTCAAAAGTTCGCCTATACATCGTGTCTAGTCCCAAAGGTTTTTGTATGGAGGTTTTTGGGTTTGTGGACGTTTTTTTTTTGGGTGTGGGGACTGCGTCACGCTCTCCACTACCGCTCCGAGCATGATGGCCTCGAAAATGGCATATATTTTTCAGCAAGCAACTTGATTTTTCAATTTAGTAGACTACAGGCCTCTACACATTCTACCGGTTATGTCTAAACTTTATGAGATATTACCTGCAGATCAAATAAGAGACTTTATCACAAAGTTTGGACTGGTGACATTTCTCCAATCGAGCTATCGACCATTGCACAGTACGACAACTGCACTACTGAAAATTACACATGAATTGAGAAGTGCGTTGGACAAAAAACTGCTTGCAATTCTGCTTTTGTTGGATTTCACATTGATCATAGGTTGCTTTGTAAGAAGCTTGAAACAATGTTTTATTTTGATAAGACTGCAACTAAATTAATTGCAAGTTATCTTATGAATCGCAAGCAAACAGTAAAAATTGATGGCTCTCTATCAAGTTTCATTCAGCTGAGGAAGGGAGTTCCATAGGGATCTATTTTGGAGCCGTTATTGTTCTGTATATTTATTAATAATTTGCCGAATTTTCTTAAATACTACATGGGGTGAAAAGTCCGCGGCCTTGCAATGAAAGAACTAACTTTTACATATGAAATTAATTTTATTCTTCAACGTAGTCTCCCTGAAGGGAAATGCACTTAGTCCAACGGTCCTGCAACATTTGGATACCTTTGATATAATAGGATTTCTCCAACCCTGCAAAATGGGCCTCTGTTTCGGATATCACCTCATCATTAGAGTAAAATCTTTTTCCCTGTAGCCATCTTTTTAAGTTTGGGAACAAATAGTAGTCGCTGGGGGCCAGATCTGGAGAGTAAGGTGGGTGGTGGAGTAATTCATAGCCCAAAGAGTCCAGTTTCACAGTTGCTTTTATGGATGAATGCGCTGGTGCATTGTCATGATGAAACAGGACCTTTTTCTTCTGCATATGCGGTCGTTTTCTCTTGATCTCGTTGTCGAGCTGTTCCAATAATGTGACATAGTACTCGCCAGTTATTGTTTTTCCTTTCTCCAAATAGTCGATAAATATTATGCCATGCGCATCCCAAAAAATCGTGGCCATAACCTTGCCTGCAGAACGCTGTGCCTTTGGGCGCTTCGGTCGGCTTTGACCAAATTCTAACCACTCTGCAGACTGTCTATTGGACTCTGGTGTATAGTAATGAATCCACGTTTCATCAATCGTGACAAATCTACGCAAAAACTCCGTTGGATTACGCTCGAACAAAGCTAAATTACGCTCTGAATCGTCAAGACGGTGCTGCTTTTGATCAATTGTTAGAAAACGCGGCACCCATCGCGCAGAAAGCTTTTTCATGTCCAAATACTCGTGTAAAATGTGTCGCACCCGTTCTGTTGATATTTTGAGGATGTCAGCTATTTCACTAACTTTAACTCTCCGATCAGCCAAAACAATACGATGGATTCTTTTGATGTTTTCTTCAGTAACTGCTTCACTTGGACGTCCCGAACGTGGGGCATCATCGGTGCTTGTATTACCTCGTTTAAATTCAGCATGCCACTTCTTGACCGTTGTATACGACGGAGAAGATGTGACGTAACACTTATCCAGCCATTCTTTGCTTTGCACCGTATTTTTTCCCATTAAGAAACAATGTTTAATCAACACACGGAATTCATTATTTTCCATTTTTTACGAACAACAAAAACCTGCGTCACTCTATTGACAGTAATTCGAAAACTATGACACCAAATGTCAGGAAATTTTGGCTGTAGACAACTAAAGGGTGGTACTACTGAATGTTAACAAAAATTCTGAAGTAATGACGCCATCTCTATATGAGGCCGCGGACTTTTCACCCCATGTAGTACATACATGTTCTCGCATCTGTATGCAGATGATGCTCAACTCTACAAAAGTTTTGTAAATGCTGAAGCAGACATCTCAATCTTCTTCTTCTTCTTCTTTTACAGCCATTTATATCCACTGTTGGATGTAGGCCTCCCCTCGCTTCTCCCACTCTTCTCTATTCATTGCCACTTGTTGCCATGTTATACCTGCTATCTTTTTGATGCCGATTACCCATCTCTCAGGTGGTCTTCCCATTGGTCTTGTGTTGGGTGGTCGCCATTGCATAATTAATTTTGTCCATCGATCATCGGTCAACCTTGCCACATGTCCTGCCCAGTTCCACTTTAGCGTCGCGATCCGTACCATGTCATCAACGACTTTCGTTTGTTGTCGAATCCATTCATTGGTCATTTTGTCCCTGAGCGATATTCCTAGCATACTTGGTTCCATCGCTCGTTGTGCTACTCTCAGCTTGTTCGACGACGCCTTCGTCAAGGTAAGAGTTTCGGCTCCATACGTGAGAACTGGTAGTACGCAAGCATCAAAGACTTTCCGCTTTAAGCTACTGTTCATCTTACTTTTGAAAATGAAACTTAGTTTTCCAAATGCTGCCCATCCTAGTCCAATTCTTCGACGTACTTCGGCAGTCTGGTTGTCTAGTCCTAGCTTCAATTTGTGGCCAAGGTAGATATAATTGTCGACTTTTTCAATAATTTCATTTCCGATTTTAATATCATCATCAATGTTTGTCATTATTTTCGTCTTTGACCGGTTAATCTTTAGACCATAGTCGTTGGATTTACAATTCAATTGATTTAACATCGTTTGTAATTGGTCCATATCTGCTGCTATCAGCACAATGTCGTCTGCAAACCGGAGACGATTTAGAAGCTTTCCATTCACGTTTATTCCCATCTCACTCCATTCTAGCTTCTTGAACAAACTCTCCAATACTGACGTAAACAGCTTAGGAGAGCTAGTGTCACCTTGTCTGACTCCTCTACTAACTTTGAACTTAGTCGTATTTTCGTGAAGTTTCACACGAATCGATTCTACATTCGTCCAATGCATCTAAGATTGTCCACGTTTCCACTGAGTCGAACGCTTTTTCATAGTCCACGAAAGTCAATGCCACTCGTATCTTTATTCGTTACATTTTTCAATCAACATTCGCATTACATGCAGGTGGTCGTTCGTACTGAATCCTGATCGAAATCCAGCTTGTTCAATAGGTTGATTAAAATCTAACTTTGTCGTCATCCGTTTGGTAATGACCTTCATGAACAACTTGTATAGGTGCGATAGCAAGCTTATAGGCCGGTAGTTCTCTAGCTTCGTAATATCACCTTTTTTGTGCAACAATGTGATAACTGCATTTTCCCACGCCATCGGTATCTTTGCTACTTCTAGACTCTTATTAAACAACCTCGTTATTGCTTCTATTACAGGATCACCTCCTTCTTTTATAGCCTCAATCGGCATACCATCGTCTCCTGGTGATTTATTGTTCTTCATTTCGTCTAATGCAGCTTGTGTTTCCTCTACAGTTATGTCAGGCAGTTCTTCCGATCCAACATTCAGTACGGTTAGTCTTACTTTCGTCAATCCTTCGTCCGTCGACAGTTGTCTAGGTTTAATTGATGTGAACAAGTCTTCGTAGAATTCTTTCGCTATATTCAGGATTCTGCTTGGATCTGACTGAATTGTACCCGTCTTGTCTCTCAGCTTAAAGATTTGTTTCCTGGAGTCCTTTACCTTGGATTTAACACCTTCAAGTTTCCGTTAATCTCAATTGTTTTTTCTGCTAACTTGACGTTATAATTTCGAAGGTCTGCTCGCATTTTCTTGTTGATAGCTTTAGTGATGGTTCGGTATTCTTCGGAGTCTCTCATTCCGCTTTTCACCAGCTGCACTCTGTCGGCTATAAGACCCAAGGTTTCATCACTAAGCTTAGACTCATTCACTGCATGAGACTTACACATCGTTTCTATGAAGCCCTTCATCAAGTCCAGAAACTTATTGTTCAATTCGTTTAAAGTGAATTTAGTGAAGTCCAGGACTGCTAGCTCAGTTTTCAGCGTCGCTTATCTAGGAATTCTAATTTTTGACAAGCTTGGACCTCTGGAATCTCGTATTGATGTCGCTACCAGTCGAGAAATTGTTCAAGACGGTAACGTTTTTAACAATTGCCTGTTGTTTGTGATTATATAATCAATTTCATTTTTTGTGACACCATCAGCACTAGCCTATGTCCATTTCGTTTGTGGCTTCCTAGGAAAGAACGAATTTGCTGCGAAAACGTTGTTTTGCTGTAAGAAATTTAAAAGAGCGTCGTGACTGAAATTTCCAATTGACGTTTCCGACTCCTCTTCTCTCTTCTCTAGTTTCGCATCGAAGTCTCCTAATAAAAATTGGTAGTAAGCTTTGTTCTCCTCCATTGCTTTCGAGATGTCTTCGTAAAATGAATCTACTTCCTAGTAGTCGTGTGCAGAAGTGGGTGCATAAGCCTGAATCAACTTAATGCTATATTTGCTGTTCAATTTTAGGCACACGTAGATCACTCTATCGGAGATGCTTTTGGTATGAGTGATTTGATTTGACCAACGTTTGTGAATATACAGCCCAACACCGTGTATCAGTTGTTGGCTATCACTTCCTCTGTGATAAAATGTATGTCCAGATTTCAATTTTAGACATTCTTCTCCATTTCAATAGATCAAATTAACTTGGATCTACAAGTCTGTGATTGGGCGAATAAGAACAATCTAGAATTGAATACAAGGAAGACTAAGGTAATTGGCACGCGATACTTGCTGGCAAAATCATTGCTTCTACCACACGTTGACTACTGCAGTCCAGTATTCTATTATGGTCTGTACTCAGCTTGAATGAATGTGCTCGAAAAATCTGTTAAATCAATCGCACGCTATGTCTATGGGCTTAAAAGGACTGATAATGCAGACAGTTATGTTACACGCTTTTTGGGATGTTCGTTAGACACGTTCCTAAAGGTTCGATTAATGTGCTTTCTATATAAACTAGATTGCTCTCGTGAACCAAAATATCTTAGTGACCTGCTTATACACGGACAGTCAGAAAGAACAGTGCAGCTAGTGGTTCCACGTGCAAATTATACAGTTGAACAAAAATCATTGTTTGTTAAAGGGTTAACAGATTGGAACACGATGTGTTGTCGAACTCGCCTTCGGCTCGTATCGGCAATCTCACATCTAGTGCGTTAAACTACCTTGTATCAAAAATTACTAAATCCGGCAGCTAATTTTATTACGTCCGTACTTGTCGAATCAATCTTAGTGTGAACATTGACTTTTGTACAAATTAAGATTTCCGAACGTCTTAAAGTACAAGATTAGACATTTGTTTAAACCCAGGCGCTAAGTCATAGTTGAAATCTAGTATTTCAAGCGTTGAAAACACAGGAATGTTGTTCGAAAGCTATGTATAGTAAAAAATTAGAGTAAGAGTGCCTAATGTGGAACACCAAAAAGAGAATGCAAATAACAGAGTTGAAATGTCTCGAAATCTAGGAGCAAGTTATTTGGGAAAGATTAGTGAAGTATTGTACAGCTTCTTGGAGAATAAGGGACTTCTAAAATTGATAGATAAGAAATTTTTCAACATTTTCGAAAGTAAGTATTTGACTGTATTAAAAAAGTGTCCTAATGTAGCACACCAGGGTTCCTAATGTGGACCGCTTCAAAACATGAACAAATTTTTTGCAACTTTTTTTTAAAAGAAATTGACAATCGAGTGTTAAGAGTTACAACAGAAAATAAATTTCGTCTTTCGGAACCTTAAGCGATTATCTTGTAAGTTTGAAAAGCAACACGTAGGAGAGGCGGGGGTAATGGCGATCAGTGGGTAATACCGATCACTACATGTTTTAATTTGTTCGGTTGTTTTGATTGAACCTATTTATTACATATTGTAAAGTGACATAAATGAAACTGTTTTCACCTTTCGTAACACAAGATCATGTGTCTAATTAAAGTGGAGGCGTCAAAGGAGTATTTTTATGTTTCAGATTGACAGTTATATAACCTCACTAAAGAACTCACTTGACAGATGTAGTTTTTCTATCTCTTGAGTAGCATACAACTTTTTTTTTAATTAAATGAAAGGTAATATCAGCAAAATTGATATTTTTTGGGGACATCTGGCAATAGCAGATTTTGAAGCCATGCAAGTGATCGCCATTACCCCACGAATTTTACATTTTTCATTTTTCTTATGAATCATTAAAAACAATTTTTTTTCTATCTTTTTGTGTTATTGGACTCGAAATAATTTTTTATAAGAAGTACTTTGTGTCTTTTGATTTTTCATTTAAATTAAGTCATAGTACAGGTAAGACAATAGGAAAAGTATAAATTTTTGTTTATTATGTGATCGCCATTACCCCCGCCTCCCCTACTACCGTGATTTTATGCTGGACTTCCACTCTGATGTAAAGTAAAATTCAGCCTTAATTCTGCATCTCAGCCATTGTGAATATCTTATTCTATTATTCTATAAAATCTCTCAAATGAAATTAAAAAACCATTCACCAAAGGGTTCCCCTTATAATTCACTTACTAACTCAATTACTTCTTTTTCTCAAGAAAATCATATTTCGAACAGCAAAAAAATATAACAAAATCAACTGAATAATTCCATTTTAATTTCATCAAGCATTATTATCTCTCCTTGAAAAGAGTTTCAACTTCAACACCCCATAGTCGGCCACTTTTAATCTGTCTGTGTAAACTTATAACTTTGAGAAAATATGAATCTGTATCAGACAAAATGTAATTGATCACGTACTTTCATCTTTACTTTGCATTTTCCGCTTTTGTTTCATAAGAGCGAATTTTCAGCGGACTCTCCCCCATGACATCAACGAAGTGGAATCTTTTCCAACTGATTCTTATTCACGGCGGTTTTTGTTGTTTTTTTTTTCTTTCTAAAATTAATCATTTGTTGTGAATGTCATACCTACTTTTTCGGTTGGCGCGTGATGTTCGTTGATGATGATAATAAGACGTTTCAATAACATGGTTCAATTAATTGGGATGATGTGTGGACGATAAAACAAAAAAACAATTATTATTAAAATTATAAAAGTTTTTCATTTAATAGCTGCACAATATTTCATTCCCCGAATTCGTTCTTATCGAAATGACCACAATAAATGCCGAAAAATACAATTTCGGAGGATTTGTTGCAACATTAAACTTTTTACAACTTCGATCGAGTCTGCAATACAAGACCCGTGCGCCGTCACTAAGAGAAAATGGCGCCGTTGCGGAAAAAAACAGGCACATCTTTTCCAACATCCGATGTTAGCTTTGAAGAATTAAATTGAAATATCAGTACTACTCTGTACGACCACATTGTCTAGTTATCTCTTTCGCCCATCCTTCATCGGGAGTTCGGAATAAGCTGACATACAGTACCGTTGGTAAGTATTCGATCAATAACAAAAGATTAACAATGAAAGTGGTCGAATACTTATGAACGGTAGTGTACATTCTAATGTATGAAAGTAGGCGTGCGGGAAATGGGGGGAGGGGGGAACTGCTTTTTTAGCTTGCGCACTTCGTGAATGATCCCTCATGATGCGTAAATATTTCACCTACCCTATCTTCCCTGTCAAAAGTTTAACTTAACTTTGCCTTTGTATGAAAAGCAGCGCCTTTGGTTATGACTTATGTACATTACCGGCATTGGAGATTTGCACCCGGAACAATTGGCAGTTGATGCCACTTTCACTTTGCATACTTTTCAAAAAAGACAGCTATATTTACCCATCGCTACCCAAGAAAAATTTGAGGTTATGCTGAACAGAGCCATCGTTCAACAAATATGTGACTTTACAAAATATAAGAAACTGCAGCCACAAATTTTGAGCAACACATGGTTCTATCAAATACGGTATAAAACACACTGCCTTATGAAATAATGAAAAAAAGAATAAAACTTTTATATACTGTGCGACTCAATTACCCATAAAAAAATTGGAAATTAATGAAAAATTTTAGTGTTAATTATACGAGTTATGGCCGAATAATGCATTATAGTTTAGAACAGACCATTTATGATGCTGAATTTTTATGGTCTAACTTTTGTATAGCAATCACATTAAAATTGATAATTTTTCTATTTTATTTTCTGTTCTCGGAAATTTCATAGTTTTTTATTATATCGTCAAATGGCGTTGTATAAAATGATGAACTGGCTATTAAAACTTTATTCAATCGTTCATATGTGAACTATTTGATAATTAATTGGTAAATGTTACGACTCTAAACTCAAAGTTATTACACAGACGTATAGGCAAGCTAGCACCCAAACAACACGGTTATTGCATCATTCACCTATAAACAACAGTGAATGTGGGCAACTTTGACCAATGGATTGCCTCATTCACCTATAAACAACAGTAAATGTGGGCTTCTTCGACCTACGGAAAGACAAAATCTTATCGAATATATGTGATTTCATAGCAAAATCTGCGATTTTACTGCAGAATTTGTGATTTTTGCAAAATTCAAAATGTAAATAGTTAAATAATAAAAAAATAAATACAAAAAATTGTATAAATTGTATGACGATGATGATGTGATTTTTTCGCAAAACTGTGCGATGGTATCATTGTCAATTTCAGACTGTGATGGCAGAGATGTGATTCAGTCTTTTTGTGATTTTTTAAAATGAAAAATCTTTTCAATTCAGGCCCGGACTGGCCATATGGGCATCGTCCGGTGCGCCCCAGCTAGAGATTACATTTACGGGTTTCTGTAAAAATGCCGTAAATGGCATCTGCAGGACACAGCATGTAAATTATTGCACCATTTTAATACGATCATCTTCAGTTTAGTATTATATATCAGAAGAGTCATCGCCGTGAAGTATCCTGTCACACTGGTCCCGATGGGATTAGTTTTATTGAAGTTTAATCATCCGTAAATTTCAACTAATTTTGACCACAAACACGTATACCATTGGGACCAGTGTGACAAGAAATTTCGTGATGGTCGTAATAAAAATGGTGCAATATTTTACATATTGTGACCTGCAGGTGCATTTACGGCATTTTTACGGAAACCCGAAAATGAAATCTCTAGCCCCAGCAACTTCGGCGCCCCTCCTACATGAAAATAAATAATACACGGCTTGAAAATTTATGCGCCTTTCACTTGCGACTTAGGTAAACGTTTATGGAGGTAGCGCCCCGAGCTGAGAAACAAATTAAACCCAATTTAAAGGTGGTGTTACATTTATGTAGTCATGGTCACCGAAAAATTTCTTGACCTGCCTAATATTATGTCCTCATTTTGTCCTTTGCGTCCTTTCAAAAATAAAATTTTGTCCTAGCTACTAGTTAGTTTTAACCAACCGCCGGTTGGTGTTAATAGACCGCCGGTTAGTGTTAATAGACCGCCGGTTGGTGTTAATAGACCGCCGGTTGGTGACCGCCGGTTAATAGACCGCCGGTTGGTGTTAATAGACCGCCGGTTGGTGTTAATAGACCGCCGGTTGGTGTTAATAGACCGCCGGTTGGTGTTAATAGACCGCCGGTTGGTGTTAATAGACCGCCGGTTGGTGTTAATAGACCGCCGGTTGGTGTTAATAGACCGCCGGTTGGTGTTAATAGACCGCCGGTTAGTGTTAACAGACCGCCGGTTGGTGTTTTTAGACCGCCGGTTGATGTTAATAGACCGCCGGTTGGTGTTAATAGACCGCCGGTTGGTTTTAATCGACCGCCGATTGATTCTAATCGACCGCCGATTGATTTTAATCGACCGCCGATTGATTCTAATCGACCGCCGATTGATTCTAATCGACAGCCGCGCCAGTTGGCTTTAATCGACCGCCGCACAGTGTAACATTTCTTTAAAAATGGAGGCGTTTGTCAAAATCGGGTACTACGCCAAATTTACCAAATGAGGCAAAATCCGTACAAATTAAAAAAAATTTACTGTAGTGTTGCTTGTAGCTCAACATAGATTCAACATCCGTATCCGCTTTTGCCTTATTTGGTAAATTTGGCGTAGTGCCAGATTTTGACACACGCCGCCATCTTGAAAGAAATGTCACACTGTGCGCCGGTTGGTTTTAATCGACCGCTGGTTGGTTTAATCGACCGCCGCGCCGGTAGGTTTTAAGCGACCACCGGTTGATTTAAAGCGACCGCCGGTTGGTTTAAAGCAACCGCCAGTTGGTTTTAATCGACCGCCGGTAGGTTTTAAGCGACCGCCGGTTGGTTTAAATCGACTGCCGGTTGGTTTTAAGCGACCGCCGGTTGCTTTTTATCAACCGCCGGTTAGTTTAATCGACCGCCAGTTAGTTTAATCGACCGCCGGTTGGTTCTAATCGACCGCCGGTTGGTTCTAATTGACCTCCGGTTGGTTTAATCGATCGCCTGTTGGTTTAATCGACCGCCGCGCCGGTTTGTTTAATCGACCGCTTGTTGGTTGGTTTTAATCGACCGCTGGTTGGTTTGATCGACCGCTGGTTGGTTTCATTGACCGCCGGTTGGTTTGATCGACCGTCGGTTGGTTTGATCGACCGCCAGTTGGATAAGGCAGTCATCGAAAGAACTGCAGCGTCATTTGATTGAATAGTTCACTTTTTGTATCTTTTACTTACTGCCATAATAAAGCTTTTCTTACATACAGAAACGCTCTTGTCTTGATATAGTTATTTTAATTTACTTGCCTGCTTCGACATTGTTTGTTCCTGGGTACATGAGCCTAAGACGAATACTGTAATTCTTCGAGTCTAGCAACAAACAGTATCCAAGCAGACAAGCACCACGTAACTCTACATACCGATGCAATCTGGGCACAATTAGCACGAAAACTACACCACGTTAACGACACCCTTGCATGTAAAAAATTCTTAGATTGGCGCCCTCAGTCGGCTCGCCCGGTACGCCCTTCGGTCGCCAGTGCGGGCCTGTTTCAACTGGCTCTAGGGCGAAATAACCCCGGACAAAATATCCAGGACGTATTAACCCGGACATAATAACCCCCCAAAATATCCCCTATACACACAGACAAAATAACCCGGACTAAATATCCCTATGACAAAATAACCCCAAAGTATACCCTATACTCATAGTTGAAACTTATTGGGCAAACGGTATGCATTATTTTCTAATGAACATCCTGTACACCTTACAACAAGTTGTCTAAGGCCATTATTTTTTGTTGTAGGGGGCTCTGCCCATCGCGGGGGCTGCCGCCCCTCGACCCCGCATTTTTTTTTTTAATTTTCAGGCCTGCGGCGCCTTGCTTGTTTTAATTTAAAGTTTTGCGCCGCATCAATTTACCCATTTCTATTATATCATACAACGCCCAGTCTATAAATGTTGTACTTTCTCTCTTACTGACTTTGACGTTCAATATGCTTAGGGTGTCCAAACAACAATTGTATTTATTTAAAAATTGGAGATATTATGTCGAGGTTTTTTTGTACTTGGGGTTATTTTGTCGGTTTATATAATTAAAAATAGGGGTTTTTTTTGGAGTTATTATGTCGGTGGTTATTTTCTCCGGGGTTATTTTGCGTCTGCGCCGTTTCAACTAGCATTGTGATTAGGATGTTTCTCAAATTTAGATGCTAAGTGGTATTTTAAGTCCCATGTAATGGGTAACTAAAGTTAATGATGAGATCACCCCCTCAAAAAATCGTGGCTTCCAGAAAATGCATTTCAGATATTTTGATAGTACTTTATTGGTGGGCGAAAGAAAATCGAGGATTTCTTCTTATGTAAATATTGTACATAACGAGTGAGCATAGCGAACAAGTGAGAGTACAATATTTACATAAGAAGATATCCGAGATTTCTCACGTCCACCAATACAATATTTTATTTCATTAGGCGAGAGAATATCGTACGTTATTCATTCGAGCGCATGAATGTGATAGCTGCGAGAATTTATCACAGCTTCGAAGTGTCAGGGTCCTATGTTCGAGTCACGGCGTCTGCAGATCTTTCTTTCAATTTTTTTTCCAATATTTTTTTTTTTAATTTTATTTATTGGTCGTCACGTGAAATTACTATTTTCATATCTAGACATTTGAATTTTGCTCTGTGAGAAAATCACATTTATAACATAAATAAAAACTGATTAAAATACAAACCGAACAAAAATACAAATACAAAACGTAAAGAAAGCCACTCAAAATACATAAGCTTATGTTGTATATGAAGAAAAACAACGCTAGTGTTTGTGAGAAATACATTCTCCGTTACTATATGCTTCTATTTGTCAACAAACAGTATCAACAAAATTTGTACATCCCAAATGAGCGAATTTGTGCAGTGGTTAGTGTCGTTTCTTGCGGATCGGTGGGTCGTGAGTTCAAATCTCGGTGGTGCAACTGTTTTTTTCAGTGAATGGCAAAGAGAAAACTAATTTTCTCTAGTAATTTAATGTATGGTTTTTCCTTGATATGCAAGAGTGAATAACGTACGATATTCTCTCGCCGATGAAATAAAAAATATTATTTACATATCCCGCAAACTTCTAAAACTTCACTTGCACTCTAGAACCGGATATATTACTAAAATCCTAAAAATTGATAACTCTTCCAACTACACGACGCATTTCATGAAAACAGGCCACTTCTACTCACAAAATTCTAAGATTTTGCAAGGAAGCCGATGTTTATCTTTCAAAACACAAAGGTGTAGTCAGGTGCACCAAGGTGTATTGAAGTGCAGGAAGGTGCGATGCAGTAAAGTATACTAAGGTGCACTGAGGTGTCGTGTTTTTTTTTTTTAAATGTGAGGAGGCCTTCATAAGCACCCGGGTAACATTGGATTCCATCTTTCGACAACCTACCAACTAAAACCCCCTTCCTTGTTCACCATGCTCTTGTCTTCCCGGAACCGCCTCACAGCATTACTTTCGGGCTCCCTCTCTCCCTCTCCGGCCACTGCCTCTCTTCGCTGATCATCTCTCCATACACTATTTTTATATTTCAAATTTGTTCGTCAAACTAATTGATAGGCAGACCTTTACTTTCTACTATTAACAAATAAATTTACGAAAAAAGAAGAAAAAATTTTCATTGGCACTGCTCATTTTGCCAATAGGAACCATAGGACGCGGCAGTACTCAAGGTCTGTCGGTTTTGAAATACGTTCTTCAGAAGTCCTTTTCACATTACCTAAGTATAATTGTTGCAACGTTCAAATAGATACACGAAAACGTACGGGCATTAGCTTATGTTTCTAATATTGATTCCCAATTAAAACGGTTGCCAGACAGTGGACCATTGAACGAAAATATTTACGGCATCGACTTTTTTCAATGCCATTCTCTGCATGAAAACATTTTATGCTCCATCAGCAGCTCCCTTGTAATTTATTGGTGATTACTAGAGGAAAATCCTCGTCTATTTTCGTCGTGCAAAATGTTGATCCAGGTAAATAGGTTTGCGTTTAGCGATTATGAGTATGGATTTAGTTAATAAAATTTTGGTTTAAGGTTCAAGATTATAATTAGAACCATACGACGCGAAGTACGTATGCTTTTATCACGTCGACGGCGATGTTTGTACCTAGTCGAATTCCGACTATCAAGAAGTAAAAGGTATATACGTTACATGTGGTAGACACTTTGTACAATATACATCGTAGATTATCTAATAATCATTTTTCGAAAAGCCTTGATAAATATTGCGTAAACTTATCAATTTTCAGCAGATTGAAACGTAAACAAATAGGCTAACCTTATGACACACGAAGAAAATGTGTTTGTGCAACATCGGCTCTCCTTCAATGGAATTTCAACGAAAAACTTCTACACCGAAAAAAATTCAACTATAAAAAGTTATTCATTACTCTTCGAAATTGTAGTTTGCGGGTTAACATGGAATCAATTCTAAATTACAACTCATTATGTATCTATTACTGTTTATGTGAATGTTTTTCAGAGAAGCTCTTTGAATTATTTTGTCATTGACATGACGACGCTTCTAGACATTAACACATCCAAAACGTGATTAGCTCTTGAGCTAAACTTTGTATTTGTATTTTAGAGACTCCACCAACAGCTTTTTACAGCCAATAACAAGTGTTGTCTGGACCACCGGCTTAACGTGACTTCCGAACCACGTCTCAGAGTAATGCGAATGTAGCGTCTTTGTTATTATGCAATTACTCCAAGAATTGTTAGGCGCTTGATTATTATCTCGCCTAAATGTAGGCTTAGATATTTCGTGCACAAATTCGTCGTATATGGGTTACGTCATACGATTCATTCAGTGTGTTTATGGGCACCAAACACACCACAACTACCCAACTTTTGAAGCTTGAGTGAACTTTAGGACGTTATTAATGCGCTACACTTGCTAGAAAAATTCCATGTAGAATTTTTCCGACACGGGATTTGAACCCGGATCGTTTTGGTGGAAGGCCAGTACGCTAACCACTATGCCAACCCGTCCGTGGAGACATTACTCTCAGGGTTAGAGGTAGAGGTGAGCGGGTTGTCCGAAATTCGGAAAAAACCCGCCCAAACCCGAACCACTTTTCACGGGTCTGGGTTTCGGGCTTTCGGGTCTAGAAAATCCTGGTCGGGCGGGCTTCGGGTGTACCTTTTATCGGGTTTACGATTCTGGTTCGATAATATACAACAAAGTTTATTTTTTATCGATTGTGAGGTAAGATGAAATGTTCTTTTGTGGTCATTTACAAGTTGAATCTAGTTGAATGTTTAGACCCGTACGAAGTACTGATCTTATTCGTTTACCATGACGTTTGTAACCAGTCGAATTTCGACTCGGGAGTTGGTTAGTTTTTCGATTTGGGGTCTAAATAAGACAAATCTGCAAAAAAAATTGTCTGTCCGTCCGTCTGAAAGGTAATCAAAAAAGCTTTTATGGAATTAAATTTGGGCAAAATCGGTCAAGAAATTTCGAAGTTACGGTCGAAAAAGTGTTTCGAAAACGTGGCTTTTGAAGTCTGTGAAGTTAGCTTCGTTTATTAGTACTAAAACAATTTGATCACAATAGATTTACAGTTAAGCCTCATAGGTGGGCTTCTTTTGTGTTTAATCTACAAAATTCTTGAGTTTAATTCAAAAGTTTCTTTAAAATATTTGAGGAGGTTATCCAGTGTTATCTGTCCGAATTCATGGTCCATGAGCTGTCTATTTTCTAGAGTCCTCGATCTGCTATAGGTTAGGGCTGGACAAGTAGTTAGAAGATTAATTGGCGTTTCCTCTTCCTCCCGGATTCTCATGCACATTGGAGATTCGGTCAGTCCCATATTTCTGAGGTGTTTGTTGCAGGTCGGAAGATTTATCCACCGGTTTCTGTGTTGGGCTTCATAGAACTTTCTGATTATTTCACGTTGGATTGAGTATGTGAGACCAAACGTCGGTGGGGCCTTGAAAAGGTTTTTCGCTGCCCTGGAGTTCTAAAATGTCGGCTTTTTCATTACCTTCAACATGGCTATGTCCTGGGACCTAGATGAGGTTTACTGTGAAAAGTCTGTGAAACTTTTGGGCTTATCTCTCAGCGAGTTTCCCACATTTCAAGGTTTTAAATGAAAGGTATTGACCTCAGGAAACCACAAAAAAAATTTGGTGAAAATCGATCATGTGGTTCCGGCTCTAGGGTCCTTAATATGGCACTAAATCGCACCACGTGACCTTACAAGATAGTTGGTGGTTTCTCATGAATATTTCTGATAATGATGGAGTTTTTTGTGTTGTGTTGTAAAGAAAATTGATGTGAACATTTTTTTCCATGGAAGCATTGGTTTGAGCCCTCTTCTAAGGTCCCTAGGTCGGTCTTAAAGGTCGGCCTTACCACAAAAAACCTATTTCGCAGAAAAAATTGAGGGTAACATTTTTTGTCCATGGAGATATAGGTCTAAGGCCTATAAAAACGAATATTTCTACAGCGCTTCTTCGGACGGGTTTTTCACTATTGCCATTTGGGCAAGTTCGAATTTAAATGAATATCTAGATTGATGATCAGTAATTTAATACACTTGTAGAGACACGCATCACTCCCGCAGAGATAATTCGTATTGCAACATTGAATCCATCACCGCCGGTGAAACATCACCTCGGCAGGAACATTCAATGTTCAACGAGTTTCGTAGAACCAGTCTACTCGGAACTCTGATAGCGAACGCATTAATAAATTTTGTACACATTGTAAAATAAAAATCATTGTTAAATCCGAACGCCAAATCTTTCATTGCAAAATATATTTCCCCGGCAAGCTCATCCCCCATATTGGTGACCCGATCGTGTTGTGAATTCCTTCTGTGCATAAAGACATAGTGGTGAACAGATAGAGAAGGAATTTTTTGTGCATAAAAATTAAATACGGAACGAACAGTGTTTCAAAAGACATAAAAGAACCCGGCAAGCGCATCCCCCATACACTCACGGAAATATATTTTTGCATTAATATAATTTTGTACTTCTGCGTAGCTTTTTAACACTGCAAAAACTTGCGCATAAGTATAAAATTCTATTTGATGCAAAAATATATTTCCGTAAGTGTATAAGGGATCGTCCCTAAATTACGTAACGCTTTTTCAGTGTTGCCACAAATTTTAAATCATTGATATCTCGAGATAGACGCACTCCAGAGAGGTCAAATATATGGTCGACCCCCTCCCCCCCCCAACCATTTAGGGGATATAAAAGGGGGATCGGCCATACATTTGACCTATCTGGAGTGCGTCTATCTCGAGATATCGATGATTTAAAATTTGTGGCAACACTGAAAAAGCGTTACGTAATTTAGGGACGATGCCTAACAGGAATTATTGCAACGGGATTCGTACGGGTCGCTTATGTTTTGTTTTGCTTTTCGGGCTAAGTAATTTGGAAAATATCTTTAGTTTCACGGCAAATACACAACAACAACAAGTGAGAATCTAGTTGAGTGACTTTCGAAGCGAGAAAAAACCAACAGAAACGGTCTTTGTCGGTTTTTCACTGTATTTTATTTTCTCCCTTTTTCCATGCTTGAATCGAACTCGACCCGAATCACTTTCGGTCGGTCGAGTTTCGGGTTGCAATTTTGGATCGGGTTCGGTTCGGGTCGGACTGAGCTGCCAGCGTTTCTCGGGCGGTCAGACTTCAGGTTTTAATTTCTAATCGGGTTCGGTTCGGGTCGGGCAGAACTACCAGCGGCTTCAGGGCGGTCGGGCTTTGTGTTTTAATTTCGGATCGGGTTCGGTTAGGGTTGGGCTTCCAAAAAAGGTCTGCGCGCACCAGTGGCGCCGACTTGGCAATATGAGTAACGGTACATTTTGATGATGATAAAACTATTTCATTGTATTCTTTGAAGTATTTTAGGTAGACTTTCTGGGGGTGGCCCAGTCGTATCCTTCATCTTTAAAAGTCCATTTGAACGTCGAAAAACAGGGTAAAGTTCATGTATTTTTGTTAAACACAGCAAAATTTAGTAAAAAATTGCGTGTTTTTGAGAGTTCAAACTGATGAAGGAAGCGACTTATGTTCTGGGCCACCCCCAGAAAGTCTACCTAAAATACTCTAAAGAATACAATGAAATAGTTTTATCATCATCAAAATGTACCGTTACTCATATTGCCAAGTCGGCGCCACTAGCCCGCACACCTCTAGTTAGAGGGTTGTTTTGAAAACAGGAAGCTAAAATGATAGTGTACAGATTGTCCAAAGAGGAAATTGCTGAAATTCTCTACAAAGGTATCACGCCTTATCGTGACACATATTATAACACGACAACGAATAAACATTGATACACGGAATAACAAAATTTAAACAAACCTCTAACATTTTCGGAATCAATGGTTCCATCGACGGGATTGCTCAAGTTCGAAGAAGAGTTCAACGATGTTGATATGTCAGAAGACTCTATACGAGCGCGTTTCTGCTTCGAAAGAAGTTTTGAAACGTACTGGCCTAAGAGATCTGAATGGGAACTGGTAACGCCTCCAGTGGAAGCAGATGTCGGTCGCAATTTACACGGATGGTTCGAGGACAGACGAAGGAGTATCCATATTCATAGACCTTCATAGTGCTTCGAGACGCTGGAAACTCTGTCAAGAGACAACAAAGTCACATCGACATGGCTACCAGGGCACTCAGGCGTACAAGGGAAAGTAAATCTCTGTATTGCGTATTTAAGCAAATACTGAAACATAACCTAAGACCCGTACGTATCAGAATAGATGTGGCAAAAATAGATATGGCAAACAGAATAGATGTTACAAAAAGACTCGAACGTATCTAAATATACCAATAAGCAAACAATCCAACGTTTTATGTTCTTTTATAACTGCAAGAATTTCAAAGATCCATAGAAATTACCCAAGGTAATGTCAAAGGCCCTACCGAAGTACGTCTCAGACCATTCAAATCTAGAAAAGCTTATATCAAAGGACTAACTCGTTTTTCCCTAAAACCCAGAAACACGTGTTATCTAAAATTTTATTGTCTACAACTTTGTCCTTGGAACCAACTTTCTACCTCTCATAGTTCTGGAGATCTGGGTCATCCTGCCCAATTATGGAAGTGGCCATATATCAGGATTGGACCATATTTCCCCAAAACCCTGAGACATGTGTTCGCTAAAATTTGATTCTCTACAACTTTGCCTTTGAAAATAAATCTCTGTATTGCGTATTTACGGAAATACTGAAAAAAAAATATCTCTTATCATTTTGGACAGAGAAATTTATTTTCGCCCATTCCATGGCTCCCAGTGCCCAGACCCCTGAGCCGATTCCAACAAAAAAAAATTCCCCAGTTTTTTGGTATCAAATGCTTTCATTTGTTACCAAATTTAGCAATTTCCGTGCTTTACTTGCTGAGATATTTGCGAAAAAGTTTCACCGACCCTCGAAAAACCATGTTTTTGGTCACTTCCTCACTTCCTCGACCATATCTCCGGAACCACTTCATCGATTTTGCTCATCTTCGAACTTGAATCATGGGAGGCATGTACCTTTCAGGGAAAAAAAGATTAGGCTGATCGGTTGAGTCGTTTGGAAAAAAAAAAGTGGAGACGGACGGACGGACGGACGGACGGACGGACGTACGGACATTTTTTTTATTGCTGATTCGTCATCTCTAGACGATAATAGATGCATCCCCCCCACTCCCACCTCGATCTACCCCATGTTACAATAAAATTGTTTGTAGTAAACGTATAAGACCTCTTGAACTTCGTACGGGTCCAATAAAAAATCTTTCATTTAATTCTCTTTGCAGGGAAATTAAATGTATTTCCAACGATAGGCGGTACAGAAGTAACAAACACTTATAATACTATTTGTAACGATTTGAAATTACTTTACCATTTGCGTTAAGTACAATCTAGTATTGTAATACAGATGTCCTTTGATTTTCAAATTAAGAGACATGGGATGTCAAGGCTTGAGACGGGTTAGGGTCCATTCGACGCATTGGACTATGTGAAATTCTTCTTCGTTTCAAAGCACTTGGCTTGTAAGACGTAATGGAAACGAACAATTTTTAGCAAGATTTTAGGTCTCTTGCTTTGGGACCACTCGTCCCACTCGCACCTTTCTAGAGTTATAGCACAATACAGCACAAGGGAAGCTCACTCTTTGCACGTCAGAGTCCATAATAATTTCTGTGGGAAATGGTATGGAAATTTTATTTTGACTCGTTGGGTTGCGAGAGTTAAGTATTTGTGATTGGAAAATTGTAGCTGATGATCGCCTGAGTCTTTTTTTTATCTTTACAAGAGTAATACTCAACGTGAAGTTAGCTGCATTTGCGACCGAAGCTAACTTCATTGCAAACACAATCAGATGTTTTCATTCATAAATTTATCAAAATCAGCTGAATTCATTGGAAAGTTCCAATAATGGTTGTGATGAGTCTATTGCGTTTGCTGCGACGTTTGTAACCAGTCGATTTGAAGGGAGGGGAGTAAAAAAAGATAGAAAGATAGCACCTACTGCGTGAAATTCGAGTCCATGTTTCAAAATAAATTCATTTAAAATTTTGAGCTTAGGCACTTTAGGTGTGGTTTTTCATCTATTGTACATAATTCGAAAGGTTTGGGCATGGTCCCACAAACTCAAAAAATGCCAAAAAACTGCCCTTCTAAATGATTTTTTAAAAAACTACGTCGCCTAGACTCATCAAAATCGATTGAAATTCGGTCAGAAATTCTAAGAAAGTTGTCAGCAAGTATCAGACATTCTCAGAAAGTTATCAGCAAGTGTCAAAAAGTTGTCAGCAAGTCTTAGACAGTTGTCAGCAAGTCTTAGACAGTTGTCAGCAAGTGTCAGACAGCCTCATAAAGTTGTCAGCAAGTTTCAGAAAGTTGTCAGAAAGCCTAAAAAATTTGTCAGCAAGTGTCAGAAAGTCTCGAAAACTTGTCAGCAAGTGTCAGAAAGTTGTCAGCGAGCGTAGAAAGCCTAAAAAAGTTAATAACTAGTGTCGCAAAGTTGCCATCAAGTGTCAGAAAGTTGTCAGCAAGTGTCAGAAATTCTGAGAAAGTTATCGGCAAGTCTCAGAAAGTCTCAGGCAGTACTCAGCAACTGTCAGAATGTTGTCAGCAATTGCCATAAAGTCTCAGATAATTTTTGTCCATTGTATTATAGATCGCAGAGCTCGCCTTACAAAACTTACAAAACTACTGATATCCCAAGAAAAAAACTTCTCCGAAGGTAAGTAGGTAAGTCCACTTTCAAAATTATTGATATCGTCAGAGGTGACACTTTCGCTGATAAGGCGCAAAAATTTGTTTGAATAGAATGTTAGCTTGTGGTAAAAGTTTTATTCTTAAAAAAATTTGCACCACTTTTCTTAAAACAAAATTACGTTGTGTTCAAAAAATTGCGTCACAAATGCCAGACCCAACGGCGAAATAATTTTTCTGTACTTTCAAGCTGCAATCTTACAAACTATTTGTCTGAGGACTCTACTTACGGTCCTAAGTCGGTCCTAAGGTGTGCCCTACCACAAAAAATCTTTTTTGTTATGTTGCAGAGAAAATTAAGGGAAACTTTTTTGTCCATAAAAGTATGTGTCCGCGGCCTCTCCTAAGGACCCTATGTCGGGACGAAGGTCGACCCAAGCCCAAAAAATGGTTTTATTCTCGACATGAGTGAGATGATGCAACGGGGCTTTCTGGGTTTTTGGGATTCACTTCGATTTCTGCAGTACTTTTCAACTTCTGTCAGGTTCTTTGATATTTTTCTGTTGTTCTTGACATGAGTGAGGTCATCCAATGGAGCTTCCTAGGTTTATAGTATTCTTGCGGATTTTTCTAGCGCTCTTCAAATACCATCAGACTGTTTGGTATTTTTCTCTTATTCTAGACATGAGTGAGGTCATCCAATGAAGAGGTTTTGACACCGTTTCTTCGGACGCTGACAGCGACAATTGCGGTGAAGCTTCAGACTACCCCAAAACCTATAAGCAGTTCTTAACGAAAATAGTAGGCAGCACAGCACATTCTAGATACACTTGACATTCGAAGTAGGTTAACTTATTTGAGAATTCTGAATTCCGACACTTGGGGCAGATTATTTTTAGTTCATGATATCGACGTTACGAGTAAAATAAAGGTCGCACTTTGCGTTGAAAATGGCCTTAGAACGTTATGATTATGCATAACATTTTTAAAGTCCTTTTTGATTGCATCGCATTGTAAAAAGGAAAAAAAAGTCATCCGCATCTCGGACCGAGATTCTCGGTGCTTCCGCTAAGAATATGAAAAAGAAAACGGTTTTGCGAGTCCTAGCAACGTCTCTGGATTCGTACGGGTCCGCGTATCATAGAATTGTTTAATTATAAAATTAATGAAAAATTACAAGTTGCGCAATATAAAATGTTGGAAAACAAACGATGCTGTTACGAGTCGCAAGTGGAAAAATTAATCTTGTGAAATTATTTTGTTTATTCAATAAATTTTGGCAAAAAAATTCAAGCAATTAATTTTCACAGCATGTGGCTAAAGAGTCGTTAATTTGGTAGGCGTACGTTGAAAATATTACTTTCGAGATAAAGAGAATGCAAATTCCATTATTTTATAAGTTTATATGATATTTGAATTCAAGTATTGTGTTGTAATCTTCTTTAAATCATTTATTAAATTGCGTAAAATGTTTTATTGCTGAGAAATTTTATTAGTTGGTAAACGCTGAGGTAATTTATCTTCGATTTATTTCGTGGAACTGTGTGACAAAAAGAAAGAAATTGAAATAGAAACTCATAAAATGGAAAAGTCAATCGATCGTAATGGTTGGGGTTGAGGTCACAGGTAACCGCTGATACTTTATTTTAAACTTGGCCATCCTAGGTCAGTGGCGATGGCTATGCATTCGCTTAACTTATAGAAAATCAGAGCAATAAATTTTCGCTCCATTAAATTGCAATCAATTGGTTAGGAATATGTAAGTTTAGTGCGGAATATTAGCGTAAAGTAATAAAGTTCAGGGAGGAGTAAGAATTGAAATTACTGTTTGATCTCCGGAAATTGATTGGAGAAATGTTTGTAATATCCAAGCTTAGTCAATGATTCATGTAGTGCATTATGTGTTGTTGCAATTTGATTCACGACTAACATTTTTCATTTTAAATTATATTTCCTTTACGGTTGGTGAGTTCGTTGAGTACAGAAAAAAATGCTCTGTGAGGGATTAGGGAGAAGTTTCCACTTTGGGAGAAGAATTTGAGAGCGAATCGAGTCTGCAATATCCAACATCGTTCTCAGCACCCTGTCAATACGCACCTTTTGAACGTGCCCGTATCAGCGCAGACGGCTGACGATGATATCGGCGTTCCCTGTTAGACATATATAGATTATTCAACAGTTCTATCAAAGATAGAATTACCATTGAATCTATCTTCCCTATACTTACTACATGGGCTGATAAGTCCGCAAGGTTTTCAATAAAAAAACAAATTTTTCGTCGAAATTCTTTTTTATTTTTCAACATAGTCCCCTTTTAGCTCGATACACCGAGTCCAACGTTTCTCTAACATTTCTAGACCTGTTTTATAGTATTCGGCCCGAAGTCCCTCAAAATAGGCATCAGTTTCCGTTTCAACTTCTTCATTTGAGTAGAATCTCTTTCCCTGGAGCCACCGCTTGAGGTTTGGAAAGAGATAATAGTCGCTGGGGGCTAGATCTGGAGAATATGTGGATGAGAAACCAATTTGTAGCCTAATTGTTTCAATTTGGTCATCGCTTTATGAGCTTTGTGTGCCGGTGCATTATCTTGAAGAAACAAAATTATTTTTCTTTGTGTTACCTTTCGTTTTTCCCTCAATTCTGCATCCAATCGGTCCAATAATACTACATAATAATCAGCATTGATTGTTCTCCTTTTCTCAAGATAGTCGATCAATATTATGCCATCGGCGTCTCAGAAAACACTGGCCAAAACCTTTCCTGCAGATTGTTGGGTCTTTGGTCACATTGCACGGCTTTCACCCGGTTCTACCCACTGTGCCGCATGTTTTACCACAGGGGTGGTCGCCAACGGTCTTAGCTTGCTTCGACACGTTGGTCCACTGGTGAGTGACGCCACCATGGTTTCCTGAGTTGGCCCAGCGGTGCCTGGAGTGATTGCGTACACCCCTACCGAATTGGTCTGTTTAAGAGCCTTGCCACGAAAGCCCCCACCGAGGGCAAATTCGGTACCGCGGAGCTGGGGGCCCCCGGGTGTAGTGTGTCATGGGGTCATCCCTAAATTACGTAACGCTTTTTCAGTGTTGCCACACATTTAAATCTGCGATATCTCGAAATAGACTAATTCCAGAAGGGTCAAATCTATGGGTGACCCCCCACTTAGGGGGGGGGGGGGTAAATGGGGGGTCGGCCATACATATGACCCTTCTGGAATGCGTCTATTACGAGATATCGCAGATTTAAAATTTGTGGCAACACTGAAAAAGCGTTACGTAATTTAGGGATGACCCCCATACGAGATGACCGCATCCGACCCCAGCGCTTGGTTGAGGTGCCTAGTGGCGCTGCAACGCGGGAGCTGTGGTAGATAGTGAGCTGCGTCAGAACAGCTAGCGCTTTGAAATGGGTGACTGTACCCCTAGTCCTTCCTGGGCAACCAGGTTGGCGAAAATACAGTAGAGAGATGATAGTATTTCTGGCCTCACCTAGGTCGCAGAGGGCTACGCAAACCTGCCGCAAATAGGTAGAATCACTTCGGCGACTCGCGCTAGTCGTGCGTATCCCAATTCGCCCATGGGGGCCGTGCGGTTAAGGCTATGCCAGGTATGCACGTTAATCTGCAATCACTTCGTGTCACTTCGTGTGCCGCCTGTTTACTGGATTCCGGTGTGTATTGATGAATCCACGTTTCATCCATTGTTACTAATCGGGACAAAAATTCAGTTGGATTGCGCTTATACATCAACAAACGTCGTTCAGAAGCGATTACACGATTTTCTTTTTGTTCCGTTGTGAGAACTCGCGAAACCCATCGGGACAATAAGTTTTTCATGCTCAAATGTTTCTGTAAAATATTGCCTACGCGCTCTTTTGAGATGTGTACGGCCTCAGCTATCTCCCGCAATTTCAATTTGCGGTCATTCAAAACTGGTGTAGTCACCTCAATTGGGCGTCCCGAATGTTCAGCGTCATCGGTGCTTTTACGGCCACTCTTAAATTCTCTGTACCACTTTTCAACAGTCGATTGTGATGGAGCAGATTCTGAATAACACCTTTTAAGCCATTAGAGCGTTTGAGCAGTGTTTTTCCCATCAAAAAACAATGATACTACATGGGGTGAAAAGTCCGCGGCCTTGCAATGAAAGAACTAACTTTTACATATGAAATTAATTTTATTCTTCAACGTAGTCTCCCTGAAGGGAAATGCACTTAGTCCAACGGTCCTGCAACATTTGGATACTTTGGTATAATAGGATTTCTCCAACCCTGCAAAATAGGCCTCTGTTTCGGATATCACCTCATCATTAGAGTAAAATCTTTTTCCCTGTAGCCATCTTTTTAAGTTTGGGAATAAATAGTAGTCGCTGGGGGCCAGATCTGGAGAGTAAGGTGGGTGGTGGAGTAATTCATAGCCCAAAGAGTCCAGTTTCACAGTTGCTTTTATGGATGAATGCGCTGGTGCATTGTCATGATGAAACAGGACTTTTTTCTTCTGCATATGCGGTCGTTTTCTCTTGATCTCGTTGTCGAGCTGTTCCAATAATGTGACATAGTACTCGCCAGTTATTGTTTTTCCTTTCTCCAAATAGTCGATAAATATTATGCCATGCGCATCCCAAACAATCGTGGCCATAACCTTGCCTGCAGAACGCTGTGCCTTTGGGCGCTTCGGTCGGCTTTGACCAAATTCTAACCACTCTGCAGACTGTCTATTGGACTCTGGTGTATAGTAATGAATCCACGTTTCATAAATCGTGACAAATCTACGCAAAAACTCCGTTGGATTACGCTCGAACAAAGCTAAATTACGCTCGAACAAAGCTAAATTACGCTCTGAATCGTCAAGACGGTGCTGCTTTTGATCAATTGTTAGAAAACGCGGCACCCATCGCGCAGAAAGCTTTTTCATGTCCAAATACTCGTGTAAAATGTGTCGCACCCGTTCTGTTGATATTTTGAGGATGTCAGCTATTTCACTAACTTTAACTCTCCGATCAGCCAAAACAATACGATGGATTCTTTTGATGTTTTCTTCAGTAACTGCTTCACTTGGACGTCCTGAACGTGGGGCATCATCGGTGCTTGTATTACCTCGTTTAAATTCAGCATGCCACTTCTTGACCGTTGTATACGACGGAGAAGATGTGCCATAACACTTATCCAGCCATTCTTTGCTTTGCACCGTATTTTTTCCCATTAAGAAACAATGTTTAATCAACACACGAAATTCATTATTTTCCATTTTTTACGAACAACAAAAACCTGCGTCACTCTATTGACAGTAATTCGAAAACTATGACACCAAATGTCAGGAAATTTTGGCTGTAGACAACTAAAGGGTGGTACTACTGAATGTTAACAAAAATTCTGAAGTAATGACGCCATCTCTATGTGAGGCCGCGGACTTTTCACCCCATGTAGTATATCATCACACGAAATCGCTTTGAATCCATTTTTTTTAAAAAGAAAAGTTGTCTCCCTTCTTGTGATCAAATGAAGAGAATCATAAGATTGTGCAACGCTTCGTTTTAACTCTTTCAACCGAAAAACCGGTTTTACTTGAGAAAAATAAGGCAAATACGTGAAAAGAGCGATAAAAGAGAAATTAAAAAGGTGCACAATCTTATGATTCCCTTCATGTATTGAAAACCTTGCGGACTTATCAGCCCATATAGTATCTTCATCCTGTACTTTCACATGCAACATTCAGGAGGCAGTTCACCCCTCCATGTGGATCCCTGAATGAAATCATCCACATAGGCCAGTATTTCTCTGAAACTTGGCTACCTCGTCAACATCCTGTGATTTCGCCTAACATTAGGGAATACGAAGAAAAGTGTCAGCAAGGCAAGAATAAATTTTAGGTCGTCACAAACTCCTACATCATTAAGAAGACCCGTAAACTTTGATAATCTGTTGATGTTGCAGTTCCCTCATAATTTTGGTATGTAATAATCATACTCTGTTCACGGAGTTACGAATAGATTTCAAATAAAGCACCCTGACTTTTTTTATTGCATAATTCAAAGATGTTCGATAGTGGAAGAAGTCGGGAACAGAATAAGCAAGTAATTTTGCACCGACACATATGCCCCCGACAATTAAACAGAAATCGAGTATAAAAAAACTTACATGAAAACTTTAAATTATAACGAACGATATGTATAAGACGATGATAAAATCTGTGTCGTGTCTTAATGTGGAGGTCTAGTGAAAAATCCGTACAGTGAATTTCAACCGTTAACTTTGACTGAATGGTAATAATTGAGCTGAAAATTCCATGACAAAAAGCTACATGATTTTTTTTTGTTGGAATCGAGATTACACTCAGGGACTTCTTATTGGTAAGACCGAATCGATGGTACTTTTTTTTGCTTCAAAACATGCATTGAAATATTGAAATTATAATTAGTTAGCGAAAAGTCTGTTTATTTGGGATAAGTTTCTTTCAATTCGCTTCCTTCGGCTGAATGAATGTTTCATGAATCATTTATTTGTTTTATTCTGCAAGAGTATGTGAAAAATAATTGTGAATCTCGATGCACATATTTCTATTTACGTGGACTAGAAGACGCCAAGTACTGAAAACCAAAGTGTGCCACAACAGAGATAATGGTGAATACTTCAGCGCACAAAAATATTTTTCTCTGCGCCCACCCGCTTCATTGAGTTTTAGAGCTTTCGTCTGGTACAAAGAAAATCCTTTATTAAGTAGCGATAGCTACTTTATGTTTTCACTCTCTCTGTCCGTCAACCCATCTGCGCACCTTCACAAAAATGACGTTACAAATACGAAGTCACAAAAATGACGTCGCACAAATAACGTCATACAAATAACGTCACCAATATACTGTCACAGTTTCAACGTCACAAAAATACCATCACAATTATGACGCCATAAATATGACATGAGAAAAATTACCACACAAAAATGACGTCACAAATACGACGTCAAAAAAATAATGTCACAAAAATGACGCCAAAAATACGACATCAGAAATGTAACAAAAAGTTTAATTCTTCAACAATACACTATCGCTACTTTTCTATACTCATGTCAATTGTACCACATTACCAATACCACATTTATTGTAAAAAGGAATAAATACCTAATACTTCATAGCACAACTGTTTTCAAATAGGAACTAGTCTACGGCTTCGAGCTATAGAAACTTCGAAACAAGGTGATGCCAAGTTAAAAAGGATTGCTATAGATCATTCGGTAGCGCTTCCACTTTGACATAAAGAGAATTGCGGCACTGGGTTGCCCTCTTCATGTGATACAGTGCGAATGAATCAGATTTAAATGAAAAGTCTTTGCATATGAGATTTCTATTCTGAAAATTGTTTTTGAGGTCAAAACTAAACTGTATTTGTTCTGGCACTTCCTGGTAAATCTTAAATAAAATTGATAAACATTACCAAAGACCCGTACGTATTTAGATGTGGCAGACAGAAAAGATGTTACAAACGGAATAGAAGTGGCAATGGCAAACGGAATAGATGTTGCAAAAAGACTCGAACGTATCTAAACAATAAAAATGAGCAAACAAATCAATGTTTCAAGTTCTTTCAGAACTATAAGGATTTAAAAGATCCATAAAAGTTATCCAAGGTAATGTCAAAGGCTCTACCGAAATACGTCTTTTGACACCTGAGACCTTTATTTTCCACTAACTTTCTATCTGACATTGTTTTAGAGATATGGATAGGATAGGATAAAGCGGGTAGGAACACTGATAGATTATTCCTGGCACCTAAGCCGCCAATGGGCCTGTTGTGCATTCCCACAGATTTTAGAGGATATCCCATTTGATTCGATTAAGGTAGTCTAGTATCGTTCTAGGCGGGTGGTTTTTTGCTAATTTTAGTCTTAAAGCTGAGGACTGTGCCTTGCTTCAATGAATATGAGCAACGGTACTAAATTGAGTATGACTTCAAGGGCTGCTGTTGGTGCCGTTCTCATGGCACCCGTAATTCCAATGAGCGCCAGTCTTTGTAATTGTACGAGCTTAAGATGAGAAGTGGTAAGATTGCATCTTGGCCACCAAACGATAGCTGCGTAGCTTAGACGAGGTCTGATGATGGAGGTGTATATCCATCTGAGAATTTTTGGATTGAGGCCCCAAGTAAGCCCGAAAGCTTTTCTGCAGTGCCACAGAGAGCGGGTAGCTTTTTCAATAACATTCTTGAAGTGTAATGAAAATTTGACTTTCCTGTCCACTACTAGTCCTAGGACCTTGACTGAGTCAGAGAGATATGAGTCACACCTAAAATTAAAGAAGTGACCATATCCCAAGAATTGGGCCATATTTCCTCAAAACCCTGAGACACGTGTTCGCTTAAATTTAATTCTCTACAACTTTGCCTTTGACAGCAAGTCTCCATATTGCATAGTTAAGAAAATGTAGACGAAAAACTGTTTTCGTATATGGCCAAGAAACCTTTGTACTTCGTACGAGTCCTAAAACTATGTTTTAAACCGTACGAAGGGGTCTATCAACTCGAGTAAAGCACAACCGATTTTCCAAAACTTTTTTTCCCTGAAAGGCAATCGAAAAATCTTGTATGATATTGAATCTGGGCACTGTCGACCCAAGGGCCGCCGAGCTAGGGCCGTTTAAGTGGTTTTTGGCCTTTGTACATAACTCGAGTAAGTTTTTTCCGATTTTCATAAATATTTTTTTGTTTGAAAATCTGTTATGGACAATGTATAGAAGAAGCGTTTTTGGATTTGAGCCCTTGGACTTAGCTAGGGCACTAAAAACATGTGTCTGCCAGGGCCCTAGGAGTTTTTTGAACATAACTCGAGTAAATCTCTTCCGATTTTCAAAATTTTTTTCATTCGAAAGGTCTAAGAATTTGAGACTTTTTATGGAAGAAAAGTTTTTAATAAGAAACCATTGGACTCAGTCAGGACCCTAAAACTGACTTTCTACTAGGGCCCAACGTGTTTGTTAAAATAATTTGGATAAATCCTAACTGATTTTGTTGATTCTTTTTGTATTTGTAACCGAGTACCGAATTATATTCAAAAACGAATTTGGGCACGGTGCCTGTGCTTAGGACTCATGTGGGGCTTTGGGTAAGTCCTAACTAAAAAAATTTTCTATGTTGCAAAGCAAATTTAGTGAA
This sequence comes from Pseudolycoriella hygida, assembly GCA_029228625.1. Taxonomy (NCBI): domain Eukaryota; kingdom Metazoa; phylum Arthropoda; class Insecta; order Diptera; family Sciaridae; genus Pseudolycoriella; species Pseudolycoriella hygida. The sequence continues at coordinate 113,193,880 of CM055404.1, read as the reverse complement.
ACATTTTTGTCTATGGAAGTATGTGTCAGAAGCCTACCTATACATACTTAGGGCAATTGGTCAGTAATAAGGCCGGCCCTAGCCTAAAAACTTGTTTTTTGCTATGTTGTAGAGTAAAGTAAGGTGAACAATTTTGCCCATTTGATGGTCAATTTTGTGCTTTCGGAAGGGTTTTTTTACACCGTTGCTTCAGACGGGTTTCTCAATGTTGCCCTTTCGGTAATTTCCAATCCATTACGTACGGGTCCTTTGCATATGTCTTTCCACACATTTTCCAAATGTGATGAAAAAATTGCGTACTTGCGTTTAGATATTTTTTATCGATAAACAACATATTCGTAAGCAAAAAATTGTTCTACGGCTTGTCTCTAAATCTTTTATTCCCTTTATTTTGTATCAAAGTAGCTCTATAATAGTATATCATAACACAAGGACTATAATCGCGCGATTACAGTCGAGGTGGAGTGAATGTCAACGTCTATTCGCGCACCGAGATGTAGTGAATGATCCGTTGGCTTCAGCCCGAGGTCATTCACGTGCTGAAGAGACGTTGCACCTCAGTCGGAGGTCTATCCACGTACCGAGACTTTAATCAAGCAATTTATTCATTGTGTTATACGATAGTTTATTGCAGATGCCTATAAAAGTCAATTATGCACGAAACTATGCTTTCAACATCCGAAAACATTTCACTGTATCGAATGATACCACCTAAGCACGTTTATAAAAAAATTGAAAAAATTCTTATGCAACCCTACATCCCGTTTTATACGATAGCAATGACGTTTATCAAATAACATCGCACGACAATTAGTGACAAAATTTTTTTGAACAATTGTGCAATTCATTCTGTTTCGTCGCAATGGAAGCATTCTGCAGTCGCTTGCACTCAAGTTTTCAGCAGTGACATGTTTTTGGATGTTAAACGCTTAGCTTCGTGCATAATTGGCCATTATGTCGTGTTTTGTGGATCTAATCACTCCGATTATAGTCGACTCTACCATAATAACATAGTTATGGTATCTATGTCAGCACAAGGGACTCGTCTATAATCGGCAAATTATACTACAATTTCTTGCGATTTTGAGTGATATAATTGGCCTTTAATAGGCACCAATGCAATAAAAAAACTAAAAGATTTAGGGACATACCGTAGAACCAGACAACTTATGAAGTGCCAGAACAAAAGAGTTTAGTTTTGACCTCAAAAGCAATTTTCAGAATAGAAATCTCGTATGCAAAGACTTTTCATTTGAATCTGATTCAAGCGCACCGTGGTGACGACACAACTTTACTACAAAAAAGTGGAAAACTTCATTTCTCAACAAACATTTGTCAAGGGACCTGATCCATCCCAAAGATATACTTTTGTACTTACGTTTCCGTTCACAGGGGACGAAATGGCACCAGATATAGCAAAATACTGACTTACGAGATATTTTTGTCTGTCTCAACATAATGCTTCGTCTAATTTGCTCTTTGTACTCGTTTAACCTGATGTTTTGCCGCTGCTCAGTTATTTTTTAACCAACCGATTTTAATTCCTTTGAGATTTAGATCAAAGTTCGGTACTTTTCGATCGTGAACTTTATAATCAATATACATCGCACTACCTGTAGATTTGTTTAAATAAGTACCAATGATTCAGTCGTTTTTCTACTTTGTATACACCTCTACCTACACAGCAAACGGTTCTCATAGAACAAAATCTGCATTCAATAAATGTAGAACGTTCACATTGTGCGATAAAAATGATTCACAAATTATGTGCAATACTCAAAATCCTTTAAAAAGTAAAAACGAGAGCTCAAATCGGTTAAAATGAAATATTTATCGGTGATCACAACATCGAAGTGCACTTTATACGTTTATCAGTGTAATTAATTACTAAATGTTGAAAATTGTGCAGTTTATCGCTGCAATATACAACAAGCTTGCAGATACTTGCACATATTCGATGGTTGAAAAAAAAATTATTTTCTATTGTGTGGATGCATTTTATGCTGAAAAAGTGAAGCAAAAAGCGGCTAGATGATTAATAGCGATTTTAATTTTTATTGGTGCCATTGACAATTTTTTATGCTTTTGCAATTAACTAAAACCGAACAAAATTACTACAAAATGATGCTCTTCAACTTATCGCAAAATTTCAACATTTCTTTAATAATTGATTGTCCTATTACCAACAAGATGAAAAAATCATGCGATCCTCACTAACTGTATATGTATTTCTCCGAATCAACGCAAACTAATCGAGGGAGAAACCCCCAGAGGCGCCGACGTTCATTTGACTCAACAGGGCGAAACATGTAGAATCAAAAAATGTTATTTGACAAATTTGAGGAAATTCGAATACATTTCACTTCTGTAGGCAAATGTGTTACTTCGAGTTAAACTCCAGGGACGTATCTCGCAACCATTTACAGAGGGGCTTAGGCCCCGACCTTTATGAACGTAATGTCTACAGCGGCTCCGACTTGTTTACCGTACATGAGGGGCAAGGAAAATTTTTTAATTCGATGATGTGTATTTGGCAAACATGCCAAAGTAAGCTAATGTGACTGGGGCCTGCCGTCCAAGGCTATACGGTGGATGTATGAAGCTGTCATAAGACCTATGATGAGTCACGGCTGCGTTGTGTGGTGGCCGAGATTTTCGCGGCACTGATGGGAGCGCGGGAAGCAATCTCACCAGAGGCATGTGGGAAAAAGGTCACAGTCTGTTCTGATAGTGAGGCAATGATCAAAGAGCTCATCTCGCCCGTCGTTACATCCAAGCTAGTAAAAGAGTTAAAGGAAACCTTGAACCGGATGGGACTGAGAAATCAAATGACGCTGGTTTGGGTTCCCGGACACTCTGGCGTGTAGGGTAACGAAAGGGCGGATGAGCTGGCGAGGACAGGCTCGGCTACATTGGGTTGCGGGCCAGAACCTCTCATACCCATCCCACACTCGGCATGTGTAAAAGCAATGGGTGAGGTCGGAATTCGCTAACCATTGGAACACTTATGAAGGAGGAATGCACATAAAGCGTTTCTTCCCGGTGCCCGATGGGAAGTGGGCCAAAGAACTGCTAAATATGGACAGGACACACATCAAGAGGATGGTGGTGCGATCACTGGGCACTGCGGACTGAGCAAGCACCTCGCAAAAATGAGAATCTCTAATGATCCCAGTTGCACCTGCGGCCTAAGTGAGGAGTGAGTGAGTGAGGCCTAAATGAGGAGACCCAAACTGATAAATCTAAAAAAAAGCTAATGTTTGCTTTTATAGCGAAAGTTATAAGAAAATTGTTGAAGTAATAGATTCCGAATGAAGCTGCGATATTTGCCGTTTATGTGACATAAGTAAGTGTGCACGCGAGCGAAATTTTTCTATTTTTGTTATTTAATGGAACCCACAGCAATTATAGATTTATCAAGAAATATTCTAAAGTCCTAAGATACCCCATAATTTGAATCTCTCAATTTGTGAAACGAGTTTTTTTTAAATTATTGGAAACTTTCGAAAAACGAGTCTGTTCTGGCCATTAGGGTGCAATTCTGAGACATTCTCATGAAAAATTCAGGACCGTTTTGTTGTAGATAGATGCTACTTGTAGTGATTTGCAAGTATAGGTTAAGCACAACAAGCCCAAAGGCGGCCTAGGTGCTGAACCTCGGTTCACCCACATAACCTATACATCAAGAAGTGACTTCAAAAATGTATGGGCTAGAAGTTTCGAATAACACTTCATCGATACAAAATTGAGCTATTTATTCCAAAATATTCAAAAAAAAAAAATTGTCGGTCCTTGAAAAAATGGATTGCTAATCCTGTAGGATGGAATATGCTTTGAATATACCATTTCTGTGCAGATAGTGATTAAATTTACCTTGTATTTAATTTGTTATGTTTATTCTTCTCGTCCCCCTATCGTTGCCTAACATGTATCATTTCATTGGGAGCACTTGCCGCCCCCTGCCCCCCTATACTCAGCGCCGCTGAATGTCAGCGAAAGTAATTTTTTGTAGTATGTTGTACACGTACATTGTGGAATGAATGTTTCGAAGTAGCTGTGTTATTGTTCAGAAATGTTTGCTTACCTTGACGCTACAACTTTCTTAGAGCAGATTAGGTTGGTAGTTTCTCTATTGCAATTTTACATATCCGTACACACCAAATCCGGATCCGAGTTACAACTAAAGACAGAATGCGATGATTTACGAAAGTTTTGTAAATCATTTATCAGAGGGTTAGTTTTAGTTTTTTTCCTACCATAGCGCCGCGCCGCAGGCGATATTTGTAGACTCAATGCAGATGCTACACTATGATGTCAAGTAAAATTGAAGCAATTTCTTAGCTTACCCCTGAAAAACCAATGGCGTAAATTTTGAGGTAAAAGGTACTTCGAATACAAGATTTTTTATAAAACAAAAGAAAAGCCGGAGTTGAAATTGAAAAGTGAAGACAAAAGTATAATTTCAAGTCGATCGCCCCCCTCGCCCCAGTGTAGTTGACGCCTCTGGAAACCTCGGGAGAATCCAAGCGTCTAAAACTCTTTTTGAAACCCTTAAAACTATTTTGCGTGGTATTCCCGCCGAGATTATTTCTTTCTTTCGGTTAGATTAATGTCTAACTACACAGTGATTAGACCTGTCCAAAATTCTATGTTGTCGAAAAGTTAGGGGGCCCGCCCGGAAAACGGTGTCAAATTGTCCACCGAAAAAAAGTTTCTATGGGTCGGATGAAATCCAGAGCGATTTAATCGGTGCTCAATGGCGTTAAATGTGAAAAATGACCACAATTCGAGCATCAATATCTACATCGGCAAATGTCCGAATATTCTTGTTAATGAGCTTGTTTTCTAGGTTTTTTCTTCTTCTCAAAATTGTTTCTAAGAAGCTAGACTGGAAATGAATCCCTTGTATGAGTTCCACACGACTAAAGTAGTGTAGCATTTTTGCAAAAATTGTTTTCACTTCAATTAATCAATTAAGCGATAATCATACAGGGAATTGCTTTAGAGTCTAGCTTCTTAGAACCAATTTTTAGAGGAAGAGAAAACCTACAAAACAAGTTCATTAACAAGAATATTCGGATACTTGCCGACGAAGATATTGATGCTCGGATTTCGGTCATTTTTCTCCTTTAAATCGTTCCGGACTTCATCCGATCCATAGAAACTTTTTTTTTGTGGACCATTTGACACCGTTTTCCGGGCGGGCCCCCTAACTTTTCGAAAACTAAATTTTCCCGTACAATTTTGGACAGGTCTAACAGTGATAGATCTGAAATTACCCATACGAAGCAAAGTCAAGTGAAGCAACACATTTGATGCATCGAACAGCCTTCTTTGCAATAAATATAAAGAAAGCGCCGCTTAAAACAAACTTACAAATGTTACAAGTTTTACTCTATAGTTCTTGTGTGTCAAAAAAGGTTTTACTATCTACCCCATGCGAAAGTTGAGCATTAGACACCAATATGCCCCCTGCAAAAATGATCCATCACATGGTGGAACATTCTCGGTACATTTTTCGTATCTTTTTATGTAAAGTTCAACTTTCTCATGGTAAGATAATGAAACATTATTCATTGGACCCTGCTACATGATTTATGACTTCGAAAAAAATTCTGTGAACTCTCAAACTCACGCTTTCATTTTCAGCAGTACGCTCTGAAAACTGTTATTGTGACTCGTGTAGTTACATACCTTGCCATCGACTCGGATATGCTCTACACTCGTTAAAACAGCAGGTTCCAAGGCTGCTCAAAAAGCACGTGGGTTTGGCTTTGAGAAAATTGTCTCATCATGTAATGAATTAGTTTCGCAGAGTCCAATGTAATGCACTATTACCGCATGAGTGCAGCAAAAATCCACTGAAGGGACGCTGAAACGTGAAAAATTTCAGCCAATCATAACACTGCTTTCAAGCAACGACGTACCGAAATTTTTGAGGCTACAATAAGCGAAGCGTTTTTTCGTAAAGACGGATGGCTTGTGTTAGTTGTTTGAGTCAAATCACACAATACATACAGAAAATCACCTCCAAATATGAAGTGTGGCAACTGTCCTTGCTTGATGCAGTGCTATGAACAAATCTAATTTCTAAACGGCGCTCTTAACGTAGTACTTTTCCAAGTGCAAATCAAGCTTTATGGGCCATTCGTCCGGTTATTTTTACAGTTTTTCGATCCCCAGTACCCCTCGTCCGATTTCGTCCAGTTTTCCTATACCCCCCCCCCCCCAATAATGACGTCAGTTTTCATTAATTTGGCTAAGTCTACGTCTCTATATTGACAAAGCCCTTCGAGCAAGGTCTTAGTTTTAAACTTTTTTTTGACGTTTTATTTCAGCATTAGAACATATATCACAAAAATTACAATTACAAGAAAAATCACAAAAACATATCACAGATAGAAGACTTGCTCTAAATTCTCAGATTGTTGGAAACACCCCATTACAGCTGCAGCGTTTCCCTTTCGTATTGCCATGCTAATGCTTAAGGTAGCTCTTAGATCTTGGTTTTCAGTGCAATCATTTTCCCTAACTTATTGAAAAACTTTAAAGCTTCATCGCACCATGGTCTCATAGTTTCAACCGCGAAGGGTACTAAATGGAAATATCTGTCAATTAATGACTTGTATTTGGATGTTTTACGATTTGTTTTGTCGTTGGCTGCTTTACCCGCTACTTTCCACGGGATCAAACTAGTGCCATCCACTCTTTTCCCGTCACTATCATTCTTGCTTTATCTTCATCCTCCTCAAATTCTAGTTGGTTGAATAGTCGGTGTGTCTGAACAGCGTCCCATCCTCTCTCGACTCCTGGGAATTCGGGGTGACTCGTATTGGGATTCAGATATTGCCATGCTTCCAAACCATCTTCGTAATCGGATACTTCCTCAATGTTGAGCGAAGGTAGGTGTAACATGATGCCAATCATTGAAGATAACCCATTCACCGATGTTAAAAAGGCTGGCAAAACCAAATCCTGGACTCTTCGCACAAGTCCGCCATGTCGTATTGGCAGCGAAGACAAAATCCACTGGTCGTTGTTCAATGTAGAGTTCGTAATTGTTTCTAAAGTGATCTTGATGGTCGCATCAACCTCCCCTAAAACTTCTTTGCGTTTCCACGTTGGTGATAGCAGGAATACGAGCTTGGGAACTGACAGGCAGTTTTTCAGCAATTTGGTAATTATCTAGGTCTGAAAGTCTTTCAAACAATAATCTTAGCTGGCGCAGTTTCTTATTGAAAACATTGGTAAATACATTTTCAGTAATCGGGGCTTCCAAAAGCCGACTATTATCCCTGAAGAAATTTCGTTGAACCGGTTTACTACATCCTGATCTGTGTCGCAACAAAAAAACATTTCGCATTTGGTAAGGTTTATTTCCAGAAAAAATTTGCCGCATTCATTTATGACAGTTTCAAAATCTGTGAAGACACTGTCACAACCAGAAGACTACGAATTCTGAAACCACAAATTCGTGACCGGACGTCACGCTTTTCAGAACCCCCCCCTTCCCCCGCCGTTTTTCGTTAACAAAAGAGAGCGCTCCGTATGGAAGATAACCGATGCGAAATTAAATCGTTTTCAATTTTTCTTTTATGTGAGAGGTTTTTGCCATACAGAACAGATTCATAACAGAAAACTAATTTCAAACCGCAAATCCAGCGTTTGAAAACGTTACAAAACCATCAAATTCTGTATGCATGTAAAGGGTTTGGCAAAATTAAATGTGATTCATTTTCAATTTCATCATATTTCTATTACTAGGATTACAACAGCCCCAGGATGCAATAAAAACGATAAAATTGCTATTAAATAACATCCCAATTAAACATCAATTTTGTTTGTTTTGATTAATTTAGATTTGCTTTTGCATTTAATTAAATTGCAAGCTTTTTGATCCAAATGCGTTGGAACAGTCGCAAAGATTAGGAGATGTTTCATGCAGCATTTGAAGGCTAGGCTGACTGTAAGCTATATGTATCTGATGTAAGAGCCTAGGAAGTTTAAGAAAAATATGCGAATGGTTGAAGTACTGAGGGATACAACTATCAATTTTATTTTAGGATTAGAGAATCCAACCCCCGAATTAGGTCGTTCGACGTCTTTAATGTGGACTACGGATAAAATATAAAATCGGTGAGAAGGCCACTTGGTTTACTCTAATGTACATTCTACGTTCAAAATATACATTCTTTGTGGATAGAATGGTTGAAGGTCTTATTCGCGCAATGTTCGTTTTAAACGTATACATTCAAAATCTCGGAGAAAATTAAAATAATTTGATAAATTTTGCAAGAACCTAAGCCCTTTCACACCGCTACGAATTTTAGTACAGTTAAAAATGCATGCGAAAATTTCTTATCCCGTCTGGTTTCGAACCCATGACCCCAAGATCTCCGATCCTTGACTTAACCGCTGGGCCTCTACTGTCAATGAAATGTTATCCGCACTAGACAGCAGACAGCACTTACCAATAGACTCATAGTATACTCATTTGTACTGACAGCCAGCCAGCGATCAAATCGGTCGGGGAAACAAGTTCACCTCATCTATAGTCTTAGAATGCAGAGACTTATTATAACTACTCCCTACTCATCGCCAAGTAGTACCAGGTCATAGTGGTATCGCTGGTAATGATCAATCCGACGTCCTAGCAAGAATAGATTCGTCTTCTCTTTTTACATGTCGGGAACCGAGTATACCCGTATACCAGTATACTCTGTTCAATGATATCACCCAGCAGTCAGGGCCTATTTTTGGAAAATATTTTGAAAAATTTGAAATATTTTAAAGAAATTCGTGAAATTTGAGAAATATTCAAGAAATTTAAGAAATAAAAACTCAGAAATTACAGTTTTACCAAAGATTGTAATGTCGGAATGATTATAATCGCTTTCTTAACTTCTTGTTAGTTTTTGGAGGTGAATTTTGTTTTTCCGAATTACGTTTTCTGCTTCAGTTTCACCCAGATTTCCAGTTTTTCTGATGAGAGATTGCGAGACTACCTTCCTCGAGGTTTGCCAGTCTACAAGAACGCTTCCAGGTTTTTCTGATCAGAAGATACTCGCCCTCAAAACCACGAAGAATGTTCCAGTTTTACCAAAAATTCTTGTCCATGAGAATGGTGTTCCTGCATTAAGATAATTTATCAAGATTTTCTGTCCACGAGAACGTTTCCTTCTTCAAGAATTTTCACAAGTTTCACGAGGATTAAAAGCTTGCTGATTACGAGTTTACCAGCTTTCAAAGTTGTCAGCCTTCAATGAATTTTCAGTTTTACCAAGATCTTCCTGTTCACGAGAACATTTCCTCAAAAATTCAAGTGGTTTGCAGTTTAAAAGAAAAACAGCTTCCAAGAATTTCCTGCTTTCAAGAACTCCGAAGAATACCTGCTTTAAGAAATTACGAATTACGTAAAATTCCGGGACTCAAGAGTTACGAATGTGAATTGAATCGGATTGCCTGTTTTCAAAAATCTTTTAGTTTTACCAGTAATTTCCTATATATATATATTCTTTATTCAATAAATCAATTGTTACAAATATTGTACTGTGGATCAAGTGGTTAGTGTTCAGCTTATTTACTCTAGCTTTTCAAACTATAATATTATCATCATTATTAAAATCTTATTCTTGTTTGAAATGTTTTTTGTTTTATGGGCAGAAGAAAATTTTCAAAAAACTTCAAATGAGTTTATTTTTTAATTAAGAACTAAGGACTAATATCACAGTTAAAGGTTGTTCAGTTCAGTCTCCTGATGATGGGATTAACTGAGCTTAAAATTTTTGACTTGAAGTTCAAGTTGATCTTCGAAATTTGGTGGTGAACCATTGGTATAGAGGCGAGATCATGCAAGTCAGCGGTTTTGTAGTACGGCGGCAAGCGGTAGATGATCTTCAGGCACTTGTTCTGTAATAGTTGGAGCTTCGCAATGTGGATTTTAGCACATTCGCCCCAAACTGGGCAAGCACTAAGCAAGACACTTTGAATGATTGCCTTGTAGACACATAACTTGTTTTCAGTGCTCAGCTTTGAGTTTCTGTTTAATAGTGGGTAGAGCGCGCCAAGTAGCTTTAAAGCTTTACAGTATATCAGATCCACATGTGACTTAAAGGTCAGAGTCTTGTCTAGAGTGACCCCGAGGTACTTTATGATGTACCTCCAGTCTATTTCGGAGCCACGGACTGCAATCCCTTGAGGAGGAAGCCATTTTTGTGACCTCCTCTTGGTGAACAGGGTGGCATTGGTCTTTGAATCGTTCAGCTTTATTTTCCACTTCGTGGTATATTCGGTGAGCTGTCTGGTGGCTGCGTTAAGCTTACTCAGAATTTTGAGGGGTGACTTTGCTGCTTGATAAAGGCAGGAGTCATCAGCGAAAAACGCTTTTTCACTCTTGGTTATATGTAAATCGGAAGTGAAGATATTGTAGAGGGTGGGACTCAGGACACTGCCTTGGGGGACACCAGCTAAAATTGTGAAAGCATTTGATTTTTTGCCGTTAATTTCAACATAGAAGGATCTTCTAAGAAGAAAGGATTGGATAATTTTCGTCAAGTATAGTGGGAACTTTAGGATGAACATCTTATGTAGGAGGCCTTTGTGCCATACACTATCGAATGCTTTTTCGATTTCGAAGGTAACTATGCCAGTTGAGTGTTTTTTCCTCAGCGATTCGAGTATGTAGTTGCGTACCCTGACTAATTGGTGATTGGACGAGTGGCCCTCACGGAAGCCGAATTGTTCGTTCATGATAATATTGTTGGAAGAGATGTGGGCTTTTAGTCTCCTTAATATGAGTTTTTCCAGGAGCTTGCTTAATGAATTTAACAGGCTAATTGGTCTGTAATTGCACGCCAAAGTTAGGTCCTTTCCGGGTTTTGGGATAGGGACGACTTTCGCAAATTTCCAGGCTTCTGGAAAATATGTTAGTTTCAGGCATGCTCTGAATATGTACATCAATAGAATTACGGCCTTTTTTGGAAGCTGTTTCAGCAGGGCGTTATTTATGGAATCATCTCCAGGGCTTTTGCCAATCTTTAGGCCGCGGATAAGACGAGAGATTTCGCGGGGGGTGGGCAACGCAGATTCAGTGATGGTAGAGTTGAAATAATTAATGTTTACTATGGAACTATTGATGGAACTTTCAGTGGCTGGATCGCTCTTAACATGGAATGTTGTCGCGTGTGCTTTGCAGAAAGAACTTCCGATTTCGTTTGCCTTTTCAGCGTCCGTCGTGAGGGTGCCAATGGATGTTTTAATCGGGGGGATTTTGTTAACAGTGTTTCTCAAAATTTTCGTTACCTTCCATAGTTGGTTTGAGTGCTTTTTCAAGCGAGCAAGCTTAAGATTCCACCTTTCATTATTGAAGGACTTTATCTCGACCTTAATAAGCCTGTTTAGGAAATTGATTTCCTGTTTTAAACCTCGTAGCTTGCCTCTTTGCCAAAGACGTCGCTTGTAGTTTCTGAGAGAAATCAACTGCTGCACTTCGTCTGGTAGCTGCAACACCTGTTCGGTGGGCTTTAACAGTGGGACTGCGTAGTTTTCGGCCTCCTTAATCAGGTTTGTCAGAAGTTTGACAGATTGTTCTATCAGGTGTGTAGAGGTCAAACTTTTAGACATTTTGTTGAGGTCAATATTTCTGTCAATGTAGGACTTATAGGCCGGCCAGTTTGCTGAAGAGTAGCAACGCCTTGGCGAAAGGTAAGGTTGGAAGGATTGCGAAAGCTCTACCTTGAGGGCCACTGGTAGGTGGTCGGAGGACAGATCGTTTATCGTCCTCACGTCAGTCACGTTGAAATGACCGTTAGAGAGAGAGAAGTCCACAGTCGAAGGAGTCGATCTGTTAGCCTGCGGCGGGTAATAAGTGGGAGTTTCCGGAAAATGTATATTGAAGTTTCTCTTTCGCATTTCCTCGAATATTATTTTACCAGTGGAATTGGCCTTCACACAATTCCAGAGCCTATGCTTAGAGTTCAGGTCGCCTCCGATTAAGAATTTGCCACGAAGTGACATTAGTCGACTAATGTCTTTTTTGAAACCTTGCAGTTTTGAAGGACTCAGCTTGGAGCCGGGAAAGTAAATGGAGTACATTTGGATACCACAAATCTCTATGCCTATCGATTCTATTACATCCAAGCTCAGATCGGGCAGTTCCACATGGGGTATAACACTTCTGACCGCAATTGCCACCCCTCCACCAGCGTTTCGCTTGTTTGGTGCAGGTCTATCTTTTCTGTAGATGGTAAAATTTTGGATTGAACAACCTTCACCGGATTTAAGCCAGGTTTCTGAAATAAGGGAAACATCAATTTTGTGCTTGTTCAGGAAATTTGAGAGTTCATTGATTTTATAAATTGGACGAATGCTTTGGGCATTCCATAATACTATACCAAGTTCCTTAAGGGGTAACATTGTAGATATATTTGGTTGCCATCTCGAACATAAGGGTGAGTTGCTGCTCTTTGTTTTGGCATATTTTTAGACCCTTTAGTAGATCACACATTATGGGGCCTATTTCTTCAAGTTTGAATTTATCATTGTCAGCGGTAGTTGCTATGGGGGCGGACGTTTTTGAGCCATTTTTTAGGGCTTCGGACCAACTGCTGAAAATTTTATTTACTCTGGGAGCTGGTATGGTTTGATTTTTCTGGGTTGGGGCTGAGTTGTCATTTCTGGATGACGGCCGCTTTTTCATTTCAGGGAAGTTTGTTGAGTTCTTCAGTGGGGCTGTTGGGTATTTTTTTGTTGGTTTATTTTTGTTGTTGGAAGAGCCCAGTTTGTCTCTCATAAGAAGAAATTCTTTACGCTTTGGGCATTCCAGGGAGGTTGCTGGGTGGTCTCCTTTACAATTCGCGCACTTTTGAATTGGGCTATCGCACTTGTCCATGTAGTGATTTAAACCGCATTTGGAACATTTCGGGTTCATGTTGCAATTTCTCATGCCGTGACCGTACGTTTGGCATCGTCTGCATTGGGTAACATTTCCTGTTGTTTTTTTAAAAATCCGCCATTTCGGAATTGTGTAGTTTATGACAATTTTACTCAGATTTTGTAGATTTGTTGTGCCTTGCTTGAAGGAGACAACATACGAGCCTTCACAATCGAATTTTTTTGTTTTCATCGTAATCTCTCTTATCTCGACCGGTTCGATTTGATATTTTATGAGAGATTCATATATAGCATCTATAGGCGTCGTGGCGATACCTGATAGTATGAATTTATCAAACCTTTCTGAGCTGACATCATGCGTGTAGAATTGAATGTTCTTGTCGCACAGGACAGTTTTAAACTTTTTGTAGGCCTCGATATCGTTCAGTAGTATTTTCGTTCCAATTGACATGTACTTTAACATGTACGTGGAGTTAATTCCTATAGTATTTAATATTGTTAAAGCGGAGGTGAAATTTGACGCTCCAACAACAGTGACTGGTGGAATTCTCGATTTTTCCACTTTATTATGTTTAAGCTGTTTTGGTAATTCAGCATTTACGTTGTTTAATATTCCGAATGAATTTTGTGTAGGTATAGAATAATGTGTATTTTCTTTAGAGTTCGTTTCGTTATTTGATTGCATTTCATGCGTTTCATTTAAGTTAGGTAGGCTATCACTGCTCTGTAGAATAGAGCCTTGAATTAGAGTCCTTTTATTACCAAATACGTCTGCAATCGAAGGCTGGCTGACATTTTGTTTAGGCATTGTGTGCCTCTTAACGTTGAGTTGACAGGTTTCGCAATCCGGGTCTAGCTCAGTAGCTGATCTTTTATTGTTCATTAAGATCTGATCCCGGGACGTGCTATTGGTAGCATTCCCATTCGGGGGATCACTCTTGGTCTCACTCACAATTCACTGTTTTATTTGACTCAGATAATACAATGTATGCACTTATTTTGTTTTTATTCACTTAATGAATTATGCTTATTCAGGTAAATATTTTACTTTTGTATTAAAATAGCAGTTGAAAAAAAAAGCAACCGTATCGCACTGCAGCGAAACTGAAACTAATTACTGAAACAGTAATTTCCTGTACGCGAGAACGTCCATGCCTCTCAGGATTTCAATCTTCAGATCGGATCGATTTGCTGCATTTAAGAATTCAACACGAAGTTACTGTTCACATGAACGTTTTTCCGCCCTCTCAAGATCTCACTTTAAAATTTTTCTGCTTTCTAGAAGTTTCCTAACCTTCCAGTTTCAAGCTTCTCAAGAGTTGCACTCAAAGTTGAATCGGTTTTCCTATCTTCGAAAATTTGCCAGCCTATAAACAATTTGAATCGGATTGCCTGTTTTCCTGTCCTCCAGGAATGCGGGAGGCTTTTAGGATCCGTCCTGGCTCTCGTGACGTTGCTGCTTTTAGAGAATTTTGGTTTTGAGAACATTTTTTGTTTTATTTATTTATTTATTTATTTATAGATTAATAAACAGGTCTTTCGACCCAATAACATACTAATCTTTAAAAAAATTTGTAACTTTTAACAAACTTAATCTTACAAATTTTTAAACTTTTTTTTTTAAACTCTTTCAGAAAAATCCTTTCACTGAACAGCCAGCTCATCAACAGTATCTCAGATCGATATCTTCCATCTTCCCACCAAATCATTATTTAGGTATTGTTATAGGTATCCGACTACTCATACCTGGAGATCCACTCTTTTTAATCATAACGTTTTGTCAAACGTACGCCAAAAATATTTTGTTTGACTGTTTAACGTTACAGGTATCATCCTGAGTACTGCCGACGGTTCAGCCACGCGACCCACCAGAGTTCTAAGCCTCAAGGAGGGCATTCACACACAATGCAACGGCCGCAGGTATATTAGAGGTGCTTGCTTGCCCAATCCACAGTGCCCGTCAATCAATCAATACCTACCTTTTGCGACTCCGATCAATACTAAGCAATTCTCTAGCATATTTTCCATCCCTCCTTAAGCGTGTTGATGGACAGCAAACTCCGACTTTGGTCCGATATCGTAGAAGTAAACGGAAAATAATGGTTTTTGTGTGAAAATAGCGTATTGTCGCCTCGATGTGTAGAAGGGACAGATCTCTTATATCGAGGCGACAATTAATTTCTCTATTTATATGCATACAGACAGTGAAAAAGGTGCAGTGCATACAGAAAATAACATAAGTTTTCTTTTCAAAGAAAGTCATAAGATCGAATGTGTACGTTACACATTGCACACTATATTTTTGATGACAGCATCAATAGAAAACAACGACCGATCTCAATGTCTTTTATTGTTTCTTTACTTTTTTTTCTTCTTTGAAAAGTCAGATATTGATGCTCTTCGTATTATCTATTTGAACGTTTTTTTTACAATAACAATGTGAATAAGGTCTCGTGTATGGCGTAGCATATTGAGAGGTGTTGAATTAATAGCACATAAATAAAGAACACATTCTTTGTCTTATATTTCTACGAGGAAATTACGGCATAAATGATGAAGCAATTAAACTCTTGTATCGAAATAATTATAGAAAGTTCTTTAATCATAATGGAGTCTATGTTTTTGAGGTGAACGAAAAGGTTTAGATTGATTTTCTATAATGCATGTAGATCTCCGTTCAAGATTTATCGGAATAAAAACGTGATTAATTAAAAGCTTTTAGATTGATGTAGAAAGTGTTCTATTTTGTAACGTGCAGCGTCAGTTTTATGAATCTGTAAAAGTTGTGTAATGAGATTTTTTGTTATTCTTAGGGGTCATCCATCAATTTCGCTTGATGTATTGCATCGCATAATATTCAACAACGCGATGTTAGTAACGAATTTGCTTTGATCTCTGTTGACGGTTATCGGAATAAATAAGACCGGTCAAAATTACCCCGGACAAAATAACCCTGAGAAAATTACTAGTGGATGAGTAAAGCGGTCAGACACAGACCTGCATTGTGAACCCGTATGTGATGAAATGTGACGTTTTAGTTGCACCGCAGATTGTCAAAAGAAAAGACTACTAAGAAGCAAGATCGAGGGCGGCAGCCCAGCCTTAGGATGGAATATTCGGCTTACGGTGTCTTGGGGGCAGAGCGCCTAGGGGGTTTGGGGATGTTGGGGTTATTTTAACCTTTCACATTAGTGGTTATTGGCGAGGACCATCTCGAATCAATGGAAGCAAACGAGTGCACTGCTTTCTGTGGTACGAAGATGCTCCATTTTAGAATAAAGCGGAGCAAAATGCAAACAAATGACGCCTAATTCGAAAAAGCGAAAACGGCTCTGCATTCGGATGTAAAGATGCGATGGGAGCTATCCATCAACATCTTTCAACAGGTAAGTCTGATATAGCACTCATCCAAGAACCGTACGCCTATGGCAATAAGGTGAAAGGTTTGCCAAACTCTTTAGGAACAGTTTTCACTGGAACTAGAGTAAGCAATTCTAGAACATGTATCTTTGTAAACAAGAAATTTAACTCTATTTTAATACCGGAGCTCAGCAACCGGGATTTAATCGTCATCTATATGGAGAGGAATGTAAAGGGAGCTGAAAATATATCTCTAATCATTGGCTGCGACGCGAACGCACACCACGTTGTATGGGGTAGCTACGACGTTAATGATAGAGGTGAGTCGTGATAGAGACCGAGCTCAAGATTCAAAATAGAGGAAACACTTCGACGTTTGACACGAAAGACAGAGAGGAAGTGATTGACATCACTTTATCTTCAGCTGAAATGAGCGATTTCTGGTTGGCGCGTATCGCCAAAATGGACAGCCTCAGACCATAAGTGGCTGGAGTTTGATCTAATGTCTGACGAAGTGAACCCAAAGTTGATTAGAGATCCAAGGAAGACTGACTGGGATAAATTCCTAGAAAGGCTTGAAGGAGCCGAACGGCGTGGGTACCTCCAAGTCAGAACGCAGGAAGAAATAGAGAGGACTCTAAAAGAGATGGAAGGCCATCTTTTGAGCGCTTTCGAATTTGCTTGCCCGTTGAGGAAGATATACTTTAAGAACAGCCCATTCTGGTCAAAGAGACTGTAAATGCATATACAAAAAAAAGACTGGAAAAGCTGAGAAAGAAAGTACGTCGACTATTCAACAAAGCGAAACGGAAAAAGTGCGATGAAACTATAAGCTAGCTCGTAATGAATTTAAGAGTACGGTGAGAGCCGCGAAGAGGAGGTCATTGCTCAAGTTTATTGACGAAGTCAAAAACCTGATAGCTACAGCCAATCTCAGCAAGGCCTTAGCGAAGGATCCGAATTACCCAGAAATGTTGACGAAAGAGGACGGAACATACACTAAATCTAACGATAAAGTGGTAGAAGTTCTCTTACAAGCTCATTTTCCTGGAGTAAAGCCAGCCGAAACAATCGAACCGCAACCAATTCGAACGTCGAACGTAACCGACTGGAAATTGGCGGAAACGATTGTCACGAGCAAGAGGCTTGAATGGGCCATAAACTCGTTCAAGCCATATAAGTCGCCCGGAAAGGACGGTATTTACCCAATAGTGATGCAAAAAGCTTTAAGTTTTGTAATGAAACCACTGAAGAGCATTTTGCAAGCAGTTCTGGCTATGGGCTACATACCAGAATCTTGGAGAGAGGTTTTAGTCAAGTTTATACCGAAGCCAGGTCGTGTTACTTATCACGAAGCGAGTTCGTATAGACCGATAAGCCTCACATCTTTCGTGCTAAAAACACTGAAAAGAATGTGCGATAGACACGTGCGATACGTCATTTTGAAGCCAAAGCTGTTACATGGGAACCAACATGCCTATCAGTCAGGAAAATCCGTAGACTCAGTTTTTAGGAAATTAGTTCCACTGCCAATGCCAGTACTTTTCGGGATTGTCCTTAAGCTGACAGACAAGGTGAAATACCTTGGAGTCGTTTTTGATAGGAAGTTAGACTGGAAAGAGCATGTGGAAGAGAGTACCAGAAAAGCTCTGAGGATTTTCTGGACGTGTCGCACTACGTTTGGCAAAAAGTGGGGTCTCAGGCCATCCGTTCTGTATTGGATGTATAGAGCCATAGTGAGGCCTATACTGACTTACGGATGTATGGTATGGGCAACATGGGCAGAACTAGGCGCTACGCGAAAGAAAGTCGATAGTATCCAGCGACTAGCGTGTCTGAGCATAACTGGAGTGATGACATCGACGCCGGCAGCGGCGATGGAAATACTACTCTCATTGCCACCGCTAGACCTGTTTTTAAAACAGGAAGCTGAAATGATAGCGTACAGGTTGTACAAAGGAGGAAATTGGATTGCGGAGGATCGAAATTTCGGTCACGCGAGTGTTCTCGCACGACTCAGAGAAGAGTTTAGCGAAGTAGATATGCAGGAAGACTCTATGCGAGCACGTTTCTGCTTCGAAAGGAGTTTTGAAACGTGCCGGCCAGCGAGATCTGAATGGGAACTCGGGACGCCTCCAATAGAAGCAGATGTCGTGATCTACACAGAGTGATCGAAGACAGATGAAGGAACTGGTGCAGGCGTTTTTCAGTCAGAGATAGTCGCCATCTGTGAAAGTTCAGATATGATGCAGCGAGATGGAATCAGAAATAAGAAAATTTTGATCTGTTGAGACAGTGAATCGTCTATAGAGGCACTGTCATCAGTCAACATTTCGTCGAAGTTGGTTCATCAGTGCTTCGAAGCGCTGGAAACTCTGTCAAGAGACAACGAAGTCATATTGACATGGGTACCAGGGCACACAGGGGTACAAGGAAACGATAGAGCTGACCAGTTGGCCAGAGAGGGCAGTAGTTCTGCGTTCACCGGACCAGAACCTGCTGTCAGTAGATACGCAGGTCTAATCAAGTCACTAGTGAAGACTAGGACAGGTCGGTGCCGCCAGGATAGATGGGATGCACTTTCTAGAGTTTCTAACCGGATGGAATGCCGGGAATACGAAGTTTCTGTTGAGCCTCAGCAGTAGAGAATTAAGGAAACTAGTTGGAATCTTATCAGGTCACAACAGTTTGAACTACCATCTCGGCAAGATGGGAATGACTGCAGACCCGACTTGCAGAAGCTGTGGCCTAGAGCCAGAAACGGCAAGGCATTTCAAATGCACTTGTCCGGCTTTGAAGGATCTCAGAACGAAGCTCTTAGAAGACTTCTATCTGACTCCCGAGAAACAGCTCAAGCTGAAGATAGCTGACGTGCTTTCTTTTATCACGAAAAGCAAGCGCCTAGCAGAGCCCGAAGGAGGTATTTGGAGCTTTGAAAGAATGAATTATGTTTTCAAATAAAACCAACCAACCAACCAGTGGTTATTGTTTCTGGGGAATATATGTCCTGGATGATTTTGTCCAGGTGACTGAAATGCTTTTTTTTGAAATCATTCTAAGAAGAAAAATTACATACGGGCTGTGCCCAGGTTATTATGTACGACGATATTCGTTCCAAGATCCGTTTTTTTACAGCTAGTCCCTTAGTCCTGAATCGGGTAAACTTAATCCGATTTACTTGACTCTTTTTCTACTTGAGAAGCAACATAAGGCATGACCGTATATAATAATTATAGTCCGCCGTTACAACCCGTCGGGCTCACACGCTCACATGGAGAACATTTCGTTACCGAAGTTTTTATTGCGTTAGTGGTAAATTGCACACAAACCTAGTGCCATCTATGATATGCTTGTTGCGGAAACTATTAGGGCTTAGAATGCCGGTTCGCCCCATCAATGTGTTTTACAGGCCTGCATTTTTTGGACTACATGCTTAACGTGATTTCCGAACCACGCCTAACGGTAGCTAGCATTTTTACAATTAGGATTTCTTCTGGTGCTAATAATATCTCCGTCCAAAGTCAGACTCAGATATGGGTCAGGGAAAATCGTCCACCGTATTTTCGCCCGGAATAATAATATCGTTCCTGTGATGATAATATCGTTCCCGTGACGATATTATCGCCCCATGGTATGGTAATATCGTTCTCAAGACGATATTATCCTCTAGTAGCACGATATTATCATTCTTGGAACGATATTATCGTTTCTTGGCATGATATTATCGTTCCTGTGACGATATTATCGTCCTCTGGCACGATGTTATCGTTCTTGTGACGATATTAACGTCCGCTGACACGATATTATCATTCTTGAAAAGATATTATCATCCGGTAGCACGATATTATCATTCTTGAAACGATATTATCACCCGCTGTCACGATATTATCGTTCCTCTGACGTTATTATCCTTCGCTGGCACGATATTATCATTCTTGGAACGATATTATACTCCGCTGGCACAATATTATCGTTTCTGTGACGATATTATCGTCCGCTGACGCGATATAATCATTCTTGAAACGATATTATCGTCCGCTGGCACGATATTATCATTCTTGGAACGATATTATAGTCTGCTAGCACGATATTATCGTTTCTGTGACGAGATTATCCTCCGGTGGCACGATATTATCGTTCTTGGAACGATATTATAGTCCGCTGGCATGATATTATCGTTCCTGTGACGATATTATCCTCCGGTAGCACGATTTTATTATTCTCGAAACGATATTATCGTGCGCTGGCAAGATATTATCATTTCTGAACTGATATTATCGCCCGCTGGCACGATATTATCGTTTTTGGTACGAAAATGCGGTGGGCGATTTTCCCGTTCCCTCAGATATTTTTACACATAATTCTTCGAATATGGGTGACGTCATATTTGTCATTCTTCTATGTACAATTCGTTGCGGCATCAAATTCTCAACTACCCAAATTATGAAGCCTGGGTGTGCCTAGGAACGTTAATTGCATGCTATACATTGAAAACAAAAATCAGAATTTGTCACCACCAGGATTGAATCCGGATATTCTTGGTAGAAAGCAGGTACGTTACCACTGAGCTAATCCGTTCCCAGAATTGTCCATATAAGAAACAAATTTTAGAGCCGAGGTGTCTTAAGTGGAGGGTTCCTATTTTTTGATCGAGGTGGGAGGGGGGATGCATCTATTATCGTCTAGAGGTGACGAATCAGCAATAAAAAAAATGTCCGTCTGTCTGTCCGTCCGTCTCCACTTTTTTTCACAAACGGCTGAACCCATCAACCTAATGATGAGCAAAATTGGCCAATTAGTTCCGGAGATATGGTTGAAAAAGTGGAGGTCGGACATGAAATTTTCGAGGGTCGATGAAACTTTTTCGCAAATATCTCAGCAAGTATAGCACGGAAATTCCTCATTTTGGTTTCTTTTTCAAATTGAATTTCTTGGCCATATACGAAAACAGTTTTTCGTCTTATTTCCTTAACTATGCAATATGGAGATTTACTATCAAAGGCAAAGTTGTAGAGAATTAAATTTAAGCGAACAAGGGTTTCAGGGTTTTGGGGATTATGGCCCAATTCTCGTATATGACCACTTCTAGAATTAAGAGGGATGACCCATATCTTTAGAACTATAATAGGTAGAAAGTTGCTTCCAAAAGCAAAGTTGTAGAGAATGACATTTTAGAGAACACGTGTTTCAGGGCTTTAGGGGAAAATGGCCCAGTCCTTGAGTAACCTTGAGTAATTTCTATCGATCTTTGAAATTCTTACAGATATAAAAGAACAGAAAACGTTGGATTGTTTGCTTATTTGTATATTTAGATACGTTCGAGTCTCTTTGGCACATCTATTCTGTTTGCTACATCTGTTCTGATACGTTCGGGTCTTTGGTTATGTTTTTAGTTTAAATTTCCAGAAAGCTTTCTACTGTAATTAGACTTGATAGAACATAGAGATTAGAGGAGGAATTCCATCGAAACGCGTTTCTTTACATTAGCAATAAATTTAAAATCTTAATGACGTTTCTTTTTAATAAAAAATTACAAGTTGTGGCATGCCATCGACTTCGACGTTGATCATAAATTTCAACTCGCCGCATGATGTCCTCCCCAACACCCCCATTTTTCTTTGTGAAATTACTTTTTTCCGTGAAGGTGATTGCACCCAACCTCTACCATTGGAGCCGCTTAGAAGTCTCATTAGCGAACCCAACCTTTTATAAAAGGTAATAAAGGTATTGGGGTAACGGAACGAATTCTAAAATAACCCGTTGATACAATCAATTACCGTCCGAAAAACGCGTTGTATGATAGAAAACATTTTGTGCATTCCACACTATTTTAATCTAAACAAAGTAGAACAAATTGCATGACCATAATTTATAACCCTTAAATATCAATTTCTAATCATTTTTTTTAAATATTTCTGATTATGATCTTACCATCTAACTTACACCTTTGTCTGTTATTTTAACTTTTTCCATTTGTGTCTTCCCTACCACGGCTTCTGCGAACCATATCATTAATCTTGTTTATTTTACGTATTATAAATTATACGTAAATATACTTTGTTGTTTATGAGACCCTTCAAAATGTGTGAAACAGTAACATTTTTCAAGATGTTCATGATAAATGTTTTGGAAAATAGATCTCACTATACGAAACAAAAAAGGTTGCAACTAACTATGCGCTGTACACTTTCAAAGTGTAGTTACATACTCACAGACTCACTTTAATGTCCTGTTACGACGACAAAGGAATTCTTTTCTCCTGAGAAACGCTAACATTGTGAAAAATATTTTAGTGCAAAAAGCCGCTAAGAGCACAACCGATAAAAACGACGTTTTTCCAAAAGGCTGTGGTGGTTAAAAAGGCCTCTGTTTGTTGCAATTTTACTCCATGAAAATGTTCTACGAGACTATGAAATAAGGAGTTCACGCAGTAGACCGGTCCTTTGTCTAGCGCATGAACTTCTTATGTCACCGCCGTGTAGAACATTTTCATGAAGAAAAATTGCAACAAGTAGAGGTCTGCATATCAAGCCGGGCAGCCTGGAGCCAAAAAATTTTCTATGGTAATGTTAGAGTGGGGAACGAGGACATTACTATGCACAATGTTCCAACTCGGCACCAGGCTGCCTACTTGGGAAGTTTACGTAGCCATAAAGAACGCAGCCTCGTGCCGAAAATCTGTTAACTTCATCTTAACGGCAGTAACAAATACTATACGTGATCGATGATGTCTGGTCCCGAGTTGAAATTTATGTGACGCATAGTATTCGTTACTGCCGTTACAATGAGTTTAACTGATTTTCGGCACCAGGCTGCCTTCTTAAAGGCTACTCATACTTTTCAAGTACGCAGCCTGGTGCCGAGTCGGGACCTAGTGCACATTAATGTACTCGTTTCGAAATCCAACATTACCATAGGAATTTTTTTGGCACAAGCTGCCTTCTGAAATCGACCAGTGCAACCCCACCTTTAAAAAAATTGTCAAGGCAGTCTGGTGCTGATCATCTGTTTTTACCAGAGTATAGGCAGTAGTAAGATCTTTACGTCATGATGCGTCACAGACATTAAAGTATTGAAACGAATCCCCCGAGGCTCACGGATTTCAGCGGCGAACAGCTTAGCGGAACTGATTGATGAATGTCTGGCAAGCCCATCAACGAACGAAAAATGGATGAACCTCCTGAAGTTTGCTCACACATCTCTCCAAGTTCCGGATAAAATTCGAAATGTTTCACTGACAACTTTAGTGAAACGGAACATTGCAAAACCTACATTAGCCTTTGGTAAACGTGCTAAGAACAAAACCCCCATATCGATGTCTAAGAGGATCGAATTCAAGATCGCTGAAGGAAATGTGAAAGGAGCAGTAAAAATTCTTTCGTCCACGGAAACGTTGGCACCACAAAATCAAGAAACGTTACACAAACTTCGACTCAAGCACCCACCACCGTCAAAACCATTAAATCTCCCAGATCCACCAGAGAAACAAGCTGAACATTTGACTGTATCTGAAAAGGACGTGATTCGAAACATTCTCAGTTTTCCTAATGGGTCAGCAGCTGCAGTAGATGGTATTTTGCCACAGCACTTGAAGGACTTAACAGCGCCATATACCGGAGAAGCAGGAATGAAGCTCATAAGATCTCTCACGAAATTGAGTAATTTCATGCTGTGTGGAAAAATGCCAAATAAACTCAGTGCGATAATGTACGGAGCATCGCTGTGCGCACTAATAAAGGAGGACGGGGGAATTCGTCCAATCGCAGTTGGAAACACATACCGTCGTTTAACTGCGAAAATGGCTAGTGCTTCTGTGCGATCAGATATGTCGGCGAAATTTGCTCCGCGACAAATTGGTTTCGGCACGAAAGGTGGCTGTGAGGCAGAGCCCACGCGACGAGAACATTCGTCAATAAGAATTGAAAAGGAGGTTCAGTGGTGTTGAAAATAGACTTTCGCAATGCTTTCAACGAGCTAGATAGGGATAAATTTCTGAAGGAAATGAAGGACAATTGCCGAGGAATCTATCCATTTCTCTGGCAGTGCTACGCATCATCCTCACTGCTATTCTTCGGAGAAGACACTATTTGGTCACAAAATGGGGCGCAACAGGGAGATCCTTGTGGACCACTTCTATTTTGTTCGACTATATACGCAGTGGTGACAGCCCTCGTATCGGAATTCATCGTTTTCTACTTAGACGACGGAACCATCGCAGGGAATCATGAAAGTGTGCTCCGGGACTTCGAAACGGTGATGAAAGAGTGTGAGAAAGTCGGTTTGTCGATCAACCCGACCAAATGCGAACTTTATTTCTGTTCTGAAGTAGATGCGGAAGTAGTCAACAGTTTTGACAGAATATCACCGGGGATAATCATTGTAAATGAACTAACTCTTCTTGGCGCACCAATTACCGACAATGCATTCGTCAAGGTATTCAGGAAAAAATTGGACCAAATGAAACTGCTATTCGGAAGATTGTCGAGCCTGGACAATTACCAAATTGCCTACTATCTTTTAAAAAACTGTTTATCGATCCCCAAACTGGTCTTCATGCTACGGACATCTCCAACATGGAACAACATCGATCTGATTGAAGAAATAGACATGAGCATCAAGTCCACATTGGAGACATTAACGAATTCCGAACTGAACCGAGATCAATGGATATTGTCATCATTGCCCGTGCGCTGTGGAGGTCTCGGAGTACGAAGAGTGCAGGATATGGCCTTGCCATCCTTTCTATCTTCAATGAATGGATTGTCATCAATGGTCAGTATTATATTACAAGAACCATCGCTTACCATTGTAGACATTGCCGATTACACGGATGGAATCGACGCATGGCAACGAATGAATCCCGGAACCAATCAACCAACACATCCGCAATTGCAAAAACAGTGGGATGTCATCCAAATTGACAGACTATTCCACGAGATCCGACCCGACCGTGCAGAGGAAGTAGCCAGAATCTTGTCAATTCAAAAACCAGAGTCGGGCGCGTGGCTCAATGTTCTTCCGTCACGAAACCTCGGTACATTGCTGGAAAATAACGCTTTCCGAATAATGGTCGGCCTTCGCTTAGGGACTGACATTTGTACACCACACAAGTGCGTCTGCGGCTGTATGGTGACGAGCAAAGGAAAACACGGACTTAAGTGCAAAAAAAGTGCGGGAAGGTGGTCTAGGCATTCCGAGCTGAACAATATCATAAAACGGGCGCTCATTACAGTCGACATACCAGCCAGAATGGAGCCACCGGTCCTATTTCGAAAAGACGGAAAACGTGTCGATGGAATCAGTTTGATTCCCTGGAACCGTGGAAGAACGCTAGTGTGGGATGCCACCTGCACGGACACTTTCGCTGCCAGCAACCTCAAATACAGTACACAAATAGCCGGGAAGTCAGCAGAAGAAAAAGCCAAACGGAAGGAAACGAAATATAGGACGCTGATCGAAAGAAATTATCATTTCGTACCATTTGCAGTAGAAACGATGGGACCATGGTGTGATGATGCAAAGAAATTTTTTGACGAATTGGGAAAGATGATCGCGCTTAAGACAGACGAGCCAAGATCAAAATCCTTTCTCATGCAACGCATAAGTATGGCCATACAAGAAGGCAATGCGGCAGCTGTGATGGGATGTTTCGAACCCGATGACAAAATGAAGGAAGTATTTTATCTGTGATTCTTTGTAATTCTTCATATTTTTGTTCTAATGCTGCAGTAAATTTTACAACAATTCAGCTGATTTTGGTAAATTTATGAATGAAATCAGCTGATTTTTTTGCAATGACGTTCACGTTGAATTCACGTTGAATATTACTTGTAAAAATCAAAACAAAAGACTGTCACGCCTTGGACGCATCGAACTCACTCTTGCCTCCACGTTGCCAAAAAGAGGCTGCCTTCTTTATTCCCAGCTTTAGGTCCGAAGTATGCAGCCTCGTGCCGACTTCGATGGCGTTACTAACTATTAACCTTGCTCCTCCTTCCAGTCAGGCGTAGCTACAGGCTGCCTAAATCTAACAAGGTTTTACCTTTCTTCTGTAAAACCTTGTCAGACCATGGTAGCCTGGTGCTGAAATTCTGACTACGCCTAAATGGACGACGAAGCGAAGTTAATAGTTAGTAACACCATGGAAGTCGGAATCAGGCTGCGTACTTGAGACACAAAGCTGGTAATAAAGAAGGCAACCTGGTGCTGAACATCTGTTTTTGCCAAAGTGGAGGCAATTGTGAGTTCTATACGTCAAGCAAAAACAAATTTACAAACCGCGTTTAAAACCGAATAAAGTAACTCAGAAGAATACCTATAAGGAAGCCTATGAATGACCCTCAGAGCAGACCTCCGTTTTCTTTCAAGATTTTCCATTAGACATTTGCAGAACCACACGTACCTATACAGTACGATA
Source organism: Pseudolycoriella hygida (assembly GCA_029228625.1). Classification (NCBI taxonomy): domain Eukaryota; kingdom Metazoa; phylum Arthropoda; class Insecta; order Diptera; family Sciaridae; genus Pseudolycoriella; species Pseudolycoriella hygida. Next base: position 113,167,212 of record CM055404.1, on the reverse strand, counting down.
GACGTGAATGTATCAGTGAATGATACTTTAGGGACTTTAGGATCTTAGAAGGCAGGACCCAACGTAACCTTCGCAATACACCAATTTGCCCAGAGATTAACTAAGTGATGTGAAAGTTCCAACTTAGATGCTGGTCCAAAATCACCCCAAGATATTTACTGGAGTTCACGGGTTTGATTTCAATGCCATTCAATTCAATTTTCAATGAAGAGTCAATTACTACACGCCTGGCCCTAAAATGAACAACGTTTTTAAATTTACCCTGAGCCTATTGACACAAAAAAATTCCGTTATTAACTGTCACTGTTCACATCCTCCACATTGTTGGCAAAGTAAATGGAAGAGAAGAAAATGTTAGAATCATCTGCAAACAGGTACAGCTGCGATTTCAATTGAAGAAGATAGATATCATTAATAAAAACCAAAAATAGGAGAGGTCCCATTACACTCCCCTGAGGAACTCCTAAAGTCTGCCTGTCGGAAAACCTTTTTGCTCATGGAATCATACATATAGAGGCCAGATCGAGGGTTATTGCTCGAGGTCTGTCCTAATATTGGACGGGGACCTTAACTAATTTCCGATATATTATAGAGGACTTTGAAGAGGACTAGCCTGGGGCTAGTTTTAAAATCTATTCTTCGGAATGGTTTTCCACATTTCCTTAGGATTTGATAAGAGAAATACTGGGGAATGTCTTAACTTATCTTTTCATCATTTTAGCTAACTAGCTACATAAATCTAAGTTCTACAATTTTTTGGATTCGGAATTGGCTCATAATCTGACTCATCGAAGTGTCGCACAGCTCTATTTCGGACCTACCACCGACTGTCACCCATCACTTTTATCAGCAGTAATTCGCCATTAATATCCATTAAATTCACTTTCCTTTCTCTTGTTGGCCAAGTAACGAGTACTTCCCTCGATCCAACATAATGCCAATTCAACGACATCCATCTCAACGTTTATAGCTCAATTTTACTGATTAAAATTCATTTCCATATCAATGCTGCGAAAATGTCGGAAACCAAATAAATTTCACTTTAAAACTAAAGTCGGTAAAATATTTAGATTTGTTTTCTAAGAATTTCTATATACTTGTCTCATTTTTTTGTAATTCCGGTTCGAAATGCAAAGCCTTTTCGCCAAATCTATTGTGTGTGATCGGATGCAAGAGGAAACATTTCTTCTCTAATATTTGCTCATAAAAAAGCTCTCTATCTTTTCGGAATTTATGGAACTAATGATTTTCGATCGTAAAATAGAATATGGCATGCAAAACAAATAGCGATTCTAGGTCGAGAAAATATAAAACAGAAAATCCATACATGCAGATTTTGCAGTAAATTGAAAAAGTTAGATAAAATCTAGAAAAAAAAGCATTTGTTCACACAGACCCGTACGAATGCTAAATGTCACAACTTCTGTCTCTAACTTTTTGTATTATTTTTCATGTTAGTACGAGGCAGACATGAGAGCCGATTGAAAAGTGAAGACGGCCGCTAGCCGAAAAATTACAATCGTGTTGGCGGCGGCTATGCCGACTTAAAACGGCGGCTATGCCGACTTAAAACGGCGGCTGGGTACATTTTTAAAATTGTTAAAATCAAACCAAAAATCAAGAAAATTCAAAAATTTTTAATGTATAATGTTAAATGAGAGTAGAGATCAAATATTCAGAAATTTGAGTTGTGTTGCGGTATCCCTAGTTGGAAGGCGTGGTGCACTTCATGCGTTTGTAGCTCAGTACGTTAATAGTACTAGAATAATAATAGAATAGTAATAGAACGAACGAAGTTTGAATTTTTAGTAATAACACATACCTTGCACCGTTTACTATAGTGTCATAAAATATATCCACTCGTGAAAACTGCTCAAAATTCATTTAAAGAATCCGGAACGAAGAAAGTCGTGAAATATCGCCAAAGTCAAATCTCAAAAAAAAAGAAAATGAGCGATACTTCACAAAATGGCGATATTTCACACTTTGGCGATTTTTCTTGGGGATTTAACGCACCAGCCAAGAATGATTGAACCCAAAAAATCGCGAAAATGTAAAATAACGCTAATAAAAATCGCCAAATAGTGAAGAAACGCCAAAGTGTCAACCAAGTCGCATTACAAGGCTAATTCGAAGTTGCAGACAAAAAAAACGGGCAAAGTCGAAGTAGCAGGCTCGCCGTGTTTGGTCGGCGGATCTCCGCTTCCCTTCGGGGCCGACGGGGTCTCGTTACGCGAGACCGGCCCGCCTGGACTTGTTGATAGTTACCGTTATCGTCGGCCTCGGAACAAAGCCCGCCGACCAAACACGGAGAGGTTGCCGTTCCGACTTCGGCCGATTTTTTTGTCTTTTCATCAGTTTTTGATGGTGTATTAAATCGCCAAAGTATAAAATATCGCCAGAAATAAGGAATTGCATTTGTCGGTGTTATATCGACTTTCTTGGTGATATGGCGACTTTCTTGGTGATAATTCACATTTTGGCGATTTGACTTTGGCGATATTTCACGATTATCGAACGAAGTATGAATTGTTGAATAATCCCTTAAACTTCTTGGCATAAGTGACGTATCATGGGCGCGCGGTAGCGATGCGCCCGTGATGCAAGTCCCCATACGAACAAAAAATTCAGAAAAATTTTTTCGTAGACTTCGGAACTATGATCCTCTCATTCTTCGATGGCACGTATGTATGAAAGAGATAAAAGGATGGTCATGTTCACCTTCATATGAAAAACCCGGTATATACAGTTAAGTTTTGACTTCCCCCTTGCGGCGGCGACTCAAAAAAAAACTTTTGATATGTTGTAGAGAAAGTTGAGAGGATCATTTTCGCCCATGGAAGTAGTAGCCGCCGCGCTTCGGTTTGGCGGCGACGGTGGCTCAAAAAAACTTTTGATATGTTGTAGAGGAAGTTGAGGGGATCATTTTCGCCCATGGAAATAGTAGCCGCCGCGCTTCGGTTTGGCGGCGGCGGCGACTCAATAAAAAATTTTGATATGTTGTAGAGAAAGTTGAGAGGATCATTTTCGCCTATGGAAGTACACAAAAATTGGCGTTAGGCCTTGTGAATAATACAAGGTCTCTAGTATTTTAACTGGTAGAACATGACGCAATTTACGCAGAATACCAATTTGTCCAGAGATTTTCGAACAGAGTTCTGTAATATGAAAATTCCAACTTAAATGCTTGTCCAATATCACTCCCAGATACATCGCAGAATCCACAGGCCTAATCTCCACACCATCAACTATAACTTTTAACGACGTATCAATTTTCGTTGTTGGGGATCTGAAGTGAACAACATTACTTTTACATAGGTTCAACGTGAGTTTATTAGCTTCGAAATATTTGAAAAACTTTGTCCGAACGCTCTAATTGGAGCCTCCCGGTCAACGGACAACATAAATTGGCACAAGACCTTCGGTCGCAACGCAGACCATCGCCACTTCTGAAGTCTCCCAGTCATCCAAACAAGATCAGTCAATTTGCTCGTGATATTTACCAACGCGTTAGCTTCACAAGTAGCATTTTTGATTACAAGAATTGTTGTGTTTACTTTTCTGTATAGTTCCCAGAACCATTGGAATTAATTACTAATTATAAAAGTCAAAACTTTGTCTGTTTGTCTGTCTGTTTGTGAATTTTCGGTCACAAATTTCCAGCGTGAACCAACATACGTCCAACCTGCTTGAAGAGTTCCGAGGAACTGAAGCAAAGTGTCGTTTTGCATTGCCTTATATGATTCAAAAAAAGGCAATGCAAAAGAAGATTCCCATGTGAACAACATACGTCCGTCCTGCTTGACGAGTCCAAAGGTACTGAATTAAAATGCGGTTTTGCATTTCCTTTTATAGCAAAAAAACCATTATGCTACCTATATTTCAATTGAAATGTAATTGATGTAATTTTAAAATTTTTTTTTGGTTCTTTTGGACAGTTGGTTTCTTCGGGAAAGTTGTTGATATTGATGAGTAGAATCTTTATGAATCCTAGGAAAATGGCTGCCACCTGTCAAAGTGACGTCATCTTGGATTTTTTGCTTTTAAAAGTATTTGTGAAGGTATGGGAGGCAGATCATTGGTTTCTTCGGCAAAGTCTCAGAGTTTTTTTAGTAGAAGTCACCAGCATTGGTGAAAATATCGGGCAGTTGGACACGGGGTCAATTTTTATGGTTTTAAAATTATTTTCGAATGTATGGGAGCTAGACGATAGGTTTCTTTGGCAAAGTCTCAAGAGTTTTGTTAGTAAGAAGTCACCAGTATTGGTGAAAATGTCGGGCAGTTGGGCATTGGGTCAATTTTTATGCTTTTGAAAGTATCTGGAAAGGTATGAAAGACAGACAGACAGAAACAGTCTCTGTGTTTTGTGAGTAGAAGTCACAAGTATTGGTGAAAATGTCGAGCAGTTGGGCATTGGGTCAATTGTTATGCTTTTGAAAGTATCTGGAAAGGTATGAGAGCCAGAGCATTGGTTTCTTTGGCAAAGTCTCAGAGTTTTGTGAGTAAAAGTCACCAGTATTGATGAAAATGTCGGGCAGTTGGGCATTGGGTCAATTTTTATGCTTTTGAAAGTATCTGGAAAGGTATGAAAGACAGACAGACAGAAACAGTCTCAGTGTTTTGTGAGTAGAAGTCACAAGTATTGGTGAAAATGTCGAGCAGTTGGGCATTGGGTCAATTGTTATGCTTTTGAAAGTATCTGGAAAGGTATGAGAGCCAGAGCATTGGTTTCTTTGGCAAAGTCTCAAAGTTTTGTGAGTAGAAGTCACCAGTATTGGTGAAAATGTCGGGCAGTTGGGCATTGGGTCAATTTTTATGCTTTTGAAAGTATCTGGAAAGGTATGAAAGACAGACAGACAGAAACAGTCTCTGTGTTTTGTGAGTAGAAGTCACAAGTATTGGTGAAAATGTCGAGCAGTTGGGCATTGGGTCAATTGTTATGCTTTTGAAAGTATCTGGAAAGGTATGAGAGCCAGAGCATTGGTTTCTTTGGCAAAGTCTCAGAGTTTTGTGAGTAAAAGTCACCAGTATTGATGAAAATGTCGGGCAGTTGGGCATTGGGTCAATTTTTATGCTTTTGAAAGTATCTGGAAAGGTATGAAAGACAGACAGACAGAAACAGTCTCAGTGTTTTGTGAGTAGAAGTCACCAGTATTGGTGAAAATGTCGGGCAGTTGGGCATTGGGTCAATTTTTATGCTTTTAAAATTATTTTCGAATGTATGGGAGTTAGACGATAGGTTTCTTTTGCAAAGTCTCAGAGTTTTGTGGGTAGCTCGAGGGAAGAAGCAGTAAGGGGGTAACCGGTTGTATGGGGAAATGGTAGTACGGGGCAAACAGTAATGAGGAGAAAATGGTAGTACGGGAGAAACGGTTGTACGGGAGAAACGGTTGTACGGGAAACAGCAGTACGGTGGAAACGATTTTACGGGGAAAACTGTAGTGCGGGGGAAACGGTTGTGCGGGGAAATAGTAGCACGATGATAACGTTTGTGCGGGGAAATGGTAGTAGGGGAATATGTTAGTACGGTGAAATGGAGTACGGGGAAAACAGAAGTGAGGAGAAAATTGTAGGACGGGAGAAACGGTTGTACGAGGAAATAGTAGAACGGTGATAACGTTTGTACGGGGAAATGGTAGTACGGGGAAAATGTTAGTATGGGGAAATGGTAGAACGGTGAAATGGTAGTACGGGGAAAACTGTAGTGAGGAGGAAATTGTAGGACGGGAGAAACGGTTGTACGGGGAAACCGTAGCACGATGATAACGTTAGTACGGGGAAACGGTAGTATGGAGAAAATTGTAGTACGGGGAAAAGTGTTGCATGGTGGAAACGGTAGTAAGGGTGAAACGGTAGCACGGAAAAAAGGTTGTACAGACGTAATGATAGTATACAGCAAACGGTAGTTCGGCAAAACGGTTTTGCGGGAAAATGGTAGTACGGGCGAAAACCAGACTTGCGTAAGCTTATGGTAACTACTAAAATACTACTAAATCCATTTCTTATTCATATAAATCTAACTTTGCACACCCTTGCATACATTTTAGTATTAATGTCGCAAATCTCCGACCTAGCGGACAAGAATGCTTAATTTCCGCGTAGCCCCAAGGGGCGGGGGTAATTACTAGTAAATAAAATAATTAGAAAATTTTAGCTCATGAAGCCATATGTCTCAGCAGGGCCTCTTTTTGGAAAATCGTATTTCCTTAAATTTCCAATAATAGGACCTGGGTCTCACTGTCTCAAGTCGTACATTTTTGAGATAAAATTTGTATCTTGGATTAATTACGGTAAAGTACGAGTCTTAGCTTATGTTTCTTCTAATTTTTGCAAAACAAGCCATGGGCGAGTGGAACGTTCACAATGTGGTTCTGCAGTAGAGAGGCTGGTGTCAAAAAATGACGTATTTGAAACTTAACATAATAGCCAGTACTTAACGGCGCAATACTTTTCAATTTGACACCACGCTGCCGTATATGTGCCCTTGAACTATTGGCATTGACGCACTAAATTTCAATTCGATACCAGGCTGCCGCTGCCACTAACATTTAAACGAACATAGCTCAAGAACGCAGCCTGGTGAAAATGAAAATTGGTGCGTTGTAAAGGATTCTTCAATGCCATCATAGTGATATGCTTCACTTTTTGACACTAGGCTACCTACTTTGTGCCGTCGAACCACGGCAAAGTACGCAGCGTGGTGTCAAATTGAAAATTATTTTCCCACAAAGTACTTGCTATTGGCTCTAACATTTCCTAACATCACTTCTGCGCACTTGGCTCCCCGGCTTCCACTTGTTGCAACTTTCTGAAGGCTGCGTACTTCAGATTCAAGATCCAGTAGTTTCATATACTGGAGGAAAAAAGAATCTAGTGAAGAAAGAACTAGAATTTCTGCATGTTTCAGAGGGGGCTAGAACCGAATGTCCAAAAAAAAAATATCCCCTACCAAAATATCCCCTACCAAAATATCCCCAGACAAAATAACCGGACATAATAACCACAATTTTTCCATTAAAAAAAAGGGCAAAATATCCCCGAACAAACTATCCCTTAGACAAAATATCCACACTCAAAAAATTAAGAACATTCAATGTGAAGTGCACTTAGCGCCGCAGGCCTGAAATAAACAACAAAAAACAAAAAAGCGGGATCGAGGGGCGGCAGGGGGTTTGGGGCAGCGCCCCATTTACGTAAGGCCGCCTGCAAGGCTCACAAAAGCCTGAAACATTGCAGTCATTGTCTTTGCCTTTCATTTGAGAAAAATATTTTCTGGTCTACTTCATTCGGGATACCAAGAAGTTCGATTCGATGAAATTTCAATAACGTTCATACTCATTGAGCGTTCATACTTCGTATGGGTCTAAAAAATATTTGTCTATTGAACCATATACGGGAGAACATTATGACTGCGGAAGCTTAGTGTGTATTTGAATTACAATTATATGATTGCATGGAACGTGTATAATTTTAAGATTATCTGGGCTGGGTGTCTATAAAATGCGATATGAGCATTGTGTACAAAGTGTAGAGACTATCAATTCTATTACGTTTGCAGAATACTATGCCCTCATGATTTCGTTCCGATGCAATAAAACGTCAATGTGAAATGTAAAAGAAGATGAACAGCCTATGCGAATCGTACCGTTTTTCCCTTTTATCTTCATTCCTATTAACCGAAGATTTTCTTCCAGCAATTTATTCGGATTGGTGAACATGACGATGTACATAGAACATGAGTGTATCATGTTCCATAATATTGCTGGAAATTTATGGCCGCGAGTCTCAAAGGCAACCAATATTAGATGGTCAAATAACCAAATACGAAACAAAAGTGTTAATGAAAAATTTAAATTCAATTGCGTTTGCACATCGAACCGATGCATTCAATTTCATCGTGTAAAAACTTTGTATGAGATTAACGCGTTGTTTGTATCGAACGGAACCGTTCGATAATATTAATTTACGCTTAATCCGATATGTGTAATGTAAGCGTCCACCAATGGTCAATCTATGCGTTAACGGAACGCTATTGAAAGCAATTTAAAATAAGCTTTTAAATGAAACGATAAATAATGAAGGTTTTACAAAATGTTTCAACAAAAGCTAGCTTTCATCCAAAATAGAGATACGTTGCCAATGCAAAAATTATTCATTTGTAAGACCATGTCTCACTAATCTGATATACAACCACGCATAAAAACCTTAATTCTGTTGTTATGACCACCTCCCTGGATTCTCTTTTAGCATTTAGCGCTAGTCATGATTTGCTTCGCTTATACATAAGTCTGATTTAGAGCCGGCGGGTAAGAATATTTCGTCGGCGGCGGACGCAAAATTTTTAAATGACGGCGGCGGTTCAATTGGCTGAGTATAACTTTACTTTTTAAAAAACATCGGCTGCGGCGGCATACTTTTTTGTTCGAATTTCGACCGGCTGAAAAAAGTTAAGTGAAGAATTTAAGTTATTTTGAAGTGAAGTGAAGAACATGCTCGAGGCCCTTCAGTCCGATTTACTCCTTCATCGGCAGACCATGTCTTAACTACGCAGCAATTGTATGGTAGCTAAGACGCAATCTCACTACTATGGACGAATGAGCGAGAGTGAATAAGCTTAAGCTTAATGCCATTACGACTAAAGCGATGGTGTTTTCAACGAGTAATTGGGCGAGGAATAACCTGCTCGGATGGGAGTGTCAAGACCAGCTCTCGTTGGTTTAACGGATGCCATGAGCACTACTCAATATAGAACTATTACAGACTATTGAGACTAAAATTATCTAACTCACTCATATTATCACCCAATAACCACTAAAAAATCTCGACTAAAATAACAAAACACTCCACTAAATTTGAAATGATTTGAAATGCCGTGTGAAAAAGCATTTTGAATCAGATTTACTACTCGTAACGAACGGTTTGTCATGAGTTCAGCTATTCCTGGTAGACCCGTGCGCTGCCGCTGAAAAAAGTGTTTAAAAAACGCGCCGCCGCCGCCGAAGTGTTTTTAAACGTGCGCTGATTTGCGCCGGTGGCAGGACATTTCTCCGCCGCAAATAACGCCCGGGCGTTAATAACACCCAGGGCGTTGTTAACGCCCGCCCGGGTGTTATTAACGCCCGCACTCCGGGTGCTAATAACGCCCGGGGTGTTAATAATGCCCGCACTCCGGGCGCTAATAACGCCCGGGGTGTTATTAACGTCCGCACTCCGGGCGCTAATAACGCCCGGGGTGTTATTAACGCCCGCACTCCGGGCGCTAATAACGCCCGGGGTGTTATTCACGCCCGCACTCCGGGCGCTAATAACGCCCGGGGTGTTATTAAAGCCCGCACTCCGGGCGCTAATAACGCCTGGGGTGTTATTAACGCCCGGGGTGTTATTAACGCCCGCACTACGGGCGCTTATAACGCCCGGAGTGTTATTAACGCCCGCACTACGGGCGCTAATAACGCCCGGGGTGTTATAAACGCTCGCACGCCGGGCGTTAATAACGCCCAGCTGAATAATTGGATAAACGCTACAAAATGGCGCTTTAACAAATAACCTTAATTATAGAGCATGTAACTAGAAGAAGTTGACTAAGGGGAAAATTTTCCTTATACAGAATGTAACTAGAAGGAGTTGACTACAGGAAAATCTTCCTTATACAGAATTTCACTAGAAGGAGTTGAGTAAGAGGAACATTTTCCTTATACAGAATGTCACTAGAAGGAGTTGACTAGAGGAAAGTCTTCCTTGTACAGAATGTCACTAGAAGGAGTTTAGTAAAAGGAACATTTTCCTTATACAGAATGTCACCAGAAAGAGTTGACTAAGGGGAAAGTACAGAACGTCACTGGAAGGGATTGATTAGGAGAATCATACAGAATGCCACTTGATGGAAGAATTTTTTTCTGTGCTCTTTTATTTTTAAAAAATTTGTCAATAAAAATCAAAAAATTACATGAAAACTTTATGAAAGTCATTGAGCACTACGATTTTGAAATTTAAAAATTTGAGTAAAAGGGATGAATAAAAACAATACAGAACGAGATGTGTACATTGAAATGTCCTAAGCTTCTGAATTTAAATAACTTCCAATTTATTCTTGAAGCTCAATAGTGACCGTGTATGGAATTATATAGCTGGGCGTTATTAACACCCGGCGTGCGGGCGTTAATAACGCCCCGGGCGTTATTAGCGCCCGGAGTGCGGGCGTTATTAACTCCCCGGGCGTTATTAGCGCCCGGAGTGCGGGCGTTAATAACACCCCAAGCGTTGTTAGCGCCCGGAGTGCGGGCGTTATTAACACCCCGGGCGTTATTAGCGCCCGGAGTGGGGGCGTTATTAACGCCCGGGCGGGCGTTATTGGCGCCTCGGGCGTTAATAACGCCCCGGGCGTTATTTGCGGCGGAGAAATGTCACGTCACCTTTGCGCCGCCGCTGAAGAAGAAATATGTCGAAATTTTTATAGTTGATAATTACACTGTTTATATTGAAATAAAAGATAAATATAGACCGAAAACAGCTAGAGAACCTCAGATTTGTCAACAAAGGCAGCAACAAAAACGATAACGATAAATATGTGAGGGACAAGTTTCGAAAACCATTTGAGTGCCTTGCAAAAGTTTATGTTGCCACCTTTGTTGGCAAATCTGAAGTTCTCAAATAATAAGATTTAAAACTTCTTTAATTGAGATCGAGTAGGCGATTCAAATATGTTGGTCGTATCTCGTTTAAATACGCTACCGGGACTGCTATATCACGAATCAGCGTAGGAACTGACGACACAATGTGTTTTTTTTATGTTTTGCCACACGTTGCAACTCAGATATCGTGTCAAGGTGCAAAACGACATGTCACATGTGTTTGCTGTTAAAGCAGGGAGCTAGGGAGACGCGCTATCCTGCTTACTCTTTAACTTGGCTTTGGAAATCGCAATGAGACGTGTTGGTATCCAAATCAGCAAAACACTTGTGAATGGAACAGTTCAAGTTCTGGGCTTTGCAGACGACTTGGACGTCGCCAGTCGTACACATGCAGCAGCAGTTGACACTTTCACAAATCTGAAAATCCAAGCTGAGAAGATGGGTTTGATGATAACCGAGTCTAAAACCAAGTACATGAAGACCGAGCCGAATCCGATAGCCAACCAACAAGGAGACACAATGTGCATTGGAGAGTTCAACCTCGAGGTAGTGGATAAGTTCATTTATCTTGGAGCGCTGATACGGTGAGATGGTGATGATACACCTGAAATTCACAGACGCAATTAAACATCTACGCTCAAAGTTAATATCGAAGAAAACGAAGTGCCATATTTACAAAACACTTATCCGTCCAGTATTGATCTACGGATGCGAATCTTGGGCGATGAAAAAAAGTAATGAACAGTTGCTCCTAAAGTTTGAGCGCATGGTGGCGGGGAGGTGGCGACGGCGATATAACTTTGAATTGGAACGTGATTTTGGCGAGCCGGATATAATGGCGATGGTGAAAGTCCAAGGTTAAGGTGGGCGGAGCATTTAGCACGTATGGATAAAAACAGAGCCCCCTCAAAATTATTCCGTAACGATCCAGAAGGGCGAAGAGGAGTTGGTCGTTCAAAACTTCGATGGATAGATGGCGTCGGACAAGATCTTCGCTCGCTCGGAATAAGAAACTTGCAATACGAGGCGCACGACAGGCAGCGTTGGATCGGAATTCTCCAGCAGGCCAAGGCCCACAAGTGGCTGTAGTGCCGAAAAAGTAAAGTAAAGGAAGTCACCGATTCTACTAACAAAACTCTAAGACTTTGTTGAAGAAACCTCAACCACGAAGAATCCGAAGATCTAACATAAACCAAACAATATTTACAAAGAAAACCAATACGGCACATCATTTCGTTCCATACAAATAAAAAAAAATATTTGAATACGCCACTTAATAAACACCACATAAAATTTTTATTGTAACACACAACAGAACGCGTGTTAGTAAATATTGCATTGCCCCTCCTACATTGCGAATATTAATGAATGAAGCCACGTGCATAAAATAGTTTTTTCGTTTATTCCATTTCACATTTACACATACACACATAAACATATATATTCTCCCTGAAGTTGAACAAATTTCTCATATGAAAAATTTGCAAAAGCGTTACATAAATGTTATACTTCACGGAATATACCCAGTTGCAAATGTATAAATACCTCTGTTCAATTTGCATGAAAGTATCGCCGGTTGGTGATGTCCAGTACTAAAGCATCGTTGAAAGATGATCCTAAGTGCGGATGGAGATATTGTTCTTATGGGAAATTGCCCCCATAATTTGGTTTAGTTTGGTTTATTTAGGTAATTAAATCTATACAATTGAATATAAATGCCGCTTGGCTAAATTATAGAAAATAAAAGTTTAAATCCTTTCGAAAAACACTCAGGCTGTCCTTGTTGGACCCATTGTGCTACGCCTCATTGTGAATTTTCCCTCTCGGGTCCGATGAGCCACTTGCTGCCCATAATAAAAATAGAACATTAGGCACACTCAGTTTCAATTGTTCTTTAGGAGTGAGGTAAAAGTCTCCTAAATACCTCGTCCTGAGAGCTTTAAGCGGAGGGCAAGAGCATATGAAATGTTTGGCGGTCTCTGGTTCAAGACCACACCCCCTACACGTTGGAGTATTCAAAACCCCTATCTTTTTAAGGTGGTAGTTCAAGTTGGTGTGTCCTGTAAGCACACCTACCAATCCCCGTAGCTTAGCCCGGCTCAGTCCAAGCAGGAATTTTGTGGTCTTTGCATTAGAGCCCACCAAAAATTCCTTTGCCTGCCTGCACTTGGTTCACGCCTCCCATCTTGCTTGGTGTTTCCTCTCCGTTTGATCCTTTACAAGGGATCTTATCAATCCTGCATATCTTCCGACAGCAGGCTCTGGCCCAATAAATCCCGAGCTGCTGCCTTCTGTGGCTAATCGTCTGCTCTTTCGTTCCCCAGTATTTCAGAATGTCCCGGCACCCAAGTCAAGCTAACATCATTATCCCTTGCCAAAGTTTCCAGTGTCTCGAAACACTGAAGAACTACTTTCGACGAAACCTTGACCAAGGACATCGCCTCAATGGATGATTCGCTGTCCGTACAGACCAAAATCTTTTTATCTCTTATGCCGACGCGCAGCATTTCTTGAGAGCTCTCGTTAATTGCAATAACTTCAGACTGGAATACAGTGTTATACGTCCCCAGAGGGATAGATATATTGCAATCCAAATCCTCCGAGTATATTCGCGCTCCTGTTCCGTCATCAGTTTTCGATCCGTTCGTGTAGATCGTCACGTCTGCCTCTATAGGAGGTGTACCCTCGCTCCAGCTAGACCTTTCAGGCACACAAGTTTCGAAATTTCTTTCGAAGCAGAATACCGCTGGAAGGCTGTCTTCGGGCATTTCGACTTCTCTGAACTTGCTCTTCAGTACTGAGAGAATTCTGGCATGACCAAACTTCTGATCTTGCGCAATCCAGTTCTCTCCTTTGTACAATCTGTATATTATCATTTCAGCCTCCTGTCGCACAAAAAAGTATAGCGGTGGCAATGACAGGAGTAGTAGACAGGAGCCGTCGTCTTTCTTCAACATTTCTGGGTAAAAAATAGGGTCTTTCGCCGTCCTGAGCGACTTTTTGAACCCTATCCTAGCAAGTTTGTATTTCTGCCAATTCGATTCGTTTTTTTGATGTTTTGCCTTATTGAATAGTCGAACCTTTTTCCGTAGCTTTTCTAGTCTATTGGACCAGAAGGGGCTATTTTTAGGGTAAGTTTACTTCAACGGGCAAGCAAATTCAAATGCATCTACGAGATGGCTTTCTAGCTCTTCCAGAGCTCCCTCTACTTCCTCTTGTGTCTTAAGTTGGATAACCTCTCTCTGCCGGTTCAAAGCAAGCCTTGCCTGGAACTTGGCCCAGTCAGTCTTACTTGGCTCCCTAAGAATTGTCGGTTTCACTTCGTCTGACACAAGGTTATACTTCAGCCATTTATGATCAGAGGCTGTCCATTCCGGTGACATATGCCACCCTGAAATCTGGTCTATTAAATCAGGAGTAGTTAGCGTTATGTCAATGATCTCCTCTCTGTCTTTCGTAACAAATGTTGGAGTATTTGCTTTATTCTGAATTTCAAGATCTGTCGAGCTGAAATATTCTAAAGGGACTCACCATTCGCGTCGTACCCAATAATGAGTGGTATATTTGGTAAATTGCTCCCATAATAAGAACAATCTATTTTTGAAGATCCCGGTACTTTAACAAAAGGAACGTCTTTCGTTCTCTGCCTCTTGTTCCCTTGTTGATTTCTCTTGCCGTTTGAAGTTAGGTTTGCATTGCTTTTTTGGGTTATAAGAGGCAATGCAAAACAGTACATTAATTTCGTTCCTCGGAACTCTTCAGGTCGGACGTATGTAGACTCACATTGGAATCTACTATTGCATTGCGTTTTTTTGGCTTTCGGCTTATAAAAGGCAGGAACTCTTCAAGCACATCGGACGTATGTTGGTTCACGCTGAAAATTTGTGACAGACAATTTACAAACAGACAAACTTTTGACTTTTATAATTAAGTGATATTGAGAAAGAGACCTTTTTGCACCTTGTGCAAATAGTCTCTTCTATATCAATCATATATTGTTGGCTATTTGCACATTGTGTTGCACATTGTGCAAGGAGTCTTTTCGTAATATTAAAGATGAACTAGAGTCATCGGCCATTTCATTTATTCAATTCAGGCGACTGTACGGTTCATAGTCTAGTTGTTTTCGACTGTTGGTTTTTTATTAAAAATGAAAAATAAAAAAATTTGGGATCGTATGAATCGTACAAAACATGAACTGTTAAAAAAAATGATGTGCTTTTAAATGCACTAACTGGGTTGTTATTACGAGGCAGGACCGTGAAAATTTGTTTACTTGAACAGCTGAGAGCGTATCGAGTTTCATCTGTTCCGTCGGTGACAAAACTTGTGTTTGTGTGGCAAAACGTTGTTTTTTGTGAATTATTTATTTTATATTTTGTATAAAGCGGACCAAGTGAGTTATTTTAAAGTAGAACCAAACGAACTTATATCGTTATTCGCTTGGTCATTTGAAAACAGAAAATTAATAAATCGCAATAAACGATGATTCTCCAATGGAGAATCTCCATACAAATTTAAGTTTTTGTCACCGATGGAACAGTTGAAGTTTGAGAAGTATTGCTTGATCAGATGTGATCTATCGATTTAATGATCTCTGCAACTTAGCAACACATGAAACCTCCTGTTGACATCTTTGTCGTCAGATTGACAGTTTTATATTTATTGCTTGTCGTTTTGCCAATTTGGAATATGTTGTCATTTTATTTGATGTTTATTTCCCGTCTCAGCCGTTTTTCCTTCTGCAAAAATAGTCGGCGGCGGCAGGATCGACTAGCCGATATTTTTATTTTGCCGGTGGCGGCGCACTTTTTTAACAATTTTTCGGCTGGCGCCGGCGCACGGATCTAGTCTGACTAACAAAAACCCCTTGAAAAGGGAAGACGTGAATTTAAAAAAGACGACCTTTAACGCTACGCTACAAAGCAATGTTACGATGCATTTAACAATCAAACAGAGTTTAGCGTCGGCGCACGCCGATCGCCAGCCGAAAAAATGCGCCGCCGCCGAATGTTTTTTGTCAACGCAAATAATATCGAAATTCAAAAAAATTGAAATTAAAAAATTGAAAAAAGTTGAAAATTTAAGTATTTATGCAACGGTTTGAAATTAGATCTGAATTGAAAATGTCAACGGGAGATCAATTGGTAGAGCAGCACCCCGGAAAGGTGAAGATTCTGGGTTCGGGTCCCAGTCGTGGTATGTATAATTTCGCTTTTAAAATTCTTGAATTTTCGTTCACTTCAGTGCACTGTTAACTGAAAAAACATAATTCAAAAAAATTGAAAATTTAAGTTTTTTTTAGAAAATAAATAGATTCATTTAAAGTTTTCATGTTGCTTTACGACAATACCAGACCCGTATCTAGGGGGGGCAAGGGGGGCTCAGCCCCCCCTGAGCGTCCTCAGAGCCCCCCCTGAGCGTCTTCAGAGCCCCCCATGGCGAAACTGAAATGTTGCGAATTTTGCGGAAAAATATAAATCTTGACGTCATGATCTTTTTCAATACTTGAAATTTTCGCCTGCGGTGCAATCATTCTTTTCTTTTCCAATCTCAATTCAATGTTTCCATTTCGTTATTGAAATAGATTTTCGGTTCTACATTGCAAGAAAAAACTTTTGACACTCTTAACGACAGGGGCGTGTTATCGGTCACACATACTGAGCTGTTAGAATTTTTGCTATAAAATGGTAATCAGAACTGTATACTTTCATAGAAAACCCAAATTTGCAATGAAATTTTGAAAAGTTTTCGCCTGCGGCGCAACTTTTAAATATAAATTCACCTTCCACTCAAACTAAACTTTTTATTTTTCTCGCATAAGAACAGTACTCAAAAATTTTTTTCCCTGCAGCGTTATAATAGAAGCTGTATGCTAGCTGCTAACAAAACCTGCGGCAAAAATTTAGGAAATTTTTTTATAAATAGTGTGAGCGATTTCAGGAAAATATGGGAATTCTATTGTCAAAAGTTAGAGTAGCTTGTTTTTAAAAATCCGTTGTTGTATATATTTTAGGCGGAGGGGAACTTCGTACATTTAACTCACATTTTGTGAGTTAAACGAACCAAGAAGAAGATAATTTCATGTGAAAATAAGTAATGAGATTATTTTGCAAAAATGGAAACGCCATGAATAATACTAAATTTTTCAAAATCTTGTGAAAAAATTTTTTCGATCGCTCCGCTCGCGATTTCTGACGCCGGTTCTGTTTCAGTCTGTAGAGTCGTGTGTGCGTCCTGAAAAGCTGGGAAATAAACAAAAGTTCTATGTGTGAGGCACGGCAAATAATTTAGGGGAGGGGGGTGGCACCGGTTAAACACAAAACACCTTCTATCGGCGACCGTGTTTAACGAAAATCCTATATCAAAAATATTAATGTATTAATGTTAAATGCGCGGAATAAAGAGAATTTTCTCAAAATTTCATATAATTATATCGATTCGGTGGGGGGGCTCGGGCCTCCCCTGGCAGCCGACACTGGCTACGGGCCTGGACAATATCAAATAAATGGACTTAATCCAATCTGTATCAAATAACCGAATTTTCGGAAAAGTTAAATTGGATCAAATAGAATGTGTCATTCATAGAGGTAATTTCACCACCACGGTTTTATGGTGGTGGTGGTGGTGTTTTGGTGTTATTAAAATAAAAGCTAGAACATCTAAACGAGTCATCGTTGCTGTACGTCCTTCAACGCCACGTTTTATCACATTAAACTGGTTTGGCTATTCCAACACAGAAAAATTGAATTTTGTTAAACGATTAAAACGAATAATAGAAAATAAAAGATGACAACGAAAACGATTTCATTCTGTAAACGTTTCGATCATTAATTCTGGAAAGTGGTAGGTGACTTCAAACGATTTCTTTATTTTATTTTAAATTAATTAATCGCTTTTACAACGTGATTTAAAAGCTTTTGATAAAGAGGCATTGTAGGAAAATATAATTCAATAATAATGTCTCAATTATTGAATTTTGTTTGAAATGAAAAGAGACACCTGAATGTTTTTTGTACAAATTCTATAAATAATTTAATTGTTTTGAGTCTTTTAAAATTTTACGAATTTGTGTTTAGAAAAATGTAAATGAGATGACGCCGTAATGTCGCCTGTAACGGAACTCTTCGGATCCATACTTTAAATTGCAAAAATTGAACTCCTTAATGTCCACTCTAACATTGTCTTTGAAAGCAATTTTCTGTTTTTCGTAATTAATGAAGTAATTCACGGAAACTCACCACGTTGGCGTCAGTTAGGTTTACGAGACCCTAGGCAGTAAACAACTAAATATATTCACCTGTTTCCTGCCAGTTATATCTATGTAGAATTATGCTCGTTTCGTTTGCCTTGCAAATTTATATTTTTACATCAATCATGCCTGCAGTGGTAGCAGAGGGCGAGACGCAGTCCCCACACACCAAAAAAGAAGTCCACAAACTCAAAAAACGTCATATAAAAACCTTTGGGACAAGGAACCACATATAGGTGAAATTTTGCGGTTTTTGCAACTGCCCCCTCCACCTCCAAATTATTTAACCACTATTCGCACGCGATAAAATTAAAATCGTATAAAAATGAAATTTTCCTTGTACAAATGGTGACGATGGTGAGGTAAAGACGTCGGATTAAAATGGGTTTTTATCGTACTGATGGTATTTATTTCAAAAAAATCGCCGCAGGCGTGTTTAATAGTGTTTGATAGACCTTTAAAAATTTTTTTGAAAAAATAAGACTTTGACCGCAAGCAAACATTTAACTCAAACAAATTTTTTCCTATCATCAGCGATATCATTAATTTTGCAAGCGGACTTACGGACTTCGTTACACTTTACATTTAAAGAGGTTTTTGTTCCATCGTAAGGACTTACAATAATATGAGGCAACCTCAGATAAACGTTCAATTTAATGTGAGCGGTGGCGCCGACTATAGGGGGTCGATGGGTGCGATCGCTCTATTTTATAGTTTTTACTAAAAATTAATGCTTTCTACTTCTGTATCTCCGTAGAGCACTGTAGAGTGATGTAGGTGTTTGTGGGTAAAGTTCGCTACACCCGATTTCTTTCAGCTGGTCGGTATTCGTCGAGTTAAGTTCATCGTATTTCTCAGAACTGAACAGCTGAAAGCAGCTAGTTGCTCCGAATGTAACACATAAGCTCCATTGCTAAAACTCAACCTCATCCATTCCTTTCTTGATGTCTTTTACCCTCAAGCTTCTAGAGCTTTAAAATAATTTATGAAATAAATTTTGATGAAACAAAAATTATTAGGTAAAGAACTATAAAATGTATAAATACAAATCATTGTGTTTCTTTGCATTGTAAACGACCAACGAACGTAAATGTAAAAAAAAAATTTTGCTCGCTTCGCTCGTAATTATTTTCACATTATAAATCACTTTAGGAATACTCATCTATGACTCGAACGATAGCTCGCCCTATAAAACTGTTTTTATTTTATTTGAATACAATAGAGTAGACTAGTTTCATTTACTTGAATGAGCTAGTCATCAAAAATTAGTGATCGCACCCAACGAGCGAATTCAAAATCGGCGCCTCTGAATGCGAGTAAAGCTGGAATGGTCCTAACCTCATACTCATTGATGCTCTTCATTAAATTTCATTGAAAAGTGACGAAAATATTGAAAATCTGAGCAAAACCCTTGAAAAAGCTTACATTCATAACTTCCACCTCATCCTCTCTTAGCGCATCACATCAAACTTATTTACCTGTTACATAATCTTTTCACCCATCCGTATATCACCTTTGCATTTTAGATTCACCTTTAAATCCTAAATTACATCACCTTTACATGCGCTCTTCTACATGACCATCACATCCCCCTTTACATCACTCTTCGAACCACTCACACGAGACCCCTAAAGCGATTCTTCGCTTCTTCATACTATTCTTTTCATTTCATTCATCCGTGATCGCACTTGTTCCCTTCAATGCCATCGAAAAATGCACCTCAAAACAGTTCGATTAACAATACATTATCTATCCCAAACATCGTTCTGAAATCGGCGTTTAAATTAAACTCAGCAGCCCTGAAAGCGCAGAAAAATTATTACATTGGGAGGGTCTGGCATTTGTGACGCATTTTTTAATCGAATGTGAAAATATTTCAAAAGAATTGTTTGCGTTCCGAAGCTGCAAGCCTCACCCAAATTGATATCAGTTGTTTTGGAAGAATGGACGAGGACTTGCGTCACATTTCCCTCTTAAAAAGGGTTTCTTTACAACATATCCAAAGCTTTTTTGAGCCGCCGCCGCCGCAGCCAAACCAAATCGCGACGGCTACTACTTCCATGGCCAAAAATGATACTCACTAGAGGAACTACATCATATAAAAATATATAGGCCAAAGCCTATTTTCCGACATTTGGGCGGTCACCTCGATACACTACACACACAGCACAACAACTTTTCTTTGACACCAAACCTATATTTCGAGTACCCTTCCTTTGTATCGAATTCGTAAAAAAGAACAATTCCATACAAAGTGTGCATACACAGTTAGACCAACTATATCTGTCTCACTCCAATCAACGCTTCAAAATATAAGAACAAAAGCTGCCCATCATCCACCTAGATCCAATTTTTTCGAAAAATGATCTTCGCAAACGTTGATCTAGGCTCGATTATCTACCAGGAAAGCAACTACACAACCCGAAAAATACTCACACAAACACATTCAAAAATGCTTTTATATGGGATTTGTATGGGAGCTTCCAGGAGCCCTAGCTCCCAAATCGTAGAATCTCCAGCTGAAGCTCTCTGCGAAATTTCAGGAAAAGTCATTGAACCATTTTCGAGCACGAGCCAAAATAGTCGCTTTTGAAACAAGTGCCAATGGAAACCGGTAACTAACCAACTAACTAACGTAGGATGTTTTCATTAACTTTGGCTTCTATGAAAATTTTTGAAAGTTTTTATATTTAAAATGATCTAAAGAACATATGAAGGGACCCGTACGTATCAGAATAGATGCGGCAAACAGAGTTGATGTTACGAAAAGACTCGAACGTATCAAAGTAAATGTTGCCTTAACTCTTTAGCGTATGAAATTGCGTCTGCATTAAGTTTTATTGGAAATTACCGAGAGGGCAATATAAAAAAACCCGCCCGAAGAAACGGTGCAAAAGAACCCTCCCGAAAGCACAAAATTGACCCCCAAATAGACAAAAATGTTCGTCTCAATTTTTTCTACAACATAGCAAAAAACCATTTTTGTGTCTAGGGCCGATCTTAGGACCGACGTAGGGCCATAAAGAAATACCTCGGGCCTTTGACATTACCTTGGGTAATTTCGATGGATCTTTGAAATTCTTACAGTTATAAAAGAACAGAAAACGTTGGATTGTTTGCTTATTTGTATATTTAGATACGTTCTCTTTGCCACATCTATTCTGATACGTTGCGGGCCTTTAGTTATGTTTAACAATCGGTTGAGTTTTACTCAAGTTATCGCAGTGACGGACGGACGGACTGACTTTTTTTTTATTGTTGATTCGTCATCTAAGGACCATGATCGATGCTCCCTAGGGAATCCAACCGGTAAATAAAAAACCGGTAAACCGGTAATACCGTTTACCGGTAAATAGAATTCCATTTACCGGCTTACCGTAATACTTTCTTAACCAAAAAATTCGCTGAATTATCTAATACTTTTACTTTGGAGTGTTTTTTAACATATCAAATTTAATAAAAACGAAAATGACGCCGCTTGCCTTCAAACTACGCAAGAATGCGGAGAACAAACTCAAAAAATCTTGTTTAAAAAAGTGTTTTCTATATTTTCTATGGTATTTACTCATCACGCATTGTCTGAAAAGATGCCGAATCGCCTGATATATCTTCTTGCAGCATCGACATTATATTTAAAATGTAACGAGTCTGAGTTGAACTTCTCATACCGTCCACGATAAGCTTCTAAGAAAAGTTGCTTCTTACATCGTTTGAGAAGGTACTTCTTACATTGAGATGTCACATCTAATTTTCCGTTTCCATTGGTGTTCATTTGCTAACTAGAAATTTGCAATATGAAATGTTTAAAAAAATTACTAGGCTTTTAAAGCGAATTGAGACTTTATTTTTACTATATTTAATACCAGCAGCATAGAAAAAATGTTTTTTGAATTTCTTAAATTTATGCAGTAGCGTAATGAAAGCTTCCCGATAGAAAAGAGAAAATTTGTAGCGATTGCATTTCGTTCAAAATCTTTTATCGAGGCCTCATACTCGGGTTTTGCGAATTATTAAAAAAAGTAATATGAAAGTAAAAGGATACAGAAACATTACTTGTTTGATCAATAAAAAGTTATAAAAATTTAATTTGAAATTTCAAAAATGTTACAAAATAAATTTCAAAAATTTTGCGCTTTCAAATTGTACTTTTATTCGGTCTATTTGTTCACCAAAAATCCCTTTCAACGAAATTCAACGAATGTCATACAACGAAGAAAACAGCTGATATTTAGAAAAAAGAAAAAATATCCTTTGGGCCATGGGTGGGTTATGAAATTATTTGTAATTAATTTAATTAAAAAAAAAACTATGTACTATCGGACCAAATGAAGTGTTACACAATGATTTTGGAGTCATTATCTAACTTTTCTTCAAAAATGCCAAAGGTCCATTGGTCCCTATGGAAAGGCGGCACTGACTAGACGACTCAGTTCCAACATTTCTAAGTTTGGGTGAAAGTGTCCGTAGAAGGCGTGTGTCTTATTACAGTAAAAAACTTAAAAAAAAAATGAGAAAAATCTTACATTTGCACTGAAAACTTAGTATTTTGACATTACCGGTAATTTAGCGGTAAATTTTTCGTAAAAATTCGGTAAACCGTTTTACCGGTTTTTCAAAAAGACCGGTAAATGCATTCCGTAATGCTCCCCCTTACTCCCCGGTCGAAATTGGGGTGGTTACAAACGTCGTGGTTTATTATTAATCGTATGGTTATAATTCCCGTTGCAGATCTAATACAAATCACTGCATTCTTTCGAAAATTAAAACACACTGAGTGCAATATTGATATCAGACACAAAATTATTCGTCATCCACATTCGTTGTAGTTCGAATATTTGAACCATTCAAACACGCTGCTGTCCGGATGTTCGTGAACTATGCAGTGAAATTTTTTGATCGAGAAAAATCCATCTATTTGACTGATTTGCAGGTACTCGGAAATCATTGTCGCTGTGAGGTTCAGAGAGAACAGGTACAGTGCCAAAGTGATGATATTTTGAGGTCCAAAGTAAGTCAGGTACACTGAAGTAACAGTTTGATACGTTATCAGACCGGGCCAGAGGCGGCTATCATTATCCGGTCGGGCAGCTAATGCACTGACTTTTTCATTTGAAAACATCTTCCACGATGTTTACTTCGTTGTGTGTTGATACAGCTGGCTTTGTGTTGCTTTTGCGAATGCCAACCACACACTCGTAAGTGGGGTTATGTTGCGAATGATGAATTTTTTTTTGGCCCAGCTGATGAAACGGCAGCATCGATCTATTTAACTTCACAAAATCCAGTCGAAGGGTATCCAACATTCACTTTTCAATCGAAACAATGGAATGAGACGAAAACAATAACAACACTTTTTGCAATGACAGTTGACAGTTGGATCGTCGTGGTAAACGCATAAGACCCCTTTTTGAAGAACTTCGTTCTTCGTACGGGTCTAATAAAGGTCATATCTGCGGATCCACTGAACCGATTTTGATGAGCGAAAAGAATTTTCGTTAGAATTTTCCGTAGAATTCAGGAAAAATATTTTCCGGAGGTTCGTCGCAAGGGGGAAGTCAAAACTTAGATGTATATATGGTTTCGCAGTCTACGAAAAAATGTTTTCTTAATTTTTTGTTCGTATGTGGACTTGCGTCACGAGCGCATTGCTACCGCGCGCCCATGATTTATTGACTGCCCCAAAGAGTTCCAAAAGTTATCAACAATGCGTATAGTTGACAATTTACGATTTCAACACTCCTTTGCGACGAACATTTCGAATTTCTTTATGGGAAAATCTTCCTACATGTTATTACAAGTATCCTAAAAATGTAAACGTATCTAAAACAGAATAACGACGTGTGTTATGTGGCGTTATTATCTTAAATTATGAAATTTAATTTCCATATTATATTTCGGTTCATTTTAAATCGTTCGTGACTCCGAACAAACACAGTTTGGTCCGAGACCCAAACGATAATTAAGACATGTTTTGCTTGTATATCCGAAAAAAGGTGTCGGTAAAGTCAAACGATGTTTAAGCTTTTTTTTTCATAAATCAACAACAATAATAGCTACTAATAACAGTATTTTATTTCCTTAAATGCAACTGTTATCCAGGTAAAATAAAGAATAAAACGAAATGAAAAACCTCGGTAAATATCCACATAAAAACATATTGAGTTTGATTAACATTGAACAACATCACAAACCGATTGACAAGCGAATGAAAAATCTTGTATATCGTCGATGTCGAACTCTTTCGTTCTGTGTGTTTTTTTTTTCTTTCGCCTTTCATCCAAATGATTATCAATTGTCAAATCCCTTCGACACATTATTAAAGTTTAAAATTAAAATTCCGATGAAAATTTCAGATCGCATCATTCAATCGGTTGCATTTACAATGTTAAACTATTATTCAAAACAGATATTGGCACATCAACAATTATAGAGTTACATTTTTTGTACATTTTAATACAAACGTCACAAATTTGCTTCTATACACATTTTATTTGCCCATATCTTTCATTCCATTACAGGTATAACATATTTCATTCAAAGCAGCAGGAGTCGAAACTTGTATTTAAATTTTTTATTGAATGCAATCTTATTTGACTGACAATACTATTCTACTTCACTTCGCACTATGTGTTTGAAATTACATTTTTATTCACCATCATGGGCGCGCGGTAGCAATGCGCCCGTGACGGAAGTCCCCATACGAACAAAAAATTCGGAAAATTGTTTTTCGTAGACTTCGGAACCATATATACAGCTAAGTTTTGACTTCCCCCCCTTGCGACGTACCCCCCCGGAAAATATTTTTCCTGGATTCTACGGAAAATTCTAAGGCGAAATGTCTTTTCACTCATTAAAATCG
>CM055404.1:113120599-113142243 GCA_029228625.1 Pseudolycoriella hygida | reverse complement strand
AGAGGAAGTTGACGTGATTATTTTCGCCCATGGAAGTAGTAGCCGCCGCGGCTCGGTTTGGCGGCGGCGGCGGCTCAAAAAAAAACTTTTGATATGTTATAGAGGAAGTTGAGGTAATCATTTTCGCCCATGGAAGTAGTAGCCGCCGCGGCTCAAAAAAAAACTTTTGATATGTTGTAGAGGAAGTTGAGGTGATCATTTTCGCCCATGGAAGTAGTAGCCGCCGCGGCTCGGTTTGGCGGCGGCGGCGGCTCAAAAAAAACTTTTGATATGTTGTAGAGGAAGTTGAGGGATCATTTTCGCCCATGTAAGTAGTAGCCGAAACTTCCAAAAGTACTGATATCACAACAAAAACCCTTTTAAAAGGGAAATGTGACGCAAGTCCTTCTTCCTCCTTCCAAAACAACTGATATCAATTTGGGGTGACGCTTAAAGCTTTGAAACGCAAAAATTCTTTTGGAATGTTTTCATTTTTGATTAAAAAAATGCGTCACAAATGCCGGACCCACCAATGTAATAATTTTTCTACGCTTTCAGCTGTCATACGCAAAAATTTGATTTCCT
The DNA here is from genome assembly GCA_029228625.1 of Pseudolycoriella hygida. Taxonomy (NCBI): domain Eukaryota; kingdom Metazoa; phylum Arthropoda; class Insecta; order Diptera; family Sciaridae; genus Pseudolycoriella; species Pseudolycoriella hygida. The sequence goes on along the minus strand of CM055404.1, from coordinate 113,141,679 downwards.
GTTCAAAAATACGCCATACAAAATGACAAATTTTTGCGTTGTGAAAGCTGAAAGAACAGAAAAACTATAACATTGGGGGGTCCGGCATTTGTGACGTATTTTTTTAATCAAAAATGAAAACATTCTAAAAGAATTTTTGCGTTTCAAAGCTTTAAGCGTCACCCCAAATTGATATCAGTTGTTTTGGAAGGAGGAAGAAGGACTTGCGTCACATTTCCCTTTTAAAAGGGTTTTTGTTGTGATAATACTTTTCCGACCAAGGGGATATTCACTCCATTCAATCCTTCCCATAATCTCATGATCCCGTAAATCTCGCATATCCCAAAAAGTATTTAGTAGCACGGTTGTTAGTCGTTAGCGTACCCATTAGAGACGCTATTAGCAACACCACGCTAAACATCCCCCTACATTTACATGAATTGTTTCCAGTTCGACATACACATGTTTTGGGTTTTTTTATAGTTATTAACTGCATTGGCTATGTAATTCAGTTGTAACACATCTGCGAAAGTTTGCGATATCCGAGCCAAAGGCGAGGTGTCGTAATCGCAGATGTGTTACAACTGCATATCATAGCCAATTCAGTTCAAAATTTTAATGCATAAGCGAGCGGTATGTTGAAAGCACACCAAAAAATTTCACATATTTTCCACACGTTCGCTTTGACAACAACAAAGCGGCCATGTTTTTCGTTTAGTACGATGAGAGCGTTTCATACCTTGTCAATGTAACACAACAATACCGCTCGCTATGCATTAAAAAACATAACATTTTCATTGCAAACATAATAACATAGGAGTACATGCAATGTTTAGCACAATAATAACATATTTGGCCCAGCGATGATATATTTGGTTTCAGCTACTTGTGTTTGAACACAATATTATTGCTACAAAAGTGTTATGTTTGTAGCGATCTCATTATGTTTTTCGCAAACATAAAATTTATTAGACCCGTCCGTCCGTCCGTCAACACGATAACTCGAGTAAAACTGAAACATTTTGGCAAAAACAGATTTGCAGCACCAGGCTGCCATCTACATTTTTAGCTCTACCACTCAAGTACGCAGCCTGGTGCTGCAAACCTTTTTTTGCCAAGATGTTAGCAGGAGTAAATTTTGTATGCCATATAACTTTCAATTTGGCACCAGGCTGCTGCTGCCACCTACATCCATAGAACAAAAGTTTAAGTACGGAGCCTAGTGCCGACTTGAAATTTATACGACGTATGGTGTTCATTATTGCCGTTACGATGACATTGAACGGTTTTCGGCACTAGGCTGCCTTCTAAATTGTCAATCAAAATTATCAAGTACGCAGCCTGGTGCCAAGTTTAAAACTAGTGCAGAGTTGTGTTCTTATTACACCATCCAACGTTGTTATAAACACTTTTTCGGCACCAGGCTTGCCAGTCTGAAATGCAGACCTTTCTTCTAGCGAAAGATTTGTTAAAAAAACTAAGCGATCGCAAAAAAGTAGCTCAACTACTAGATTAATAAAAAATGAGTGTAAACGGCCATTTAGTTACTTTTTTGAAAATGACACATTTTTATCAAAAAGCTATAGCTATAAAAGCATCGTTTTTACATAGAGTGTTCTTAAGGATTATACACTTAGCTAAACTTTTGGGCGTCTCATTGAACTATATTCGATGATCGGATAAACTTAGAACAAAGTGAGGCTTGAATCTCTTCAAGCGAATTGTACAAACATGGCCAAATTTATTCAATGCTATGAGAGTTCATAGTAGATTCATTCAATCTCCACATACAAGTTTATTATTTATTCAAAGGTAACATATTTGGGAAGAGTTATAAACTCACTTTTTTTGAAAACTTAGTGTTGTATAAAGAAGCCCCTGGGGATAATTCATTAGAACACCTGACAATTTAGATAAGTGTATTATTTATACTTTCAAACCAAACTGTGAAAGTCTGTAAATCTCATGTTAAGCTAGTCGAGTACTACAGGCACTTTGGCCACATCTGATGCCACAATTTTGATATGGCTAAACCATGAAAGTCGAAAAAATTTCTATATTACCGGAAGTTCAGAAATTAACAACTTTAGCAAAATTTAAATCGAAGAAGCTGTTTTTACTTTCAACTGGTATGTGTGAATGGTAACTTTCGAAACAAAAATCTTCATAACACCTTTCCGAAGTGTTCCATTGTATACCATAGCTACAGCGAATCTACTTTTCTAATACTGGTGAACTTTGGGGGCGCACGCCCCCCCTGAAACTTCGGTCTGGCTACGGCCCTGTCACGTATGTTACCGGGGTACACTTGCAGAGGACACTCTGAGACAATGTGCTGCATAGTCTGGATCTGGCCCCTGGTCTGCCGTGTTAAATTTATTTGCTTCGAGATGTCATGCACTTATCATAGCCGGTTTTCTAAATTTCAGTCTATGAGCTCGGAATAGGTCTTCATCCTCATGTATGGGGAGACGTCGATTTTGTTGAATTTTTTGGCATTCTCTCAACAAGGCGTTCTGTCTACGTATGTGTGGCGTTACAATGTTAGAGAGCACCGGAAGCGAGGGGTGGCGCACTTCATTTATTCCATTTATTCCCAAATTTTTTTTTGTTGTTTTTGCGAAATATCTGAACCAAACACATCACAAGTTAGACAAATAAGTTCAAAAAAGGTATGCACAAATTATAAAGCATTTAAACCGTCTTGAGATTAAATTTTATTTTTTTGGGAATAAATGGAATAAATTTATTTATTCCATTTATTCTATTTTTCAACAAAAATTCTTTTAAGTTTTCAAAAGAGGGTTTTTTCACTTTTTGACACGTTAGTATGGTTTGTTGTGTGCGTTGCCATCAAAATCAAGTCTATTTGAAGTTTTGACGAATTTGAAAAAATTATCATTTATTCCATTTATTCCAATATTTATTCCATTTATTCTCATTTATTCCCATTTATTCCATTTATTCCCATTTATTCCCATTTATTCCATTTATTCCATTTATTCCCATTTATTCCATTTATTCCATAAACCGCAGAAGTGCGTCACCCCTCGACCGGAAGCCATTCCGTTGGTGTGGACTGGACTGATCCGGTTATCGTTAGTAGTGTATCGTTCAGCTGTATGTCTATTTTGTCGGTGTGAGCGCTGTTCAGCCAGACCGGTGAGTAAAGTTCAGCCGTGGAAAAAACTAGCGCAAGACCCGGTGTGCGCAGCGTCTCGGCGTCAGCACCCCAGGTGGTTCCGCATATGGATGATATTATTGCGAGATTTCACTTTGGCCGCGCCTAAAAGTTAATAACCTGTCTAAGGTAACGCCAAGATACTTTGGGTTGGCGTTGTGCTTCACTTTTTGGCCGCAGAAGTACACTCTCAGTTTGTAGCTAGCTTGTTGGTTATTCAGGTGGAAAGTTATGGATTCGGTCTTCGCAGGGTTAGGTTTGAGTCCCCATTTTTTCAGATACCAGGAAAACTAGATCGCTATTCAGTGCTTCTTCACAGACTTCGAAACTCTTCGATTGAACCGCAAGTGCGTTGTCGTCCACATACATAAATTTCTCTTTGTGTTAAAGGTTAAAGAAAAGTGGCGCAAGCACAGATCCTTGTTAAGGGTATACTTTCGTCATTAATATGCACGACGAACTCTCTGTTGCTTAGCATTTCGCCGACAAGAAAAATAAGCGAGTTGCAGGGAATTACCTTGATAAATTTGTAGAGCAGTCTATGTATCCCGACGGTATCGTACGCTGATTTCAGGTCAATGAGAGTTACAGCCGTTTTCAAGCATTTTTCGAAACCGTTTTCAATAATTGTTGCCAGTGCCAACACTTGGTCACAAAGTTCGGTATTTTTTCATCTACCACGCTTCGGATTCGATTGTATAAAAGACGCTCCAGCAGCTTATAGAATGTGCTAAGCATTGCTATTGGACGGCTTCAGTAACGCCACCACTTTTGTTTTCTTGAGTTCGAGTGGAATTCGCTGAGTACTAATGACGTTGCTGTAAAACCGTGTGAGCCAAAGTTTCATATTTTTTGCGCAATGCGTAACGAATTCGAGGAACATCTCATCCGAGCCGGCAGCCTTGCCATTTTTAACTTTCTTCACAGCGAGATCTATCTCATCACAACTAAACGGTCTCGTAAATTCTGTCCGTACGGTGGCACATTTTCGAAGTAGGAGTAAGTTTCGTTCGACATTCTTTTTCGTTTTTTTGTCTATTTTTGTTCTGGACAGGCTCTTCTGCTAGAATGTTTGAAATCCATACAAACATAAAATGATTCCCTCAAACATAGAAGGTTAAATTGTTTCGTTTAGCTGTGCTAGTAGTCACAAATTCTGAAACTATCGATGATGCAATGATTATGTTTTGGATCTGAACTTGATATGATCAATTTTCACATGAACTGAATTTTGTTGCTTGGAAACGACCAAATTTGTTGGCTATTTAACAGGGGAAAAAATTACGTAAGTAATTATCTACTTTAACGAACAGAGTTTGGCTGATTGGGACGTTAACGCCTCTTCAGTGCACCTTTGCCGCAAGACCATGTGGCTCAAAACACAGCAACAGAGAATTTTCTTTCTCTTTCGCTCTAACACTTATTGCATATTGTCGTATCACTCACACACATGTATTTTACCTGTTGACCGTGTTGAAGCGTGGGCAACAAAAGTTTTTGTCTCATTTCATTATTGATTGTTGTGTATGAGTGTAAGCCATATACACATCATCAAAAGCAGAGAATGGAATTAAAAAACATCTGTACATGGTAAGAACAGAGAACCTGTAATGCGCCTAGCTTTTATATTCATTTCTTGAGATAGATTTTGCTTGATTGATAGATCTCTCCGACCAAGCAATACAACAATTTAGTAAACTAATTAGAAACGACCTGGTCGACCTAATACTATCTAGTACTTCTTAACTTTAACCAGAATTTTCGGCAGACACCAATGTTGGCTCCTCGATTTTGGGATCTCAGAAAGTATCTTTAGAACTCCTTGACTTCGGGTTGATAGTGATATCTAGCAATAACTGCACTACTTGTAAGATTCTGTTAGGGGTCGTGCACATATGACGTCACACTTGCTATAAAATCCAAAAAGTCCAGAACTGCAAAATAGTCAAAGGTTTTGCTTATAGTACTCCGGCTACCATCCCAAACACACCCCCTCTTTGGGGGAGTAGCTAGAGTTCTATAAACAAATTTTGCTGTCCTGACTGATTTATGACCCTTTTATGGATACTAATTTTTTATAGCAAGTGTGACGTCATATGAGCACGACTCCTTAGGGCTCATTTTTCAAAGACGTCCAACTATATTGGCTTCTCTTTCTACACCTTTTATGTTGACGCTTTTTTTCCCTCCCCTTTCCGCGGTTTTTTTTTGTAATCATGAGCAAATCATTCATTGAACATTTACTTCAATTGTTGTGGTGTTTAGGGGATTAAGGCAGGGTCACGTTGGCTAAAGTTTTTTCAGTGAAGCTAACGTTTTAATTGGCGCATGGCTTAAATGCTACCGCCATCCTCCTTATTAGCGGCCCATAACATTCACTAAAAAGAAGTGGAAATGCTGAAGTTTTACGGCTCTAATTCACCCCCGATTGTAAAGTGTAATTTACTGTCAATTCAAAAATCTAAATAAACGCCAATAAATCTCGAAAATGTTAAAGTTAGTGCCCCTTACAGCGCTGTATCCCGCATTTCATACAATTTTTCTCTATAAACTCAAGGTGTGTGTAGTGTGTAAGGTTTAGCAATAGCAATATCAAAAGCGTATTGGATTGTATATCATCATCAGGCATAGGAATATATATGTTGAAGGAAAGAAAAAGAAAATCCGCAATATTGTTCGGTATATGCATCGATGCATCATTTCAATAATATAATTATGTGCTTTTGCACACCATCTTTCCATGTCTTTCACAATCTTTTCACAATTCATTTATCGTAAATTTATAAATTTATTATAAATGATGTGTAGTTGCACGATGACATATTTTTTTAAAACACGCAAATGAATTTAATATTTATTTGTGGTTAACCAGTGGAAGCCTTAATTTTTATCTGCATTATTGTCCTTAGTATTTTTTTATTATTCATTTTTTGGTTTCATTATTTTGTTGGCACACAATTTCTCTCGTCAATAACACCAAAAAAACTAGTTAGGTAGCCTTTACTTTACACTCGCAAGATCAACTTTGAGTAGAGGGGTACTCACAAATAAGTTGTCAAAAATTTTGAAGGTTGGATAAAAAATGAGCCCCGGTATAAGTAGGGAGGGGATGTCTTCGGTGGGAGAAGAGTTTTCAAAAACTGAGAATTCTAAAAATCTCTTTGTCCCCCAGTACCAAATGATTTACATTTCAACAGCCTGTTCTTTCAGTTCTAGTTGAAAAAAAACTGCAGAATTCCACTCTATCATTAAAAGATTTTTAGCACTCCAAAGCGAAATTTTGAACTACTTTAACCAAGTAGTAACCCAATGGAGATTTTAGAACCAGGCGGTCTTCTCAATATATTTGTTGATTGTAAATTTTTTACGAAGGCCTGGAATATAAATCTGAACCAAAAGCAAGCCCTAGTCACCCAGCGGAGACGTCGTTCTTATTTCACATGTAGAGAATTTTGAAAAAAAAATTCAAATCTTTCTGACAATTTGTTAATAAACTTAAGCCCTCACCTAGAATAAACTTAACAATCTGTATAATGGACCGTGGTTGTTTTTCAATCATTTTTTTTAAATGAAAGTTCACTATGAAAAAGTGAGATTTGCTTAAGAACTTACCAAAAAGTCTTTCTAAATTTATTTACATCGTCAATTTCAGAAATTTGATCTCAATCCCGGCTCTATCCTCATTGACAGTTCATTATTTGTATTTTTATGAATTTTCATTTTGTTTAGTTGGTAATCGTTAAAATTAGCAGGGTTGTATTCGCTAACCAATTTTTTTAGCGGAGCTAACGCTAACGCTAATTGGAAAAAATATTAGCGAAACTAACGCTAATCGCTAATAATAAAAAATTAGCGCGCTAATAGCGGTCGCTATTAGCGGACGCTAATGTTCGCTAATTGTAACTAATTTTAAAATGATTTTGCGAAAACTTCGACCGAAGTCGTAAATTTTGGGACAAGGTGTCACAGTTTAAAGAGACTTATGGCCCGTTCGACTCCTTGAACCATGAAGAGAAAAACATTTTCTCAGTTTTCGAAATTGCACTTCGTTCCAAGGTGGGAGGCCGCGGAGTAGGTGCAGGTCAGAGGATGTTAAAAATGGTTTATCTGCCCGATTTAGCCCGATTATGGTTCTCAGTTTTGAGCGAATTTCGTCACTTGCAGCAACAGCCAACTGTGGAACCAAGAATATGGGTACTTAGTATAACTATACTGGTACCAGAATATGCAAAGTCTTCTTTGGTTAAGGTTTGCTGCAAGGAGCGACTTTTCAGTTTTTCGTCATCAACGGGAAAGGAAAACTTCCTCATATACACAGCGAACCTCAATTAAACTTGAAAATTTATTATTTTCTGACAATTATACGTTCTCAAACGATACCCTACCTGAGAGATGAATAGTTGAATCCAAAAAGTGGTCATCTCCAACAGCGAATTATAAGTAAAATGAAGGTCGCAATTTCTATGTGAGTTTGTTGGGAGCAAAACCCGGTCTATTCTAATTATCAAAATTCCGTTTTAAACGTCAAGCAAAAATTGTTTTTGGAAATATCCATTTCATTTTCATTTTCGTCAATTCTATAAACCTAACAGAATTGAGGAAAAATAAAAGGTTTTTCGAAATTTCGAAAAAAAAAATTTTGTTTGACGTTTAAAACGTCACTTTGACAGTTGGAATAGACCGGGTTTTGCTTTCAAAAAGCTCATGTGTGGTATTAATCATACCTCAACTTTTTCTTAAAAATTACAATAACACATAATATTTTAAGGAAAGAACGACAAAAGATTAAATATATGTATAAAAATTGTGAGTTTCATTATACTTATAATTCTCTATTGGAGATGACCCCTTTTTGCATTTAGCTATTCATATTTGGTTAAGAATTGCAATTTTGGTGATCATTTCAGCGTGGTAAAATCGGTCAACTCTTCCGCAGAGACATAGGCAAAAACTATCATACTGAAAATGGTGGCCAAAACTGTTATTCCTAACCAAATATCTCATATAGCATATCGTAATAAATGGGACTTTCAGAAAAAAATGAATCTCCGATTGTCTCGGGTTACTTTGTGTAGTGTGGAGTCAGAAACAGGCCTCAAATTGATGAAAAAATTAATTTTTTTACTGTGCGGGTCACCTAACTGGCCGCAGAAAAATTTCAGAAAATTCTTTTAACAATTGTCTCACAAGTTTGTGATTGTGATAATTTATAACATTTTAGCGATTAGCGAATAGCGAAATTTGGTCTCGCTAATTCTTTTTAGCGAGACGCTAGTCGCTATTAGCGGAGCATATTAGATTTTAGCTTCGCTATTAGCGCCGCTATTAGCGACGCTAATGATTAGCGGATACAACCCTGAAAATTAGCATGTTTTCTGGTACATTTTTTCAAGCGCGAATGTTGACAAAATATTTTCGGTCGTTTCATTGGAAGTTAAATAAATAAATAAAAACGACCGATCTTAGAACCGACCTAGAGCGCTAAGCAGAGGGTTCTGACCCGTGACTCATATTTCCATGGACAAAATGTGCCCGCAATTATCTTCAAAAAAAAAATTAAAAAAATTATGTTGTGCGGCCGACCTGTGGCCCTGGACTCATACTTCATTGGAAAAAAATGATATCGTGAAGGGACCTATCGATGAATATAAGACTATGCACCTCTTGCCAAAATTGTTATTACGACGTGTGGGTATTGCGATTGCGGCTCGAGCCGAAGGCGAGTTTTGTTATACTCACACGTCAAGATAGCAATTTTGGAAAGAGGTGCATATTAGTAGAAATGCGGGATAATTTGTATCTTCGAAGGGGAAGATAAACAAATTATCACGCAGTTGCATGTGCTATTTTATTCACCAAAGCAACAAATCAACGAAACAAAGTTTGACACCAACAATACTAATGTATAATTTAACTCCCTAGGGTAGCCACTGCAGTGAATGAATTATTTTATCTACCGAGAACACATATATCGAGATAAATGAAAATTCTATAGAGGAATAAACGCGAAATTATAATAAGGCTGCGACTATTCGGATGCGCGTCCGAATAGCCAGGTTCGTTAGTATTGACTAAGTCCGAATAGCCAGTTACGCCAGTATCGACTAATCGGATGCACGTCCGAATAGCCAGTCCTATTAGTGTAGACTATTCGGACGCTCAAAAAAAATGGTGGAATAAAATTTCGCGCCGCTCGAAGGGATATTTTCTCCTCGTCATCGCTTTTTTTGTTTGCCTTAAATGTTAACGGCCTGCGGCACTGCTTTTCCCTTACTAAATCGGATAACGCTCCCTTACGGTAATACGTTATCCGGATTTTATCCGGGTTTTTGTCCAGATTTCGTTTCTTATGTAAAGGTTTCTTATGTAGCACAATCCGTAAGGCACAAGATCCTGACAGCACAAAACCCAGAAGGATGGTAGGATATCTGGGCTGCATAAAATCCAGATGGCACAACGTCTTACGTTAATGGTTATCTGACCCTTATACACCGAAAGGTAGATATTCTCCTCTTGATCCCTTTACGGGGCTGTAGAGGCTGTCATGAACCTCTCAAACAAGGCCTGAAATGTTCACGGCCTGCACGGACTTACCTTGATTCATTATCCGGGTTTTGTACGGGTTTTGTCCTGATTTCGAATTTTGTCCAGTTCGGATTTTTTTTCCGGATTTTGCGCGACAATTTCCATAAATAAAACTTTTAACCTTTACAAGACGTAGCAAGTATAAAATCAAAGAGATGTATCGAATACAAAAAAAAAATTTCGTGCAAAGGTTCGGTCGTGTGCTTATAGATTTACTTGTTATCAAGTTTCAGCCGTTTTCAAGATCTGCCATAGAAAAAATACATTGAAAAAAGAGATAATGTCGATAATGTTGAAAATAGCATAACAAGTAAATTTAAAAGCACGCGTTTGTAGATTAATGCCGCGTCTAAATAGTTGATACTAGTGGAGCTGGCTATCCGCACGCGCCTCCGAATAGTTGATTGGATTGGATTGGAGTGGCCAGGGCGAGCCCTAGCACCTAAGCCTCTAGTGGGCCTGTTGTGCGCACCCACCATGAATTACCTATATCCTGTTTGTGCGATTTAGGTAATCTAAAATGCTGCTGGACGGTAAGCTCCAGATAATGTTGTGAGGCAGGATGTATGCCCCTAAGCATTTTGCTCTGGCAGATATATATGCAGGACATTTGCAGAGTAAATGTGCCGCCGAGTCCAGATCCCCGCAATTCGGGCAATTCGGACTATTGCTTCGTCCGATGGTGAATAAATATTTGTTGAGAGAACAGTGGCCCGTGAATATTCCAGTGATCCTTTTTATGTTTTCCTTGCTGAGCGACAGGATGTATCTAGAGTTTTTAGGATTTATTTTAATACAGTTTTTGGCGTGACTGGCGTGATTGACTAATGACCAGTGTTTGTTGAACGTCGTTCGTTTCCATCGGGTAGTATGGTTTTTAAAGAAAGACGATGACATTTTCAGTATTGATTCTGGGCCCGACTGAGTTACTGCAGCACCAGCTTTCGCCAGTTTGTCCGCAGTTTCGTTTCCCTCTATTCCACTATGGCTGGGAACTCACACTAGTGTAAGTGTATTAGAGCTGGCCAATCGTTGAATGTTATCCCTACATTCTAGTACCATTGATGAATAAATTTTATGAGCTGTAATAGCTTTCAGGGCGGCGCTTTAACTATCGGAGCATATGAATATTGTTCGATTATCTGTATTTTTTTCGAGTGTTATACTACTGCACTGAAAAATTCCAAAGGTTTCGGCTAGAAAGATCGGGCAAAGTGATCCCAGTCCAAAAGATTTATTCACCTGCAGCTCAGGACAGTGAATTCCAGCTCCGGAGGTGTTGTCAAATTTCGAGCCGTCTGTGTACCACGTAAGGCAGTTGTTGTTATTTATAGCTGTGCCGCTTAACCAGCTTTCTCTTGAAGGAATGGTAAGTTTGAATTTGTAGTCGAATCTGTATACTGGGATAATAGAATCGAATGGCATTTCTAAGTTTGGCGCTTCCTTTATCATTTGGTTCCAGAGTGAAGCGTGGCCGTAGTGAGATTTGATAGGCAGCGACGATTGATGCAATGATGAAGAGGCTCAGTAGCGCTTCGAGAGCCGCTGTGCGAATAATTGATACTAGTGGGGCTGGCTATCCGGATGCGCTGCCGAATAGTTGATACTAGTGGGGCTGGCTATCCGAATGCGCTTCCAAATAGTTGATACTAGTGGAGCTGGCTATTCGTACGCGGCGTCCGAATAGTTGATAGTAGTGGAGCTGGCTATTCGTACGCGGCGTCCGAATAGTTGATAATAGTGGCGCTGGATATTCGGACGCGCGTCCGAATAGTACTCCGAATAAATAAACTAACCAGATTTTGATAATTTTTTTCTGCTTAGAAACGATCCTTTACTCAATTTTATTACTTATTGGTAGGTATTATAATTGGTAGGAAATTTGCACTTTCTTATATACCACCTAAATCGAAACGAACGACTAGGTGAAGTAGTGTTTTGAACGCTTTGAAGTACAGAAATTATGAATTCGTTTGGTCATTTTGCATTTGGAATTATTTCTGCTACGCAGATTACCCAATTTAACGACTATCAAAGATAGTATTTACGTTAAAGTTTTGGCTCCAGCCAAGTACACAAACTTGAATTAAAGATCAAAATCACACCACAGGAAGTACCGCAGTTGTTGAAGACAAATTCTCTTCATCACCTCTCGCCGATACTTTTGTACGAATCGTATAGAGGTATATAACCATTCGCACCTGTTTACTTTCCACGAAGTATAAAATTTATGCAACTTTTTGTTACATCAGAAACTTCTATGGAGAATTTGAGGCAATAAGGTGGTAGATTTTCTTTGCAAAAATTTTTTGGATTTAATGTTTTTGTAACTTTTTTTGGTGAGAGATATCTGTTTGGTGCAAAAGGGAAAGCTGTTGGGTTCGGTAAATTGTGTATCAGGATTGTGTAAATGGCGGATATGCATCAGCAGTTGCCAATGTGGTCAATTTGTATGGTTTTAGAAGTATCTGCGAAGGTATGACAGATGAACCATCGGTTTCTTTAGCAAAGTCTCACATTTTTCATTTGCCTTGGAAGTCACAAATTTTTGTTTACAACCTTAAAAGAATATTAGACCATCAATTCAGTGAGACATAAAAATTCGACTATTAGATCAGAGGTTTCAGATCCAGGAAAATCCAATCATTTCGAGTTGTGCTATCTGATGTAAGCATTTGGACTTCAGAACCAATAAGGTTCAAACATTTGGCTCTCAGACTCACAGAGATTCAATGTCATGAAACGAACAATATGTATTTGAAATTTACGGAAGCATAGAAACGTAGCGATGTTCGTTTCACAGTTTATTTTGTAATTTTCATAACTGACTGACCAATTAGAGGAAGAACATGCATCCGATTATATAATAAAGTGATTTTAAACATATCTCTGTACGAAAGGTGTCGAAAACCTAATTTTTACCTCGCTAATTAATATAAGACCTAGCACACACCACGTCGATCATAATTATATCCTGTCCTTGTGGCATATTTCACTTCCCATATCAAGTTTACCACTCATATTATACATTATTGAAGCGAAAATAGGTGGGTTCTCATTGCATTTTGTTGTATGCTGTTAAACTGTATGCATTCACTGCTTTGTTATGGCATGGCGGGCGGGTGTCAGATGTAATCACATAGCGTACAATGCACAATATTATAACGAGCTTAACATAAAATTTAAATAGATACCCCTGGATTTGATGAAATGTAATACTTTATGATAATTTTTTGAATGTGTCAAGACTGTAGACGGAATCGTTTAATAATGTTTTGCACTGTTAAAAGGTTTCTATTTGTAATAAGCTTGTGTTTCGAACATTTTGTAGGGGATGGTATTAACAAGTACTTTATTGGCAACGTTAATGTATAGAGCTTCACTGCTAGTTACTCACAGTAAAGATAGTTCAGTTCCGACCGAGAGAATTCACGTAAAACTTTCGTTCACCAGCGTTGCGAACACGTCGATCAACTCGCCAATGAAAGTTTCGAAACTCATATGCGTCCGCCCAACGTATACATCGGTATGACTCGCATACGAAAAGACTTCTTTCGCTCCGGCTATGTTCGAAAGTCGGTATAACGTAAAAATCTGAAGTAATTCTTGAAAGAGTATCTGCCCCTAGGGGCTACGCAGGCAGAGGTATCCTCGGTTGCTAGGTTGGAGATATGTAGCTTAAGGACCTAACACCATAAGGTGCATAAGGGTCTGTAAAGTTTGATGTAGATGAAGAAGAAATAAAATTCGGTAGTATTTTAGAAGTAAGTAAGTTTATTCGCTGTTTGTGTTGGTTGAAAATAATACATAAGAGCACTAAATGATAAAAGAGACGTGGACGCGGGAAGATAAATTGAAAAACGTGTGTGCTATGAAGCGTTAAATCTTTGCATGTAATGTATCAAATCTGGTTTTCCCCGGGCGTAAAAATCTCACACCGAAAGGTATAAACGGTCTATAAAGTTTGATGATGATGGTGATACCGTTTTCCCCGTACCACCGTTTTCCCCGTTGGCAACTGCCCAACATTTTCATCAATAATGGTCATTTCTACTAACAAAACTCTGGGACTTCTATGGTTCATCTGTCATACCTTCTCAGATACTTCTAAAACCATATAAATTGACCACATTGGCAATCCGCCTGATACACAATTTACCGAACCCAACAACTTAAAACAGGTATCTCTCACAAAAAAAAGTTACAAAAACATTTCATCCAAAAAATTTTTTCAAAGAAAATGTACCACCTTATTGCCTTAAATTCTCCATAGAAGTTTCTGATGTAACAAAAAGTTGCATAAATTTTATACTTCGTGGAAAGTAAACAGGTGCGAATGGCTATATACCTCTATACGATTCGTACAAAAGTATCGCTGAGAGGTGATGTTGTTCGAATGGAAGTGCGCTCCCGTAATAAGGACAAACAACTTATTGTGCGGAGTGCTTCATTTCGTTCCCAGAAGCGTCTTTCGTTCCCTCTCTCCAGGTTTCCCTTTTGGTTTTCTCTTCCCATTCGAATTAGGCTTGCATTGCTTTTTGATTTATAAGAGGCATTGTAAAACGACGTTGAACTTTAGTTCCTCGGAACTCTTCAAGCAGGGCGGATGTGTTCCTTCATACGGTTGGTGATTTGTGGCCGGCAGACAAACAGACGCATAGGTACATAAACAAGCTTTAGACGTTTATAATATATGTGTGGTGGTGCCGCCCTCTTCATTTAGAATCACAAATAGAATGGAGAAACCACGTCGTGATAGCTTTCGTATAAAAGTGAACGTAACATAACGGCCACTCACGAATGAACGATTGAGGTGTCGTTACGAAAAAACCTATAATCATCGTTATAATTCTGCTAAGAAATGCATTACCACACTAAACCGAAATATGCTTCGTTAGGAATCGTTCATAAAGTATATTTCACGGTGCAAAAGAGATTCAAAATATGAATAAAAATGTAAAAGTATGAATGAATGAATGATCCCTTACGCAAATGACGTCACTTTTAAGTTCCAATGTAAGCAGCTCTTTCTTCGTTGCTTTGTTACGGAAAGTCGGAAAAAATTTTGCTGTATAAGCGAGAGCATATGAGAGTGTGTGCATTTCCATTACAAGGTAGCGAAAGCTTACTTTCGCGGCATGTGCACCAACACACTCTCGCACACACATCAAAATATCTTTCAATAGGGACCATTCAAATAGTGCGCACGCTTTAAAAAAGTCGGACTTAAGACCCTCCCTCCCCCCTTGCACACAAAAATACATGGAAAAAAATTCAGAATGTTTGGATAACACGCTTTTCTCAAACCCCCTCCCCCCAAAAAGCGTTCGTACTATTTGAATTGCCCCACACACACTCGATATATACTTTCGCTTGGGAAACGCCGCGCATACGCACACATTTCGTGTGTATTGTGGTACAGGAACGGAAAAGTGAAAACCGACAAAATTCTGATTTATCATATGAATTTACCATACAAATCAGAAACTTGTCGGTTTTCACTTTTCCGTTCCTGTATATTGAAATATAAAATTCCATTTCCGATAAGTAAGTGTCTTCGTTAGTCATGAACTCATTTTCTCAGGGCTCTGCTTTCCCAATCGAATATAGTCAGTATGTCATTATCTTTAATTTTTCGGCGATACTACCAACTCAGACGCATAAAGCTAAAGCCAGATAACAATTGACCCCACGAAGTGTACGTAAAGTGCCATCGGAAAATGTGCTGATCCCATTTAATGTGCTCCAGTTCCAGGACATTTAATGTATATTAAAAAGCCACCTTACCGTCACATCTTTTCTTTGGAACGTGAAGTGCATTTAATGTACATTAAATGCGAATTACATGTACATCTAATGTCCACTTAAAACACTTTGAATACACAACTAATGTACCTTTAATGTACTTTTTAGTGTGAATTACAGCACATTTCATGTACATATAATGTTATGTAAGAAAAGAAAGGAAAATTTAATTTAGTTTTCCGACTTTTCTATTTCGGTTTTTCTTATTCTGATGATCGCTACGTCCTCCATCTATATTTTTTTATGCCAAGCTCTCATTTTTCTTTAGAAAAATTTCTTTAATTTACGGGGCTTGAACCCAAGACGCTCGGGATTATGAGTCGACTGCTTTACCAATTGTGCCACCGGATACTTATGTGTTGGTGTGTTAAATTATAGAAAGTACATCAGAAGCACATTTTTGGTACATTTAATGTGATAGGAATAGTGTACACCTTATCACGCACATCAAATGTGCGAAAAATGCACTTGTGATCTAGTGCAATAATTTTATTTACATAGAAAAATGTACTTCATTACAAGCACATTTTTGGTACATTAAGTGTGATAGGAATAGTGTACACCTTATCACGCACATAAAATGTGCGAAAAATGTACTTGTGATCTAGTGCAATAATTTTATTGACATCGAAAAATGTACTACATCACAAGCACATTTTTGGTACATTAAATGTGATAGGAATAGTGTAGACCTTATCAAGCACATAAAACGTGCGAAAAATGTACTCGTGATTTAGTGCAATAATTTCGAGGTTTATTGGCACAAAAAATGTGCTTTTAATTTACATAGAAAAATGTACTACATCACAAGCACATTTTTGGTACATTAAATGTGATAGGAATAGTGTACACATTATCAAGCACATTAAATGTGCGGAAAATGTACTTGTGATCTAGTGCAATAATTTTGAGTTTTAATGGTACAAAAAATGTGCTTTTTATTTACATCGAAAAATGAACCACTTTACAGGCACATTTTTTGTACATTTTATGCACATATTCTCAACAACATTGAATTTCGTACATTTAATGTACATTCAGTGGGCAACCACATTAAAAAATGTGATCTGTGTTATCTGGGAAACTTTCTTCAGACGTGTTCAGAGTGGAACTACATTTGTTAAATGTTAAGAAAATAAATTGTCCTTGAAATTTCCTCAGCGTGGCTATGGGGTAATCCAGCTCCGTCGGAATAACGTTCCTCAAGGAATCCCTTGCATTTCGTTACACAAATAACGTCATTAAAAAAATTATAAATATATTTTCCCGAATGAATAAAATGCTTCCATAGAAACGTCGTCGTTTACTGTGAGAAAAACCAATTTCATATTGATTTTTAAATAACGTTATTTGAATACCCGATATGAAATGGTTGATGGAGAACTTTATTCGAGATCCCGACTTATGGACAATTTTTCTGTATACGAACTCCGTTACTTGGAAAAGATAAAAATTTACGACATTTGATAAAATCGGTAAACTTTGCACGTGCACTCAAGCTACACAAATTACATAAAGTCGTTATAAGAAACTTAGCTACTCAGTTTAATAATCTACTTCCATACCACTTGATGTAACTTCACAATTTACTGTATACAATTACAACTTGAGATCGTAAAAATCTAGTCAGGTTGTAGGAACTGAGAAATTCATCAAAACCACACAAATTACTCCCGTCTATTTTCCCAGTGAAATATTTCAATTTTCTGTTTTCACTTAATTAACTATAAGCTCCGATACTTCAAAAATTAAGCATTCAACTAATTTGATGCGTTTCACGAATGCATTTATTCGTTTGCTGCATTTCCTGCTATAGAAACAACATTTTCTAAAGCAAATGTTGAGAAAATTACAGTCCCGTGAACGTTTTGTTTCAAACCACATTGTCTCATTGTCAACCTATTAATTTCACTTAAAAAGTTTCAGTGGTTAAATTGGCTTAAGCGCGACGACATTGTTTGAACGTTTCGTTTATATATTTGTTTACAGTCGGGGAGAACGAACAGTAACGCACATATCTCTAAATTGATTTAATTTTATACGAGCTTTAAGACTTGCTCGCATTGTGCAAGTACTCATTACAATGTTTGATGAAAATACTTGAAAAAGAGTAAATAGACCTTCAATAAATGTTGACAAAATAAATGCATCTAAAATAAAGTTATGCCAAAGTAAATATAACGTGCCGTTTGTTGTTATATTCCTTCCTAGACAGGGGTGCACCTTATCCGTTAATATTTGATTCGTTTTTCTTATTCTTCAGGTGAAGGAAGAGTCACCAAAAGCCTCAACAAAATACTTCAACTTACATTGAGCATTCACTCCATTTCGTTTTTCGTTTTCATATTCGAATTGTATGAAAAATCTGCATTCATAAGCAGAAAAACTTTTAGGAAATTAAAAAAAAATGTAAACAATGAAAAAGACTGATTCCAGCGTTCCTTTGACTTTCTTTCTCAGATATTGATAATTATGGAGGCGTCCAAAAAATTTGTCACGTTCGTCCCTTACAACAATATTGTGGATAATAAAAACTTTGTAGCTGCTGTAGTTTATAAGATACAACTAGAGCGTAATGTAGGTAACGCTGTAATGGCCCTAATACGAGGCGGGGTGCAAAATCCCCCAGTGGATTTTCGTCCAAGACGATAATGTTGTCCACTGATGCAATAATATCGTCCATGAGGCGACAATATAGTCCACTGACACAATAATATCATCCATGAGACAATAACATCGTCTAATGATACAATATTATCGCCCAGTGGATTATACTATTTCTATGCGTTGTATACTTTTGTTAGGCGTTGTCAGCGTTTTTCAAGCATACGATGTTGATGATATTATTGTCTAATTTGTAAAAGGAAAAGCTTCTTAGTTTGGTTAAGGTGGGGTTGCACTGTTCGATTTCAGAAGGCAGCTTGATGCCAAAAACGTTCCTATGGTAATGTTGGATGGCGAAACGAGTACATTAATGTGCACTAGGTCCCGACTCGGCACCAGGCTGCGTACTTGAAAAGTATGAGTAGCCTTTAAGAAGGCAGCCTGGTGCCGAAAAGCAGTTAAACTCATTGTAACGGCAGTTACGAATACTATGCGTCACATAAATTTCAACTCGGTACCAGACTGCTGCTGCCCTCTACATTCACAGTAGAATATCTTAAGTAGGCAGCCTGGTGCCGTGTTGAAATTTATATCACGTATAGTATTTGTTACTGCCGTTACGATGACATTAACAGATTTTCGGCACGAGGCTGCGTTCTTTATGGCTACTTAAACGTCCCAAGTAGGCAGAGTAAATTTGCAACAAACAGCAGCCTTTTTTAACCACCACAGCCTTAACCACCTTTAGGTGAAATTTCACAAAAGGAAAAGTTTCCTAGGATCGTTAGCCACCTGCTTTTTCGTAGTGTTTCATTAAAGCGCAAATTTCCTACTTTCGTTAGCCACCTCGTTTTGTGACATTTCGTAAAAGGAAAATTCTTTAGCTTCGTCAACTACTAATTTTTTGTGACATTTCGTAAAAGGAAAATTTCATAGCTTCGTTAGCCACCTTGTTTCTTTAGCGTTTCATTAAAGCGCTAATTCCTTCGTTTCGCTAGTCTAGTCAGTTTTCTAAAAAAAAAAATTCAGAAGATTCGTTATACTCCCGGGGAAGAACTGCCAGATAAATTTAACCCATCCGCGTTTCTTACTTTCGCGCATGGGTGGGCAGCACTTACCTCTACACAGTCAAAGTGACAATTTACCCACGTAAAGGGTGCCCTCAAGGTGGAATTCTACCCCCCCCCCTTCTCTACTGCCTGGTCAAAGACAGCTTGTTAACGCTACTCAACGACTCCGGCTACTTTGCGCAGGCTTTTGCTGATGATGTGACCATACTTATTACGTGCAAATTTGTGAGAACCGTCTGTGAGTCAATGCAGTCGGCGATGAATTTAGTACAAAATTGGAGTCTCAAAAATAAGCAAACGGCAAACCCGTCTCAGACGAAACTGATGTTATTCACAAATAAAAATCTGAGAGCAGTTGGAACTAACTGGGAATTAAGCCCAAAAGTCCTTCACTGGATTTACACCTCCATAGTAAGACCTAAACTGTCTTATGCTGCGGTTATCTGGTGGCAGGTTCTCCAATACGCAGCTTAAGCTGACAGCAGTACAGCGTTTAGCACTTACGATGATTACTGGAGCCATGAGTTCAGCCCCCACTGCGGCACTTGAAGTCCTACTCACTATCGAACACTTTTATTGAAGCGAAAGCCAGATCGACCATGCTCAAGTGGCACCACTATGGTTTTTAGACCCGTACGAAGTACGTATGTCTGATGCGTTTACTACCACGTTTGTTACATTGCGAATTCGAACCCGGGAGTAAAGGGGAACCTTTTTTTGCTGCCTCCAGATGACAAATCAGCGAAAAAAACAATGTCCGTCTGTCTTTATGTCGGTCTGTCTGTCTGTCTGTTTGTCGGTCTGTCTGTCTGTCTGTCCGTCAACACGATAACTTGAGTAAATCTTGACCGATTTTCAAAAACTTTTTTTTTTCCTGAAAGGTTGTCGAAAAATATTTTTTGCAACGCACAATCGATTTTCGACTGTTTTCGATGTTGTTCACGATGCGGTAACGCGATCAAAATCGAAACAGTTTCCAATTTTTTTAAGAGTGTGAGGGGAAGTGAAACAAATTTACACCTTGTATCGATATGACTTTTAAAATTTGATACATGTGCTGAAATGTACCCCTCCGTTGCTATGATACGACGTTACAATGTCGTATGTGTGCATTGCAATCTGATCAAAAATTGTTTGTACACTGTAAAATATAATGGTTTCTGTGGAGTGAATTTTTTAAGTTTGGTTGTTATTTTCTTCTCAATCGGTTTGTTTGTTGCAAAAAGCAGTATGTCCACCTCGTTGCGATACTTGATTTTTTCAGCATACGTCCTAAATATTGTCCAACTCGCCTTTGGCTCGTATGGACAATATTAGGACTGATGCTGAAAAAATCAACGTATCGCAACATGGTCGACAAACTACTATTATGGTATTGAATCTGGGCACTGTCGGCCCAAGGGCCGCCGAGCTAGGGCCGTTTAAGTGGTTTTTGGTCTTTTGCACATAACTCGAGTAAATCTTTTCCGATTTTCAAAACTTTTCTTTTGTTTGAAAGACCTCGGCACGGCCGACAACTTATGGAAGAAACATTTTTCGATTTGCGTGTTTGGACTTAGCTAGGGCACTAAAAAAGAGTCTTTGTTAGGGCCCTACGTGTTTTTTGTACATAACTCGAGTAAATCTCTTCCGATTTTCAAAAACTTTTTTTTGTTTGAAAGATCTCGGCACGGCAGACAATTTATAGACAATTATAGACAATTTATAGACAATTTATATATTGTAAATAAAATGGTTACCTCATCATAACAAAATGGTGGTTCTCCACCAATCAGATATGACACAGAGCTTTGAAGAAAGTTTGAGACGAATTACCTTTGGAGTAATGACGAGATGGCACTACATGTGTTCATTTC
>CM055404.1:113104392-113120099 GCA_029228625.1 Pseudolycoriella hygida | reverse complement strand
GTTACCTCATCATAACAAAATGGTGGTTCTCCACCAATCAGATATGACACAGAGCTTTGAAGAAAGTTTGAGACGAATTACCTTTGGAGTAATGACGAGAGGGCACTACATGTGTTCATTTCAGTTAGAAATCGCTAGACCCCGGTTGTACCGAGTATTGTTCATAATGAAACATCAAAATGTCGGTAATCAACCCCCTTCAATATATCAAGTTGCATGACTTGGCTGACGATTGGCACTAGATGCCGAAATATTGATGCTTCTAAAATGTTCAAGAACTCGGCGATCCTAGTTGAGTTCAACCTGAGCGTCATTACAATGACAAAGTAATCTCATTAACTCAAAAATTCTTCATTCTGTTACTATGACTAGACCGCTATAATCAAGAAAAATGGCCACTTCAGCCAAATAACCATTGTGATCCAAAGGTCGAGAAAAATTGATAGATATATAAGGTATCTCTCTACCCAAATGAAACCAAAAAGAACACAAACTCACATGAGCCAGTGCTCATCTTCACAGACAGCCAATCAAGTTTGAAAGTTGAAAGTTTAACTCTTCCCTTGCTCTTGAATGTTGTGACATAGTTCAATTAATCGCCAATCAGCGAGAAGTCTCCCTTATCTGGATTCCAGGCCATCACGGTTATCCCGGAAATGAAAAAGAAGATAAGCTGGCAAGGGACGCGTCTGCATTACCATTCTGCGGACCCGAACCCAGTATTCCAGTGTCGTTAAGGACCTTGCAAGGAATTATAACCGCATGGAAAGATAAATCCTTCGCAGATCATTGGAAGAATCTGAACTCAGCCAGACAAGCTAAGAATTGTCTCTCGATAAACAAGTATCACACGAGATACTACCTATCTTTGAATAAAAAGAACAACAAAAGATTGACGGACATACTTACTGGACACTGTGCACTAAACAAAAACTTGTTCACCATGAGCCTCGTAGACAACCCATATTGTGATAAATGTGGTGAACTAGAATCAGCAGAACGATTTCTCTGCCACTGCCAAGCTCTAATAAAAGCCAGAGCCAAGTGTCTGGGTGCTTACCAGCTTCGGTACAGCACCATCCGGAATATCCACCGTAAACACATTCTCAACTTCCTTAACTGTAGCACAGTTATAAACTAAAACACGTGGGTACGCACAACAGGCCCAACCGCGGCCTAGGTGCATGGCTCTTAACTGAGTCAGCCTACTTATCCTATCCTATCCTAGGGGTGGACATTGAACAGCCCGAAAATTCAAGCCCCTCGCACATTTCTACCCTCCACCAAAAACAATTCATCGTTTTCAGGTATAGAAGTACGGTTGGTTCTATTATGTTTTCAGCGTGTTATAAGAAATCTCCAGGGGAGCTAAGAATATTTGTTTCGACCCTACCGTCTTCATCGCTACTGTTCTCTGTTTTTTATGTATGACGGCACGGCATAAGTATGATTGGCAGTCTGACAAAAAATTGACACAATTTGAAGAAAAAATGAAATGTGAATTGTTTGAAAGTGTTGAAATTTAGGTGAATTACGTAAAATGTATTGAATTATGTATTTTTAGTCGCACGAATCAACGTGAATTGTATATGTGTTGGTGTACACAAATTATGAATTTTCATGTTTGCTTTAGCTGACGGTTACGTAAACCCAGTCTAATAGTATATTATAACAAAAGGGCTGTAATTTGAGATCTCTTATCTGGGAGGGGTTGAAGATCCGAGGGCGTCAGTTCGAAGTTCTTTAACACTCCCAGATACGAAATCTCAAATTACAGTCCATATGTTTCGGGCAGGGATTTGGGATCGGATTTGAAGCGGGATTTGGTACGGGTTTTGAGACGGGATTTGTGACGGGATTCAGGACGGGATTTGTGACGGGATTTGGGGCGAGATTTGGGACAGTGTTTGTGACGGGACTTAGGATTGTTAAGGGGGTGTTCTTATGATGATTATGGGGGGGACAAGGGGAAAGCGCCGCAGGCTAACAATTAGCGGGTGTCAAGGGGGCGGCAGCCCCCTGGTATAAAAAAATAATTCTGCTTAATCACTTCACCGCTCTACTGCTTATAAGTGCCCCTGCACCCGCTCTCTGGAAAGCTTTACGAGTCCCCTCGCGCCCACTTGAGCTTAATTTTGCGTAGCCCAACGGGGCTAACGGGATCGATTCAGTTTGAAGTCCTCGTGTTATAAAATATCGTATAACATATGGACTGTAATTTGAAGAAGGCTATAATATGCGTGTTATAGCCCCTAGAGTTATTATAATTATTACTAATCTGCGGGAAAATTTATTTATCTTCGAGAAGGAAGCCTCCGGAAGGATAAATAAATTATCCCGCAGAAACGTAAGAGTTTTTATGCACCGAAGCAAAAAATCAACAAAACCAATTTTGGTACAGCACAGCATTGTATGACTTATCTCCCTAGACAGCCAAATATTATTATGTCATTTTTTGCATAGAACAAAATTTGGTTAAGAATTTCACTGGTGGCTCAGCAGGCCTCTGCCTGCAAATCGTAAAAGGTTTCCAACTTTGAAATTGCCGGTCTTTGCTAATTTCTACTCACTATAACCAATGTACCACTCGTCTTTGTTAGAAACTAGACTCAAATAAACGAATTTTTTCAAAGGCTCGTAGCATCACAATCCACAATCCATTAGGATGTGCAAAATCGTATATTATGCCACAAGGGCTATTGATAACTAACCTACTAGCTAATGGGTTCAAGATGGAGGGGTTTTCAGATTACAGAACTTTGGATACTTCTAGAGGTGGGCGGGAGGGTCAAAATTTGACCCGAGCCTGTGCCCGCAAGTGCTCGATAAACTATTAGTCGGGCTCGGGCATAATTCTATCGGGCAGTTTTGGGTCGGGTTTTTTTACTTTTGGGCCCGTGAACGGGTGGGCAAGTAAAGTTTTTTCGATTTTTTTAAAGCGACGGGTGGGCACACGCTGTTTTCCAAAATTTTGAAAAACGCCGAGCTGGGCTGGGGCTGACAAAAAGTCATGCCCGCCCACCTCTAGATACTTCAAACACAATAATGTCGACTCTATCACCAACCTACTTTCTTGAGTTCTAGAACAGGAGCCAAAATTGGAGAATTCAAGAAGAAACTCTTTCACCAAAGAATGCTTAAAGTATCCTTAGAAAAGAAGATCTTAAAAATGGATAGAAATCTTTAAAAGTTGAGATGATCGATGAAATTTCCAAATATCCGCCTACTGATTTTTTCTTTCATCTATTCAATCGTAGGATATGTGCACCGGTTACAAGCCCCTATTGTCTTCTCCTTTGTTCTCAAAAAAGAACAAAAGAAAAGCTCGTAACTAGCACGGGGCACGGGGCTGACTTTTTTGTCAACCCTAGCCCAGCTCGGCGTTTTTCAAAATTTTGGAAAACAACATGTGCCCACGCATCGCTTTAAAAAAGTCGAAAACCCTTGCCCACCCGTTCACGGGCCCAAAATTAAAAAAAAAAACCGACCCAAAACTGCCCGACAGAATCATACCCGAGCCCGACTAATAATTTATCGGGCACAGGCTCGGGTGTTTTGACCCTATTTAAGTTCGAACGAAGCTGCATCATGCTTTAGCATTGTGCCAACATTGGTACCAAGTTGAAATGTCCCGCTTAAAATACGACCGACTTCTTCTCTATACTCCGTTGTACAACTCAAGAGAGACAAATAAATGGTTTCGTTACTCCCCACTGTCATCCTTGAGATATACCCACATTTTCGGTTTTGTTGTAAAGTTGAGACAACCCGTCCGGATCAGAGGCTAGATCATTTTATTTTACTAGCTCCGCAACATTTGTGAGCTTTCGTTCATATGGATTCTTCTTTCAGAGATCCTTTCGTTACCGAAGTTTTTACTGTGTCAGTGGTAAATTGCACACAAACCTAGTGCCATCTATGATGTACTAAGTGCGGAACTTATAAGACATAAGAACAAATAAATACGCGAAATTCTCATCTTATCTTCATGAGACTACGATTTTTCAAGTCCCACTGAGATTTTCATTTCCACCAGGTTTTCTGCCTCAATTTACTTTTTAAATGAATTCTCACAAGACTCTGAGTCAAATTTAGGAAATATCAAGAATTTTTCGCTTCTTTTTCTTTTGTGATACACCCATGCAGCAACACACAAAAAAAAACATCAAAGTGAAGCGATAGTCACAAGTGTTTGCTTTGAAATTTTGATATTTTAATTTATTTTACCTGTGAAAGTGCTATGAACTAGACGGTACGTTTCATTTACTGCTTTAAAGGAATTAACTTGTTTTTTATATTTTTTCCCCAGTTTTTTTATCTGTTGAAGGTCTATTAAGGTGCTGTTGGTACCTAATTATAAATTGAAAATAACACTTTGATAGAAAGAAAATTATTGGTTTATGGCACTGTGCGATAACGCGTCTGCTTTATAATTGAGTCCTTAATGGTTTCCTGCATGAAATTTATGTCTTTTTTCGTGAAAAGACATAAAAATTTCAAGTCTCTATTCGAATGAATTACTCAACAAAAATCTTTTCTTTTTGTAATAATCAGAAAAATCTTTCCCATTCAACACTAATCTGTACGAATACAAAAGAATAATGGACAATGGAAGCACTAAACTAATTGACGATAATATAATAAAATGCTTCGTTCGAGATATTATTATTATTTACTTAATGGACCCAGATGAAAAGAAATGAAGTGAAAATTTTACTACGCAAACAATACGAGTGTTGACTTCAGAAAAGAATTGGTTCATATTTTTGAAGCTTTCACTCACATTTTTTTTAAAGAAACTTTGTTTCAATAAAACTTCTAAAAAGTCGGGGGACAAACGAAACGTTGTTTTTCATTATTCATGTGATTCAATTTTCAACAAGTTTTCCACGAAAAGACAAAGCAATTAAAAAAAAACTGAAAATCCCTTTTTTAAGGTACGGTGTAGTTTCCCAACTAATTTCTCTTTCTATATAATTAATGAGCTTGAGGAAATTTTCTTTGCATTTTCGTTGAACCGAAATTTTCATTTGAATGTCGACAAAGAAAAGTTTTCCTATTGCAATTTCTCTCTCCATTTCGTTGAATAGAATGCAGCTTAAGATTTAGCACCGTCGTCTCAATGTTTTAACACCTTTCACAGTTCGTTGAAGTATTCACGGCTGTTGCAAATTATTAAATGGTTCTGCATTACAGAGATGAGTATTCTTTGGCCTAACACGTTTGAAATATGCTCTCAACTTCGCTTAAATATTAATCCAACACTATCTTCTTGCATTATCGTAACATTTAAACGTTGACACTTTCTAAGAATAGAAACAGCTTCTTTTCGTCTACTCAAGGAATTTTTGCATAAACTCCCGTCCACTTCGACCCCATTTCCTAAAATATCCATTTCACTGTGACATTTTTTTAATAGAAACTATATGCAAGGGACCCGTACGTATCCGAAAAATTGTGACAAACGGAGTTGAAGTTACGAAAAGACTCGAGCGTATTTAAGTAAATATTGCCTTAACTCTTAAGTGTATGAAATGACGTTCACATTACATTGTATTGGAAATTGCCGAGAGGGCAATGTTGAAAAACTCGTCCGAAGCAACGGTGTAAAAAAAAACCCTCCCGAAAGCTCAAAATTGATCCCAAATAGCCTCAATTTCTTCTACAACATAGCAAAAAACCGTTTTTTGGGCTAGGTCCAACCTTAGTACCGACCTAGGGCCCTCAGGAGAGGCCTCTGACAAATACTTCCATAGACAAAAATATTTTCCACAATTTTCTCTACAGCGAATCAAAAAACAATTTTTGTGTGTAAGGCCAGCCTTAGGACCGACCTGGGGCCCTAAGTGGAGGCATCGGACACATGCTTCCACAGACAAAAATGTTTCCCTCATATGTTGCTCTGCAACATAGCAAAAAGTCTCTTTTCGTTAGGGCCGACCTAAAGCCCACTTAAACTTATGCACAGACACCGGGCCCAAATTTGTTTTTGAATATAATTCGGTACTCGGTTACCTCTAAAATAGAAAAAGCAGAGACGCCGACTTGTATTTTGCCTATTGGCACCAAGTGAAAAATAATTTTGATGTCGAGTTTATCCATCTGTTCGATTTTTCAGCGATGGAAAAACTTTTAAATATTTAGTTCGTTTTTATAGAAGTTTAGACATCATATGTTAGTTGATCTCAATCTACTTAAAGTGCTTATTGTTAACCAATTCGCCGCTCCTCAGTACAGCTAATCTTTTTAATTGTTTCATTATCGGTAAAAGTATTTTCCATCATTCATATGCGTATATCATAAGTAGGTTAACTGTCTGCTAAGGCATGAGCATTAAAATTGTAGATATTAAGTGATAAGCGGTACTAAGCGGTAATAAGGGAACGGGTTAGCTCAGTGGTAACGTACTGGCTTTCCACCAAGAATATCCGGGTTCATTCCTGGTGGGGACAAATTCTGTATAGGATTTTTCTTCAATGTACAGCATGAAAGTAACGTTCCTAGGCACACCCAGGCTTCATAATTTGGGTAGTTGTGAATTTGGTGCCGCTGCGAAGAATGACAAATATGACGTCACCCATATTCGATGAATTCTGTGTACAAATATCTGAGTCTAGCTTTGGACGGAGATATAATTAGCACCAGAAGAAATCCTAATGGTAAAATGCTAGCTACCGTTAGGCGTGGTGTGGAATTCACATTAAGCATGTGGTCCAAAAAATGCCTGCCGGTAAAACACATTGATGGGGCAAACCGGCATTCTAAGCCCTACTAGTTTTCGCCCTAGTACATTATAGATGGTACTAGGTATGTGTGCAATTTACCACTGACACAGTAAAAACGTCGGTAACGAAAGAATCCCTACTAAAAGGATAGGATCTAAGCTTCGAGACTAAAGATGCCCCGGTCCGTACAGTCATACAGTCTATATGAGCGTGAGATTCTTACTCTAGAGTAGGAATTTGGAGCAGCATGAATGCGCGAAATTCCTAGCAGCCTGTTAATTTTTTTTTTTTCACAACTGCTCTGAAAAATGCGTACTTTCTCTCCTCAAAATGGCGGAGAAAATTGATTATTTCAAAGAGAACATATTAAATGACAAATGCGGGAGTGAAATTCTTTTCACTCCCGCAAAATGACAGAATAGTGAGTGAAATAGTTATTTATGCAACTAGTTGCGAAATGGAGTTGTTTTTGTCACTAGATGTGAAGTTATCAAACGAGCGAAGCGAGTTGGATAACCACATCGTGTGACAAAAACAACCAATTTCGCAACGTGTTTCATACAAGACATTATGCAACAACTTGTGAAACGTGAACTTTTGAATGAACTTTGAAGGAACACCCAAATGGGTGATAAAAAGTTACTTTTTATCATTAGTGACAAAATGTAACTTTTTATCACTAGTGACAAAATGTAACTTTTTATCACCCAAATGAGTGATAAAAAGTTACTTTTTATCATTAGTGACAAAATGTAACTTTTTATCACTCAAATGAGTGATAAAAAGTTACTTTTTATCACTAGTGATAAAAAGTAAAACCAGTTATAAAACGACCTCTCTAACGTCACCGAAACGATGCATGAAAAAGTTCACTTTTCACAACGGCGTTGCACAAAGAAATTTTTTAATATGCGCTTTTGCTATAGAACATTTATTTCAACACATTTTTCGATATTTATGAAACAAATAATAACATCGTACACACTTTTTTCCGAATAAAACACACTTTTTCGGTTACACTATTTTGAAAATTACGTTGACAATGTTATGCTGATGATTAAGGAAGTTAGATCAGAGATATGAGCCCAGTTTACACTTCATCATAGTATTTTTGAAATTATAAATTGTGGAGACCGAGTTCTGACTTTTTTTCGGAAACAAAACATTTATTTTCTTGATTAATTGTAGAAACAGTTTTTTTCGGAGATAAAGTACTTATTTTCTCAGAGCAGTTGTAATAAATATATTTCATAACTGGAGAAGGATAGAAAATTCCTTAACTTGAGTAAAGCTTGTGACCCTCGCCGAATAAATTGTAACTTGGGTGAATTGCGGTCCCCCGCTACGCTCGGGCGCAAATTCACCCTCGTTACAATTTATTCAGCTCTGGTCGCAAACTTTACTCTTGTTAAGGAATTTTCTATTTCCTTCCCTAGTTATGAAATCTACTATTTCGTGTCCGATGCAAGATTTTTATTGTAGAAATTTTGCAGAAAGTATCTACTTCTATTATATTCATTATAAATGAATTGTTTCAGCAAGAACTCGGTACGGTCTCCTAGTAAATTTCGTTTCGCTCATTTGGTCAATCTCCTGACAGCTTTATCGTTGTTTAAAGGATATTATAACGCTAGGGAGAAAATTCTTGAAATTTTTCTAATCGAGTCGGTAAATAATTTCACAATTTATACAACGACAATTACGAACGAAGTTAGATGTCGAGTCCTTGCTAGCGGACTTCATAAACTACCAGGTTGGTGGATCTTCATTATACAGTAGCGATACCTACTTTATGTTTTTACCCTTCCTGTCCAGCCGTCCGTCCGTCTGTGCATTATTCACCGGTGATCATCGGTGATTCCCCTGTGAATCATCAGTGATTCCCATGTGAATAATCGGTGATTCCCCTGTGAATCAGCGGTGATTCCACTCTGAATCGTCTGTGATTCTACTGTGAATCCTCTGTGATTCCCCCGTGAATCATCTGTGATTCCACTGTGAATCATCTGTGATTCTACTGTGAATCATCTGTGATTCCTCTGTGAATCATCTGTAATTTGTAACGTTAATAATTAAACCTTTCACTCTCTAAATAGATATTCACTTTTTTAACACAATTTAGCAACCAAATTCCGTTAAGATTTCTTATTACAACCTTTATTGAGCACATCCCAAGCTATATTACCCATTTCTTAATCTAAAATGCGCAATCCCCTTAAAACTAGACCTGAACTGATTTTATGTTGGTTGATGAGACTATATGCAGCAAGCACTGATACTGATAACCACGTTATGTCCAAAAGCACAGTTCTTACAAATCAATGTCTAATGTCTACTTGTGTGATAGGAAGCAGTTCACAGAGTGCAATGGGTACAGAAGTTCTTTATTGGATTTGGCAGTCAGAGTACCGCAGGGTGGCAATTTGTCACCGCTTCTTTTTATACTTTTTATAAATGACTTTTATAAGTTGCCAATCAAGTCATCTCCTTATGGGTTCGCAGACGATACCAACATGTTTATATCTCCAGCAACATCTCGGACCTTTCCGCAGATTTAATGATAGTTTCAAAGTATTTTCGTGTTAACAAGTTAACTCTGAACAATTCCGTAAGTGCCACGTCGATATCTCCAACCTGCCCGATTGTTGTGCAATGGCGTGAAAATAGAAACGTTCACTTCAGTAAAGTGCCTCGGTCTAATGCTTGATCAATATGTATCTTGGGAAGAGCATGCGGCCAACCTTATTAGACTTATCTCTTGCAGGATCGGGGTAATCAGACGATTGCGCTTTTTCCCTACGAAGATCCTCAGATTGATTTATTATTCCACCATCCATTGCTACTTGACATACTGTGTTGGCGTTTGGGGCTCAGCATCCAAAAGGCTTATCAATGAGTTACATGTTCTACATAAGAGAGCTCTAAAAGCCACTCACAAACTCCAACCGAAGTATTCCACCGAACTGCTATTTCGTGATCAGTTTCCTGCTATGATGACTATACAGCAGATGTATGCACATGCAGTTTGCAAATATGTTTTTTGCAGTGTCAACGATTTGAAGCACCACTCACTAACCTTTTCAGAGAACATCAATCGATATATAACAAGATTTCCATATCTATTGAAAAGGCCTAGGATTTTTACCAATTATGGCAAACGTAGTTTACGGTATGCTGGGCCTACTTTATTCAACACACTTCCACCCCACATTCGGAACTTGGATCGGCTCCAGGAATTCGATCGCAAAGCTAGTTGTTATTTTAAGGAACATATCGGCATTTGATATATTTTTATGATTTTGGTTTCTTATCTCTCATGAATATTTTTGTATTGGATCATATGTTTAATGGAAACACCTTATCACAACCCATGCAGTAGAGTATATTATTTACCGTTTTTTGAACATGCTCAATCCTGAATATTAATGCAGCTACCACCTTCATTTCTATCTCTATTTCTAGTTTTTTTCCAACCCTCGCTTACTATTTTAATTTTTTCCGAGCTTTGGTTAATTTATTATAATACGGAATAGTGGCTCCTTTAAATCGTATAAGCAAACTGGAGCCACATAGTAAATTTTGTTGTAACTTTTTCATTCTTGAACTAAATAAAAAAAAAAGTCTTCCAAAATGAAAGTGTACCCGAAAAGCTTTAACAAAACACTTCACGATACTTCATCAGCTTTATAAAAATTACTGTTTGACACTCGGTCTAATTTCACTAAATTGTGGTTCTTCACAAAATGATTTCATCCTGCCGACTTTATCAACTATACTGTGCGGCAGCCAAAAGTGAAATGAACCTTTCACCTTCGCTCGACATTCTCTGAGCCTCAACCGTTTCAACTGTCATTACATAATTTGACGATTTGAGTGGCATCTACTATCTCGACATATCACCTAATTGTCTCCAAAACTATTCACCGGGTTAATTGAAAATCTTTCTTAATTGCTAATGTCAGGGTTTCACAAAAATATATACAATGTTAGGAATCGGGTTACAAATTCCCCTATGAATCATCTGTGATTCCCTGTTGAATAATCAGTGATTCTTCGGTGAATCATCAGTGATCACCCGGTGAATCATCAGCGATCACCCTGTGAATCATCACTGATCACCCTATGAATCATCAGTGATTATTTCCCGGTGACCATCGGTTATTTCCCGGTGAATCATATGTGATTCCCCGATGATTTAGGTCTAAAATTAACTTCTTTGACTACACTTTACCGCTACTTTCCTATGCCCACGACAATTGTTTATTCTTTGATGATTCTCGTTGGCAGCGGCGCTCCCAAAAGATTTCTTTGTTGGCAGCGCTCGCTTGCCATCGCGTACCCGTAGTCGGCGTCACTGAGAAAAAGAAAAAAATCGGTTAGTATTTATCCAATTTAAACAAAGACGTTGGGCCCCAGGAACTCATTTTTAGGATCCTGGTCGGGTTTCTAAGGCTTCTAATCAAAAAACTTTCTTCCATAGAATGTGAGACGTTCCTAGATTATTAAAAAATTTTAAAATCGGAAGAGTTAGTTACTCGAGTTAGGTACAAAAACACGTGGAGCCTGGCCCTAGCAGAGACTCGTTTTTAGTGCCCTAGCTAAGTTCAAGGACTCAAATCCTAAAACTTTTCTTCCATAAATTGTCGGCCATGTCCAGATCTTTCAAACAAAAAAAAATATGAAAATCGGAAAAGATTTACTCGAGTTATGTACAAAAGAGCAAAAACCACTCAAGCGGCCTATTATTTTTATTTATGATTCGTCATCTAAGGACCATGATCGATGCTCACCCTTCCCCCCACCATACTCCCGGGTCGAAATTCGACTGGCTACAAACGTCGTGGTAAACGCATAAGCCCCGTTTTCGAGGTACTTCGGATCTTCGTACAGGTCTGAAAGTAAGAAGTGTCATTGAGGTGTGAGGAGTACAGATGCCATTTGTATTCGGACGTGAATAGCCAATCCAGATTATCTGAGTTACTAGATCTGTAGTGTCATTTATCCTACGTTACAACTGGGAATATAACGTACAAACAATGGCACTAGCAATACTCGTATGATATTTTCATCACATTGCGATTAGTCATACACAGAGAGTGTTAATCGCATCCATAGTGACATACTTTAAATAAAAATTTATGATTTTGTGTCGTTGTGAACACATTTTCAGAATTTCCTGATAATGCTAGAGAGCTTGGAGACATTTGGAGGTTTCTGAGGCAGGATGGTGTTTACAAAGCATGTAAGTAAACTTCGGCAGAAGGTACTTTAGGGAAAGCAGTAAATTGGGATCACAACAAAAACCTCTTTAAAGGTAGAGTGTGACGCAGTCCGTAAGTCCGCTTCTAAAATTAATGATATCGCTTGAGGTGACGCTATCGCAGATAATACGCAGAAGTTTGTTTGAATGGAACCTTGTGTTAAAAGTTTTTATTTCCTGAAAAAGTTAGAGCGCTTTCTTTGAAACAAAATTACGTTGTGTTAAAAAAATAGCGTCACAAATGCCGGATCTACCAGCGAAATAATTTTTCAATCGGAACACTTCGTATCGGCTACTATCGGAACACTTCGTATCACCTTCGGAATACTTTGTGTCACCTTCGCCTTCCTTCGGAACACTCCGTGTCTCCTTCGGCTACCTTCGGAACATTCCGGGTCACCTTCGGCTACCTTCGGAACACTTCGTGTCACCAATTCTTCCCACTGATTCATATAAGTTTCCTGAAGAAACCAACTGTCTAGGTATTCTTATACAGAATTCAGCAAAAAATCCAAGATGGCGTCACTTTGACAGTTGGTAGCCATTTTCTAATGATACCAAAAAATTCTCCTGATGAAACTCTATAACTGTCTAGAAGAAACAAAGTGTTATCATTCCGGAGCTAAAATTCGAAAACCCAAAGAAGCATAATTTATACCTAACAAAAATCCAAGATGGCGTCCCTTTGGCAGATTTCTGAAAATCCCAAAAAATTCAGCTGATCAAACTCTATAACTTTCTCGAAGAAACCAACTCTCTAAGTTTTGTCATTCCGAAGCTAAAATTCGAAAACCAAAAAAAACCTAATTTATTGCTTGGGAAAATTCAAGATGGTGCCAGTTTGACCGCTGGCAGCCATTTTCTTAAGATCCCAAAAAATTCTCCTGACCAAACTCTATAACTTTGCTGAAGAAACCAACTCTCTAGCTATTGTCACTTCGGAGCGAAAATTCGAAAACTCCGAGCATTACCTAAAAACCCTCAAAATTGACCACTTTTCCACATGCCACGGCTTTTCCAGAATTTTCCCGGTAAAGCGGCATATGAAATTTTTCATTTGGGGCCAAGACTGACGTTCCCTGAAAATTTTAAGGAAATCGTTCGGGCGGTTCTCGAGAAAAAAAAGTAGATAGATACGTAGATAGATAGATAGATAGATAGATCGTTGGCACACAACACAGGAATAAAATTGTTATTACTTACAAAGCAGATTTTACCATATGGAAATTGGTCATCTTTGATTGGTGATATCTCGGCTCGTTTTCAACCGATTTTGATGAGTGTGGGATTGTTGGAAAGCTGCTGCGATGTAGTTTTTTTTTAATAATTTGGAGGAGGAGGGGGCGAGGAGAAAAAACTCAAAAGTTCGCCTATACATGTAGGATCGGGGAACGGAGGAAGTAAATAAAAATCACAGAGTTCCCTAAAAACGAAAACTATTTATTGTTCACAAAATAATTGTTGTCACGATTACGTTTCAATAAAGACTAAAACTAAAATCTCGTTTACATGACCGAGCGATATGCGACATCGTTCGGTACTGTGCCTATTATACTGAACCCACATACATCGTGCCTTGTCCCAAAGGTTTTTGTATGTAGTTTTTTGGGTTTGTGAACGTTTTTTTTTGGGCGTGGGGACTGCGTCACGCTCTCCGCTACCGCTGCGAGCATGATATGCGGCTAATTGACTAGCCGCGTGCCACGTGTTCTCAGCGACAGTAATGCTGCCTTCATTACAAAAAACTTAGAGAAAATCAAATTGTTTTGTTTAATTTTGTCGCTAATTTGCACCCAGAAACAAATAACATCTACTTCGCTTCGACTTAGGTAGCTAATATATCATGATTCTGTTAATGCAAGATAAGGTGGGGAAGCGAAAAGGAGAGAACAGATATTAAGGTGTTTTCCATTGCTATAACATACCGTTTTTTAGTCGTTTTTTGATGGAGGACTTAGCAGCTCTAATTTTTTAGCCATATCATATTGATGGTAGCTAGGCATTGACAATGGGAACTCTGTGCTTGTTTTCATAGTTCAGTTACAACAGTCATTCTTGTTGACATCTAAAATACTCATCTCTTGTATGAGATTTCTTTAAAGTTTCAGGCGTACGTACCTGCATATCTTTACAAAACAACAGAGACATGTAAAAAAAAGGTGATAAAGTCTCACAAAAATGCTCTTGTCAATATAATTTGTTCAGCGTTAAGAATATTATTTTTCGTTTGCATACCTAAACTTACACATGTTCATGGTATCCAATTACGTGTCGTCTTACGATATGGAGGGCTGTTATCATTGAAGGTTCGGTAATGGATTAAACGAATATCTTTTTTTAAAACAAAAAAGGTGATCCAAAATCGTTAAGGAAAAAAAATGGTAACAGGATCGAAACGTAAGAGAATGAGAAACGTTGTTTTTGTATATTTCTGTTTGCGCTAAAAGCCATATTATGTTTGCGAAATACACATTGTCACATGTAAATGAAAAAAACATATAAAACTGAAATCAAGAAAAAAGTACATAAAATTTGTCACGCGTGGTATTAAAACTTCAGATTTTCAAGTGGGATGGGAAATTATTTGCGCTGACACTTTTTTATGTTAAAATAATGTTTTCCCATTATAAAAGACACAACAGTTGTAAGGAATCAGCAAAAAAAAAACACTCCAATTGTTACAGTTACAATGTTTTGAACGAAATAACAAATGAGCGAAAATGGTTCAAATTTACACCTATAGACAATGCGCTCTTTAATTTGGGAGTTCAGGGAGTTCAGTCTTCTCTGACAGCATATTAATCAAAGTTTATGTGATAGTTTCTATAGAATATTCTGGACAAGTTAGAATTTTTGTGAAATTGCTGTTTCGTATTGTACGGGGTATTGTCTAGTCAATTGTTACTTTTACTCCTACAAATCTACATAAACAGAATCATCATCATCATCATCAAACCCTTGTCCATACCCTCCTATCCTGTGCCAAGGAGATGGTTTGTTTGGCCCAGTGAAAGTCCCCTAACTCCTAAATCTGATTTAATTGAGTCTATAAACCTTCTTGGCCTACCCCTGGGGCGTACACCCGGGGCGTGTGCATTCAAAATCTTCTTTGGTAGCCTGCTATTACCCATCCTCTGAACGTGCCCGTACCACCGCAGACGACTAACCCTTGCCGCCTCTTCCACTGACGTAACCCCTAAATTTTCGCTGATGTCGTCATTTCTGATATGATTATCCCACTGCTCCCTTCTATTGACCTTTGTTATGCTCCTAAGAACCCTCATATTAGAAACCTTCAGGTCATGCACAAGGTATCCGCAGTCCACCCAACTTTCACTCCCATATAAAATCGTTGGCCTCAAGATTGACCTGTGAATAGCTAGCTTTGTGCCACTACTTAATTCTCCCTTATGGAACACATGCGCCCTCAACTGACTGGCAACCGCATTTCCCATTTTCCTCAAATTCCCTAACTAACTTGCCATCCTCCGAAAAAATGGCTCCTAAATACTTAAACTCCGAAACCTGTTCCAACTGCTCCCCATTTAAACTGCAAACTACGCCTTTCCGGGATTTGCCGATATGCATAACCTTCGCTTTGCTGACTCTTATTTTCATCTCGTACTCCTCACATGCGACATGCAGGCAGCCGATATTCCACTGCAAATCACTGGTATTATCTGCTAATAAAGTTAAGCCATCCGCATAGGCCAGGATTTTCA
>CM055404.1:113080147-113103892 GCA_029228625.1 Pseudolycoriella hygida | reverse complement strand
TTTCCACCGTACGACCATGACCTCCCAGCGGCTGTGCATTATGGACCATTCCATCAAAAGTCACTTCTCTGCAGAACGACGACCAATCGACCAATGTATGTTCATACACATCATCCAGCAAAGGCCCGATGTAATTCAACTGCACTTTTCTTAGCCACAAATCAACGAAGCCAAGCACTTTCCAAAGCGGCAAATGTGTTCCATCGAAAAAAGTGCCGTATCTGTAAGATCTGGTTGTGTGGCAGACCTTAGCCTTCTTGTTTTTCTTTTCTATTTTCTGAAGACAACTCCATCTTAATCCGTCCGTTAAACTTGCATTCTTCGATTCTGTCATTAATCCACCGCAATTTTGACAATTCGGCGCATTGCCTAATAATCCAAGTTCCTTCGCTAATGCCACAATACCACAATACCATTGTCTACACAATGTAATCTAACAATTTTCGTGAAATTTTTCGCAGTCATTGTGCTTTCACTGTAGAAATATCAAACTAAAAGTGTACTTTGGAATCAACATTCGCCTATCCTGACATACGCTTCAATCATTTAATATTTGAATATCTAGATTTCAATTCGGAATTTTTCTTCTTTCGAAGTAATTGAAATGTTTAATTTTTAAAATCTAGATTATCAAATGATGTATGCTAAATCGCACTGATGTTGAGTGTATAACAATAAAACAGTTAGAAGGTCAGAACGACAAAAAGGTTAGAAGCTCCGTTTCGAACCTTTATTTACGAAACAATGGGTTCTCATCAACGTGACAACGAAACAATGGTCCTTCGACAAATGCGTAATACGAGATAATGCATACGTTACGAGATAAATACAGTCCCAAACGACGAAGAAACGTTAAATATCGTTATAGTTATTTTGATGACCCAATTCTTGGGGCAGAAAGACGTAGTCGGGCATACTCCTTCGATACCACCCTTAAAAAAGTTACCTTTCTTGATGGGAAATCAAAACATTAAATGTTAAGTACGGAGTGAAGGGTAAAATTGCACTTTAGTGCTTTTGACAAAAGGGACGAAGGAGGGATGGGGAATTGTGGTCCTTTTCAGGACCAATGGGATATACGTAAACAGCCTCCTCGTGGCGTATCCTGGGTAAGTATATACTTAGCGAATGTTTACACAAGTAAAGTGCTGAAATTTCCAGTATTACGCGCTTTACATATCACAAAATCACTACTTTCACAATACATAACACACCAGCGCCACCTACAATGTACTTACCTGTTGTCTGGCATAAATCCCCTACAAATACAATTTTTTCATATAAAAACTTTGAACTCCTCCTCCATCCCCAACTGATCCGACCGCCACCTATTCATTGTATGTTTGTGATGTGGGGATGGTCCCCCACAATCACCTCTTCTTCCCCCCTCTTGTCAAAAGCACTAAAGTGCAATTTTTCCACTTTGCGATTGCCCTTCTTAAAGATTGGAGCAATAACACCGAAGCTCCAGTCAGCGGGTACGACTGAGGACTTCATGGCTAAATTAAAAACCCTACAAAGCCATTGAATCCCGCCTGGCTCACTATTAACTTCTGTCCTAATTTCGTCTACGCCTGCGGATTTCCCTGCCTTCAGCTTTCTGACATTCCGTGACACCTCCTCACCTTCCCAGCTAGGACCCGATTCCCCCTCAGGTTCTACTACTGGATTGATAGAGGCAAACAGATCCTGGAAGTAATCCCGCCAGGCTCCCAGGACTTCACCATTACCTGTAATTAACTGGCCATCCTTACCGAAAATGCTACCGCAGCCTTTTTTTTCACCACCACGCCTAATGCCCTTGATCGTCGACCAGAATTTCTTACCCCTTTCCTGAC
Organism: Pseudolycoriella hygida; assembly: GCA_029228625.1. Classification (NCBI taxonomy): domain Eukaryota; kingdom Metazoa; phylum Arthropoda; class Insecta; order Diptera; family Sciaridae; genus Pseudolycoriella; species Pseudolycoriella hygida. Next base: position 113,102,054 of record CM055404.1, on the reverse strand, counting down.
CTACTTTTTCCAATTCCTCCCCGAACTTCTTCCACGCCAGGTCCTTCGCCTCCTTAACTAGAGCCTGCCTACACGCCCTGTAAGCCTCTTTCTTCCCTTCCGTTTTATCCTGTTACCAAATCAAATACAGCCTCCTTTTCTCCACTACCGCCTTTTTGATATCTGCACTCCACCAGCTCGTCTTTCTGTCCCTACCTCCACTAGCGACATTACCCAGACATTCCTCAGCTGCACTCAAAACAAATTTCTTAAAATTTGCCCACTCAACCTCAATGTCCCCGCAGTCCGGAGGAAGCCCTTCAAAACCTTCTGTGAATTTTGCCATAAACAGAAAGTTCAAGTAAATGATGACGCAATTTTTCAGTTGAGAATGAGAGTAGCCATACACTTTAATGTACTTGTCTGCGGAATAACATACTTTCATGAGGTATGAAATATTGTATGGAAATACAACTTTTTCGGAACATATGCATGTGCATCCTCTCCAAGATCGCATTGTTCAAATATTTATCAAAGAAATCCAATATTTTGTTGATTCTAATAAACGAAACGTGCATAGCTTGAAAGAGAGCTTTCCCCCCACGTACTGTAAAGCGAATGAATTTAAAGCAATGAAGTTGAAGACGTAACTCTTGACCCAACAGACTTTCGTGTGTAGAGTTTTTCATGCTTCATCGTTTCATATTTCGACGCCGTTACCAATATTTTCGCTCAACCCTTATATTATGACTTCTTTTTCCAGCTGCTTTACGATGTCGAATTTATAGATATCTACTCTAGGCGCGCATTGATACCATCTTTTTGATATACAACGACGAATATTCAACGTTTGAACTGCTTTATTTTTATACCTTTACGTTACATCGTCTTTTAACATCTTCCTATGAAAATACAAAAAGGTACATTTAACATTTGTATCAAAAAATTCGTTCACCGAATAGCATCTCATGTATTTTTATGCTAAAATGCAGACGTGTTGGATTTACCAATATGCAAAAAAAGCAAAGAAATGACTGTAATAACACGTTCTGAATAGTTTCCCATTTGGGTTTGCCGTGCATCTATGCACAGGTACGGCATGTATCTAATCATATGAACAATAACCATTTTATCAAATTCAATTCCCCGTCAGCAAATTTTGACTGATTTGATATTTCGTGTAGAAAGATCGTCGGAAATCTCCTTTGTATCTCCTGAGCAGCGGATACATTGCCTTGAGGCACTTCAGTGATTTTGTTTGGCAGTTTTCGATATGACACCCAAAATTCAGTTTATGGTCGATCGTCACACCCAGGTACTTCACTGACGATTTCAGTTCGATGACAGAGCCATCGAATATCAATTGTTGCAGCGGCTTTCGGCTGAGTTTTGTTTCTATTCATTTTTATCTTCCATTTTTTGAGGTAGTTCTCGACTTGTATGAGCGCTTTCACCAGCGCTTTTATTATTGTGTTGGATTGCTTAGCAGATGAGATTATGGCGGTCTCGTCGGTGAAATATCCTGCGTCACAGTTCGGTGGGATTTTCAGATCAGTGGTGAATATGGCGTAGAGGATTGGCGAAATCACCGAGCCTTGAGGCAGTCCGGCTTTGATACATCTTTCAGTGGAATTTTTGCCATTTACGTAGACGGTGAAGTGTCTGTCTTCCAGGAAGGATGCTATCAGCTTGACAAGAACTAGCGGCTGGTACTCTGCAGAGTTTGTAGATTAATCCTCCGTGCCATACGGAATCGAAAGCTTTTCGATATCGAGTAAAACCATGCCTGTGGATCTTCCAATGTTTTTATTGTCAATTTTCAAAAGACAAACGTCTTGTCGAAAGCCGAATTGCTTCAGATTGACTGCCAAATTTTCTGCGCATCAATTTGGTGTAGGTCAGTCTTTCGGAAAATTTTCCGGTTGAACTCAAGAGGCTGATCGGACGTTAGCTGGCTTAGCGTTTGAAATCTTTCGATGCTTTCAGAATCGGTGTGGCTTGGCTAGCTTGAAGTGCGACGGAAAGTAGCTCAGGTCAAAACATCTATTGATCAATTTGGTCTGCGTCGATATGGCGGAATCTGGTAGATGTTTCGGCAAAATGTTTGGGATACCGTCTATACCACGTAGAGGTGTGCGCCGGTCAAATTTTCTCAGCGACGGCTGTAATTTTCTTTTTGGAGAATCAGCGGCGGCTTGAATCGGCTGAAGATTTCATTCCGGCAGCTCTGCCGGCGCATGTTAAAGATTTTTTCGGCGGCGGCGGCGATTTTCGGCGCTAAACGGAAAGTTATCTTCAATAAAATCTCAAATTTATTTTGGTTCAGAATGTTTTGTTGAACCCGTGCGAAGTAACGTGGGTCCTATAACTTTACTACAAAACACTTCATTCTAACATGGGGTAGATCGAGACCAGAGTGAAGGGATGAATTTAATATCGTCTAGAGATGAAGAATCCGCAAAAAAATGCGCGGTCGTCCGTTTGTCCGTCTGTGATGAAACTTTTTTTGTAAAAATCGGTTGAGTGGCTCGGACATTAGAGCAAAAGGAATGGATGAAATTCAGCCAACTCGGCGATGCGATATATATATGTCCCGATTCTGGGATTTAGCCACTCCCTGAATTGGAAGTTGCTTTCGAAGGCAAAATTATGGGATTCAGAGGCCTTATCCTAGTTCTGAAAGAACCTGAATGTATTCTGCTGCTAACATATGTCTTCATACCAGATGCACATTCCTAGGTCTAAGAGCCTCAGCTTCGCCATGTGACTTCTAAGTTTATAACGGCCACTGGTCGTTCTCACCACCCTGCCGATATGGCACCTTTCCATCTCTTGCAGACTCTAAGTCCACCACGGACTCAATTTGGGAAAGAAGCTCCTCCTCACTTAACGCCCTCTACAGAAGGATTGGGGCACTGATAGGAACGGTTCGAGACCACCTGCACTGCAGAGCGTGTAAAATAATGTTTATCTTTATGATAAGATTAGTTTTTGACAAATAGTCGAAAAGAGATAAATATCATGCTCGGAGCGGTAGCGGAGAGCGTGACGCAGCCCCCACACCAAAAAAAAAAAACGTCCACAAACCCAAAAACCTCCATACAAAAACCTTTCGGACAAGACACGATGTATAGGCGAACTTTTGAGTTTTTTCCCCTCCCCCCTCCCCCTCCCCCCTCCCCCTCCAAATTATTTAAAACAAAACTACAAGCCCACAATCATCAAAATTCCTATGGAAAAATGGTAAAATTATCTTTGTGAGTAATAAAAATTTTATTCCTGTGTGGTGTGTCAACGATCTATCTACTTTTTTTTTCTCGAGAACCGCTAGAGCGATTTCCTTAAAATTTTCAGGGAACGTCAGTCTCGGCCCCAAATGAAAAATTTCATATGCCGCTTTTCCGGGAAAATTCTGGAAAAGCCGTGGCATGTGGGATCTTAAGAAAATGGCTCCCAGCTGTCATAGCGGCGCCATCTTCGATTTTCGTTTATGCTTCTACGGTTTTCGAATTTTAGCTCCGGAATGACACTACTTAGAAAGATGGTTTCTTCTAGACAGTTATAGAGTTTCATCAAGAGAATTTTTTGGTATCATTAGAAAATGGCTGCCAACTGTCAAAGTGACGCCATCTTGGATTTTTTGCTAAATTCTGTATAAGAATACCTAGACTTCAACACTTTCAGTTTTTACGCGCAAAAATTTAAATTTACTCTAAAAAATATACGCAATAAAAAACAAAAGTCAAATTTTTGCAGCGCAAAAACTGAAAGTACAGAAAAATTATTTCGTCGTTGGGTGCGGCATTTGTGACGCAATTTTTTTTAGCACAACGTAATTTTGTTTCAAAGAAAGCGCTCTAATTTTTTCAGGAAATCAAAACTTTTAACACAAACATTCAAACAAACTTCTGCGTATTATCAGCGACAGCGTCACCTCAAGCGATATCATTAATTTTGGAAGCGGACTTTCGGACTGCGTCACACTTTACCTTTTAAGAGGTTTTTGTTGTGATCTTTGATACAAGAAGCGGAACAATTTCTCAATTCAAAATAAATGTTTCCAATGTTTTCATACAAAACTTAGAAGATGTTTTTATGAAAGTCTACGAATGTTTCGGTAGTCTGCGCCGAAATTTTACAAAAAAAAAAAAAAAAAGAACTGGCGGCTGGTGGCGGCGTAGTGTTTTATTTCTTCGGCGGCGGCGTGATCGGCTGAACAATTTTCAATCGACGGCGGCGGTCGGCGCGGCTGCAGCCGGCGCACACCTCTAATACCACGCGCCTTTTTGACATTCAGTTTTTTAATCACTGCTCTCACTTCATATTCATCGATATGATGTATTTCAGTATTGAGTGATGACGGTCGGATATTTTCCATAACTCTTACAGCCTTCGCTACTCGTTTGTCAACGAGGGAGCGATCGTTGACAGTAACTGAATGGTTCCCCACAAACTGATCTGCTAGCGCTTCTGCTATTCGTTGATGAGTGGTACTTCTTCTACTTTCATCTACAAGGACTTCGACACGGTTTCCAAATTTGTTCATCATTTTCCTTGTCAGTGACCATAATTTACTGTCACCTTGTTTCATGCTTAGAAGACATCCATACAGCGTTGCCACTGTCTACGCATATCGTTACGCAGTTTGATGGTCTCATTTGAAATTTTCAGCTTTCTTCTGCTCGTTATTCTTTTCATAAGAATCGCTTCTGATTCAGTGAAGCGGATAGCATTGACGAAACGTGTTATTATTGTGTTGATATCTTCTTCAGCTTGTATTGGCGAATTCATTGACTTTAGTTGGTCACCATGACCGTAGAAAATGTTTTCGTTTGTAGTTTGGCTTGGCATCAGGCATGTTTTCGGTATATGTCCCTTCAATATGAAAAATCACCCGATTGTGATCACTGGGTAGTTTACCCTCTAGGGTATACACTTGCAAGCAAATGAGTGGGCTGTTCGTTAGTGCAAAATCGATAGTTGACGGCGTTGATCCACAGTAAGGATAGTGTGTAGTAGACTCTGGGATCCAGAGTCTGGGTGTTGAATGACAAAGTTGGAGGCATTTTTATAGATTTATCAGAGTGGGATGGGCCATTTCTGGCTTCTAAAACACAGATCTGTTGATCCTTTGTTTTGGGCCTTTTTTGTTGGAGGCATGCATAATATTGAATAAATTCTTACTAGATCAGTTATTTGAAGTAAGATTCTTCAAGTTCGTTGAACATTTTTTTATAATTTTTTTTATAAAATTAATTAAAGTAATAAATGAAAGGATCACTTCAGTTAGTACAGCCGCCGAAATCGAAAATAACGTGCGATGGCGGACATTTAAATTAAATTTCAAATCACAATATTACTCTTTATAACTCTAAAAAGTGGATTTTTGATTTCCAGCGTAAAGACCGCTCATAACATAGTAAATACTATTCGGTAGTACATTCGGCCTCCGTCAGTTCGTTTGCGGCTGTCAAATGGGGCTAAAATTTTCTAAAGAAAAACAACAAATGAAAAAAAAAAACTGTACGTTTTGAAGATATACCGTAGAATAATTTATTGCTTACAATTACGTTTTACGTCTGTTAAAATTAACTTGTCAAAATAGCCATGGACTATTGTTCTTACTCTTCTCCACCACCTATGATGTGGTGTTCGTTTGGCTCTGGTATTCGTCTCATAGGTAAGACGAATACAACACACCGAATATTAACTAATGTTTGACTAGCTGGTAATGCTAACAACAAAGTTTCACAATCCTATGATTCTTTGAATATAAGAACTACCGAAAAATTCGCATAACAAAATTTTGGTTTGGGGAATTTATTGAAAATTTCTTGGCTCCTCGGTACTGGTTTCACTCTCTTAACTTAGCTGATTAACAACACACTACTCTTGTAGACTATCAATTTCTGACTGGAATAAGAGACAGTCCTTTTCAGATACTATCTCTCTGTGAGTAGTTTTATGTCATCCGCAAAACCGAATACAGTTCTGAAAATCGATCTTATGTCATGTATAAAATTAATAAAAACGGTTCCAGGATCGATCCTTGTGGTACTCCTCTGCCGTACAATGCATAAAAAACCTAGCGACGAGAATTTGTGAGAGAAAATATATGAAAATTTCTCATCTGATAACGTCGCTAGGTTTTTTATGCGTTGTAGGGCAGTCCTGATGTCTGGTATATACACCCATTATTACCTAAAGGTGTGAAACGTATGTAAACCTCTTCGCGCATCACGTTGTTTCCAACGTTTCCATAGATAATGATATTCCGTAACACTGTCAGGGCTTTGATTATCAATGGATTCAAAATAAACTCTGTGAGAGGGAGCCATACTTCTATTTCGGAGATGGGGATGGCCATTTATTATTTAACAACACAAAGAACTAATTTTCATGCCATTCATAATTGAGTATTTGTGTAGCAACACCGACTGCATTGCAGAATTTATTGTTCATTAAATGAACATTGTTTGGCGGGAATCACGGAATAAAGCAAACTACTTGCTCAGTATGTTTGAAAAATTAGAATAATAAAATAACATAGTACCAAGCTAAAAATTTTCACATTAATTTTATTTCATTTAAATGCATACATACAATAATACGATAGGGCATAAAGGTATAAAAAAATTGTGGAAAAATAGTATAACACGAATCAAAGAAAACTTGCAAATAAAGTTGTATCTCAAACGTCTGCATCACGACAATGTTCAACTTGAATAAAATACAAATCGAATGAATAAATTATGAACAATAATATACATTTTGAGAATATAATTTTTTTTTTCAAAGCGAAATTTCCTGCTTGTGAAGAAGCAAACCATTTATATTAAAAAAATGGCAATCCGTTTCTTCATCTGCAGAGATTCCTGTGTAATGTTTTAGTAATTGCATGAAATAAATTTTACCAACGTACTACGATATTCATAAGTTGGGGAATAAAACGTTTACACTCTAACGTCAGGTCTTCTTGATTCTGAATTTTGTTTAGAAACGTTTTATCTCAAACTTCGATTACAGTTGAAAAGTGTGAAAATTCACAAATTTAGTTTTGTTTTCTTATTTTCTTAACTTAACATTGCTGTTCTGTTCGCAATGTTGGTGGTCCAAACGTTTAGATAATTTTCGGTTCGTTTACGTCTTAATAAAATATGCATGCAATTGATGGGCCGCGGCCGCTATTAATAAAGAATTGAGAAAATAAAGAATTTGATCGTTATAATTAACGAACTTGATCGCTAAAATTAAAGAATGTTTATATCACCTCTTTTTCTTCTACCGCGCACTTCCTCACTTACTGCGAAACATTTCACCTTACTTTCCACCATTGAGGCTCCGCCCCCAAGCGATCAATTTTTTACTCCTAGCGATGAGTTTTTCATTTTTTGCGGTTATTTCGGCATGGGTTAACATTTTTCCCATAAAAAATACAACTGTGTGTGCTACAGAGAGGTACATTTCGATTTAAACACTTTTTAGATATGTTTGATATGTCAGAGTTTCAAATGTCACATTACATAAGATGCATGCGCAAGAAAGAGACGCAACGTGCATGTACAAACCAAGTATCTCAATGTAAAACAAATGTGATTTGAAGTTAATGACATTTAAAACTCTAACAAACCTAAAACTCTTTCAAATGCTTGCTGACCAAAGAATATATTTCATGTTTGCTGACTCTATTATCGCAACAAGAACCCCTTTTAAAAGGGAAAGCTGACGCAAGTTCTCGTCCCTTCTTCCAAAACAACTGATATCAATTTGGGCGACGCTTAAAGCTTCTGAACGCAATTTTTTTTTTTAAATATTTTCGATTCAAAAAATACGTCCCAAATGCCGGACACTCCCAACGTAATAATTTTTCTGCGCTTTTAGATTTCTCACGTATAAATTTGGCTACCCGTATTCCGTACATCGCGCAAAGCGACGCCGCCGCGCCGCCAAACCGAAGTGCGATGGATACTACTTCCATAAGCGAAAGTGATTCCCACAACTTACTCTACAACATATCAAAAGTTTTTTTTTGAGCCGCCGCCGCTTATTTTTCGCCGGTCACCTCAATTCACTACACTCCCAATCTTTGTCTCATACAAAATGTGCTACCATACACGTTACACACACAAACACATACATAATGGGCTTAATACGGCGCCTTCTGAGAGCCCTGGCCCCTAAACGAGGCCGGTACCCCGCCTTATGGCCGAAGGTTCCTGCAAAATTTCAAAAAAAGGTATCGAGCCGTTTTCCAGCGTTATGCAACGCCGTTGTGAATAGTGAACTTTTTCATGCATCGTTTCGGTGACCACAGTGGGAAAAACGGCTGTATCCGTGTTCTGTTGGAATATTTTTGACGTAAGTTCTGAAATTTCGCTGTAATTACTCTATAGTATTGACAGATTACAGGAAAAGTATGACAAAAATTTGACATTTTGAAAATTCAAGCATCCCACTCCAGTTTTGACGAATTCCTCTATATATTGGACGCCAAAAATGATATATGAAACTTTCGTGAAATTGTACTAAATCACCTTCCATACCTATTTCTAAAGTCATTGTCACCTTGATTGTGTTATCTATAACAACGTATCTTCATGAGCTAAAGAGCAGAAGAAAGTTATGAACAGTTGAGATTATGATTTAGTACACTTATGAATTCTTACATTTTGACGTTCAATAACAGCGTTACGCCATAATCCGGTGATGTTCGTTCGATGAAAACAAACGTCACCAGATTTTGGCGTAACGCTGTTCATATATAGATAAATTCGTCAAAACTGGAGTGGAATTCTTCAATTTTCAAAATAGCAAATTTTTTAGACCCGTACGAAGAACGAAGAAAAGGGTCTTATGCGTTTACCACGACGTTTGTAACCAGTCGAATTTCGACCCGAGAGTAGGGGGGGGGAGCATCGATCATGGTCCTTAGATGACGAATCAGCAATAAAAAAAAAATTCGTCCGTCTGTCACTCGAGTAAAACTCAACCGATTTTCAAAAACTTTTGTTTCCCTGCACTGTCCCAATCCCAAGGGCCGCCGAGCTAGGGCCGTTTAAGTGGTTTTTGGTCTTTTGTACATAACTCGAGTAAATCTTTCCCGATTTTCAAAACCTTTTTTTTGTTTGAAAGGGCTGGGTATGGCCGACAATTTGTATAAGAAACTTTTTTGATGTTGAGCCCTAGCACTTAGCTAGAGCACTAAAACCGAGTCTATGCTAGGCCCATACGTGTTTTTTGTACATAACTCGAGTAAATCTATTCCGATTGTCATAAATATTTTTTGTTTGAAAGATCTGGGCATGGCCGAGACACTTTGTAGAAGAAACTTTTTCAAGTTTGAGCCCTTGGGCTTAGCTAGGGCACTAAAAACGAGTCTCTGCTAGGGCCCTACATTCTTTTTGTACATAACTCGAGTAAAAATCTCTTCCGAATTTAAAAAAAAAAAATTTTAATCGAAAGGTCCACGAATGTCTTACACTTTATGGAAGAAAGTATTTTAATAAGATGCCCGTGGACTCAGACAGGACCCTGAAACTAGGCCCAACGTGTTTGTTTACATAAATCGGGCGAATCCTAACCGATTTTGTTGATTCTTTTCTATTTGAAAAGTAACCATGTACCGTATTATATTCATAAACAAATTTGGGTCTGTGCTTGGGGCTCAAGTGAGCCTCTGGTCGGTCCTAAGGTCGGCCCTAACCAAAAAAACATTTTTTTGTCATATTGTAGGGCAGATTGAGGGAAACATTTTTGTCTATGAAAGTATGTGTCAGAGGCATTTCCTTATGGCCCTTAACAAAAAAAATTGTTTTTTCCTATGTTGTAGAGAAAATTAAGGCGAACATTTTTGTCTATTGGAGTCTAAATGGAGATCAATTTTGTGCTTTCGGGAGGGTTCTTTTACACCGTTTCTTCGGAAGGGTTTTTCAATATTGCCCTATCGGCAATTTCCAATACAACTTAATGTGGACGTAATTTCAAACACTTAAGTGTTAGGGCAAAATTTACTTAAATACTTTCGAGTCTTTTCGTATAACATCAACTCTGTTTGCCACATCTATTCTGACAAGTAACGGGTCCCCTGCATATGTTTTGTACATAACTCGACTAAATCTTTTCTGATTTTCAAAATTTTTTTTAATCAAAAGATAAAGCAATTTCCTACAATTTATGGAAGAAACTTTTTTGAATCTGAGCGCCTGGACTCAGCCAAGGCTCTAAAACTGAGTCTCTACAAGGGCCCTACGTGTTTTTTGTGCATAACTCAAGTAAATATTTTCCGATTTGCAAAAAATTATTTCAATCGAAAGGTCTGGGAATGCCCAACAATTTATGGAAAATTTTTTTTTACTTTGTGTCGCTGGATCTAGCTAGAGCCCAAAAGAAGCGGACCCACTAGGGCCCTACTTGTTTTTTATACATAAATCGAGTAAATTCCACCCGATTTTCGTGATTCTTTTTATATTCGATAGGTAATCAAAGCCTTAAGAGCATCCAAAAAAAAATGTGGACCCGGGCCGAGCCTAAGATGGCCGCCTATGTTAGAGTGGATCGATCTAGGTAATTTATTTTGGAAAAATTCAAATATTTTGAAAACAATAAGAGATACAAGATCGGTGTCAAAGGAAAAATTGTTTGGTTTCGGTGATATGCATGTCATGCTGCCTCCCAATATGGCCGCTAATGTAAGCGTGGATCTATCTAGACAATATATTTTCGAAAAATTCAAACATTTTGAGAACTATAAGTGATAGTCTACGTGATGTCTATGGAAGTATGGGTCAGAGGCCTTTCCTAAGTGCTCTAGGTCGGTTCTAATAACATTTTTTGAAAATATTCTCAAAAAATTTTTTTACTTTTTTTTATTTTGACGGTTGCTTGAATATTTGGAGAGACTTTTACACCGTTTCTTAGGACGGGTTTTTCAATATTGCTCTTTCGGCAATTTCCAATCCAATTTAATGTCGACGTAATTTCATACACTTAAGAGTTAAGGCAACATTTACTTTGGTACGTTCGAATCTTTTTGCAACATCTATTTTGTTTGCCACATCTATTCTGATACGCACGGGCCCCCTGCATATGTTTTTATACTTTTCCTGCAATCTATCATTATTTTCCCACTTGTAACAAGTGATGCAAATTTTAATTTTTTGGGACTAGTCGCACGCTTGTCAGAACGAGGCAGAACCGAGTAGGACAAGCTTACGAACGTGTCCCAAAAAATTCCACTTTCATCATGAGTTACAAACAACGTTTTTTGCTCCGCTATGATCATAATGAGACGAAATAACACAAACGAACATATAGAAATCACTCTACATCAATTCGATGCACTCATGATTGCGGCCGAAAAAGTAAGAAATTCCCTTTTCGGACGCATATTGCTACCGAAAAAGTTCTTTTCCGGACTCAAACAACACTAACAAAAACTTTGAGTTTTCGATCGTAGTTGGCGTAACGAAAAACGTCGAATTATGATCATTAGGAGCAAAAAGTAACTTTTTATCATTCATTTGAGTGATAAAAAGTTACTTTTTGTCACTAGTGATAATAAGTAACTTTTAAGCACTCATTTGGGTGATAAATAGTTAATTCAAAAGTTCACGTTTCACAAGTTGTTGCATAGTCTTGTATGAAACACGTTACGCGAAATTGACTGTTTTGGTCACACGATGTGGTTATCCAACTCCCTTCGCTCGTTTAATAACTTCACATCTAGTAACAAAAACAACTCCATTTCGCGTCTAGTTGCATAAATAACTATTTTCACACAAGTGACAATGGAAACCAATAACTGACAAATTCACTAACTAACTTACGTAGGATGTTTACATTAACTATTGGATTCTTTGAAAATCCACTTTTGTATTGAAAGTTATCATTTTCTAAAGGTCATATCTCCGGATCCACTGAACCGATCTTAATGAGTGAAAATACTTTTCACCTTAGAATTTTCCGTAGAATACTGGAAAAATATTTTCCGGGTGTTACTTCCCAAGAAGGGTAAGTCAAAACTTAGCAGGTTCCGCAGTCTACGAAAAAAAAATTTTCCTAATTTTTTGTTCGTATGTGGACCTGCGTCACGGGCGCAATACACTCGCCCTATCGTATGTGGCGATCTTATTTGTTCCTTCGGAAATCCATTTTATTTCCTGCAAGAGGCTGGAGGCGTTTCATGCTGAGCTCGAGCCCCCCCTCCCCCCCCCCCCCGTTTTTTCTTCTGATTTCCTCTGAGAGGCTGTCGAGAGGCTGAAAGAATCGGAACAAACTATGCGGCTGCTCGCTTGCACGCCTAACCAAATCAACATCCCGCTAATTCGTACATTGTGACTAGAATTTCGAGCGTAACTGCAGTGAGTTCGGCCCTGTTTTGTATTAATACAGCGATAAAAAACACTTTGTATCCTTCACAAATATTTTTTTTTATTTTTCCAATGGAATGCGCATATTGTGAGTGGGATTTTCGCGTAAAAATTATAAACATAATCCACCAGCAAGCAGTGATGGGGAACAGATTTCAGATTTCTTCATAAAAAACTATATTTTTGAAAAAAAAAACATAAAAGAGGAATTATTATACATTTTCCTATTGTAGCTTTATCTCTCAAAACCACTACCGTGAAATCTTTTAGACGGAAGTGCAATTAAACAAAATCTAGAAGTGATGTAATATTAAATAATGTACAAGTTTTGAACGATGATGAAACGAGTTCTTAAGTTTCATAGAAAATTCATTAAAACATCTACGGAAAAAATAAGTTTAAAACTTCATTCAGTTCTTCTGGTTTTCTTATTTTTTAATAAAAATTTGAGCATTAGATTGGCAGGTGGCAAATTTCTTGTTAAGTATCGAATAAAACCGTAATTTCAGCTCGTAAAAATTAGCTATAAAAATATTGTTTCGTGTACACTACACATAGAGAGGGGTTTAATATACGCAGTGTTATTATACGATATTATGAAACTACCTCGTAAATTCTTAGGTTAATATTACATATTTATTGCTTGGTATAAATGTTATTTTCAATATAACCTCTAGATAGGGTATAAAGGCAATATGACGAACTTTGAAACTATCTACTCGAAAATGAATTTAAAATTAAGCTTAAAGCCGGAAAAGCAATAAAACAGGGTGGTCCTGTGATTAGATTTCAACAGCCACACTATCGGTAAAAACTCGGTAGATGTTGTTTGTTCTTTTAAAATGATTGATCGTAGGGGTCATTCCAGCGTTACCCACATTATAGACTGTCTTGACTCGTCTAAGAAAATTGCTAGAGGTTGATTCTCTTCATCCCTTCCCACAATTTTGTAGAACATAGAAAGTTTGTAGCTGCTGTAGATTATGAGATACAACTAGAGTGTAAAAGGGAATGTAAAACCGGTTATGCCAAAACCGGTAATCTCAATTTCGAAAACTGGGTTCCACGGTTTTCAAAATAAATGTTTTTCTCCGCAGGATTCTTCTCAAAATTGTTAGTTTTGTTGTAAATTTAAAGAAAATCCCTTTATTAACATAAAGTAGCTACATGCCTTCACTCTTCCTGTCCATCCGTCCGTCTATCTGTGCACCCTCATCGATGATTTGTCATTGCAGAATATAGGCAATGACATATAAGCCCAAATTATCTTCTTTGGCTACTCTCTATCGCTTCTTTCATATACCCATTACAATGGTTTATTGGACCCGTACGAAGTACAAAGGTCCTATACGTTTACTACAAACAACTGTCATAGCAATTTGTCTTAATTCGGTCTTAATATTTTTTAATAAATAGACGAAGAAACTAAATCGTTTTGATAAAAATGTGAATGTTGTCGAATAATTTAACGTCCCCAAACCGAAGCAAATAAAGTTTACGAGATTATCCTCAGTAAAATTTAGCTGAGGCTGATTCAAATACGACATTCTCTGCATAACCTCACTTGTGGTTGAAGACGTTAATCCTAAGTGCAGTGTTGATCAAAACAATGCAGTCTATTAACAACAATTCTAAGGATATTATGGAAGACATCTCTGGTGGATCATTGTGATGTTACGAAAAGACTCGAACGTATTTAAGTCAATATTGCCTTAACTCTTAAGTGTATGAAATTACGTCGACATTAAGTTGTATTAGAAATTGCCGATAGGGCAACATTGAAAAACCCTTCCGAAGAAACAGTGTATTAGAACTCTCCCGAAAGCACCAAATTGATCTCCAAATAGACAAAAATATTCGCCTCAATTTTCTCTACAACATAGCAAACCATTCTTTTGTTAAAGGCCGACCTAGGGCCATAAAGAACTGCCTCTGACATATACTTCCATAGACAAAAATGTTTCCCTCAATCTGCTCTGCAATATCACAACAAAAAAAAAAAATTTTGCTATGTTGCAGACTGCAGAGCAAATTGAGGGAAACATTTTTGTCTATGGAAGTATGTGTCCGAGGCATTTTCTTATGGCCCTAGGTCGGTCCTAAGGTTTGCCCTAGACAAAAAAATAGTTTTTCGCTATGTGGTAGAGAAAATGGAGGGAAATATTTTTGTCTATGTAAGTATTTGTGCGAGGCCTCTCCTGAGACCCTAGGTCGGCCCTAGACAAAAAAATGGTTTTTTGCTATGTTGTGGAAAAAAATGACATGAACATTTTTGTATGTTTGGGGTTCAATTTTGTACTTTCGGAAGGCCTTTCTTACACCGTTTCTTCGGACGGGTTTTTCAATATTGCCCTCTTTGCAATTTCCAATACAATTTAATGTGGACGTAAGGCAATATTTACTTAAATACGTTTGGGTCTTTTCGTAGCATCAACTCCGTTTGCCGCTTCTATCCTGATACGTACGGGTCTTTTCATATGGTTTTATTGCTGATTCGTCATCTGAGGACCATGAACGATGCTCCCCCCCTACTCCCGCGTCAAAATTGGGGTGGTTACAAACGTTGTGGTAAAGGCATAAGACTTCTTTTCGAAGAACTTCGTTCTTCGTACGGGTTTAATAACTACAAACAATTTTATTGTAACTTGGAGTAGATCGAGGTGGGAGTTGAGGGAAATGCATCTATTATCGTCTAGAGATGACGAATCAGCATAAAAAATTTTCATCTGTCTGTCCGTCTCCACTTTTTTTCCAAAAGGCTCAACCGATTAGCCTAATTTTTTTTTTCCCTGAAAGGTACATGCTTCCCATGCAAGAAATGCAAGAAATGTGCTCTTGAACAAATGAAACCAAATATAAAAAAATTTACTTCGAACGACATGTACGGGCTTTGGTCGGACCAATGGGTAAATGTGGACACACAGCAGAGGGACAGATAGCTCGAGCGTATAAATGCAATGAAGTCCCATAAAATGAACGAAATATTTAAGACGAAATTCGATGAAATGAACGAAAATTTGAAGTGAGCTAGCATACTCGTTTTTCTTCCATTCGGTTCTTAGGTCAAAATTTTATCTCTAGTGAAAATTCAATGAAATCTACTGAAACCGAAAAACCGGTTATTCGATTTGAAAACCGAAAACTGGTTAGCGGTAAGACCGGTCCGGTTTTACATTCCCGAGAGTGTAAGGTGGATAAAATGACTAGGTAACGAAAGTTCAGGAGCACATTCGTGGGCAAGTGTTTTTCTGTTGGCTGTTTAACCCGCAAGTCTACGTCCAAAAACTAGTTAACTGTCAAAATTTCCATAAATTTTTAAAGGAGAGCGGAAACCAGTTATATTTAATTTGTCTCGGGGTTAGCTGTCAGAAAATTATGAATGAAAAAGAGAAAGAGCAATGTTCAGTTTAAACATGTATGCAATTTCTCTCATTTTGTTGCGTGACCCCGAGAAACTGAACAAAAAACTCTGTCGTTTGATACTCTATACAAAAGCTTGCCAATGTCTACAACAGAATGCTTTTTATTAGCTGGGACTCGCCCTCATAACTCATCCGGCTAAACAGTCAGTTGTTTATGCTGTATGGCATTGTTCTAAATTATTCATCTTCTTCGTCTCGCTAAGCCTGCAGAAAGCCAAAAAACGTATTCTTTAGAAAGGAGTAACACTTTTTGATTTGTCCGTTAATTATGGGTTTTAAAGCTGAACTCTTAAGACTTCGCATCCCTCTAAACGTGAAAATAGCCCATAGAAATAGTCCGTTCTAGTGAAAGTGACTATTGAGAAGAAACATTCCAAGCGCTGTTTGTTTATTCAATCGATAGCTAAATTTTCTTTGTTTCTGGATTTTAGTTTTCATATAAAAAGTTTGAAACTCAGAAAAGGTAAACTACGGCTCGTCTGAATATTTGTTATGCTCATAACTCGATGCATATTGCAAAAGCCATACCGCAAAGGAATAAAATACACAATAAACGGCAACACAAACTTTATGTATTTCCCTTTGAAAGAATAAAATATAGAAGTAATTTCAAGAACTCAAAACACAAGAAAATTCTATGTAGTCTGTGTTCATATATAACAAAGCTTCCTGATTTCACAGACATTGGCCTCGCCTAAGGAAATCAATATGCGAATGTAAATGCATTGCTCGTATATCTGCTAGGATATTAATTTCTTATGAAGAAAATAATAGCTTGAAGAAATCCTAGCGCATTTGCGATGAGTTCACCAAAAAAGTTAGAGATAGACATTTTTTAAAGGTAAGAGAGTAGCATTGAGTAGAGATGTCTACTATTAGCCAAGTATAGGAGTTCAAATTCTTAAGCATATGGTGGAATTACGCGCCATCCTATTACTTCCCTTCTGAGTACGAAACGGTTGCTATATGAACGTCCAATATCACGACTTATGCTTAAATTTTCAACTATAAACTTTGATGTAAAACCACCTTTCCTAACCTTCACAGTTTTTTTCGGCAAACGAAGTATATAGTTTGCTTAATGAAGGAACTCTGCAAGAGTATGAATTTATTTAAGGCATTGATTTTGCATAAGGTGTAATAAATCGATTAAAAGACGTTGAGCAAATTTGGAGACACATGAGCATCAGCTGTGAGAAATATCGGGATTTTTATTGACGGGCATTGTTCTATGAAAAAACCGTTTACCTCCAACAAACGGCTACTGCGCCAATCATGTTAATGTCTTAGCCTTAGGTTTTGAATTTGTTTGTTCAAATTTAACTCGTAAGTAAAGAAAATCCGCAGGAGAAAATTTGACAACAGAGCTTTTAGTTAAACGTCAAATTTTTTATTTTGTTTCTCTAACCTCTATCTCCGAGTAAGCAAGTGTGGCTCTCCGGAGGTCTATCCGGTGACTGCGTGGTCGAATTCCCCAGACGGGTCGAAGTCATCTGTAGAAGTGGGTGCTGGGATGTACACTCTCAGCTCGGAGGAAGGTAATCAGTTCCATCTGGGCGTTTTGGTCTTTCATTCAGAAGTTTTTGCAGTGATATCCTGTGCAAAGCACTGTTGGAGGGCGAGTAGGGAAAGTAGATATACGTTTAGACAGTCAGATGATAAGAGCACTGGTGTCACCTGTTATCACCACCAAGCTTGTGAAAGAGTGTAAGAATTTCTTCTACTCGATAGGTCAGAATAAACAGATGACTCTAATTTGGGTATCCGGACACTCCTGGGTGGAAGAAAATGAGAGGCGAGACGAGCTAGCTAAGGCGGGTTCAACGGTTCTCGAGTCGTATTTGCCGATTGCTCTATCAATCTGTTTGAAAGCGCTCAGAGATTGCGTGATGCAAGGGCATGTCGAGTACTGGAATAGGTACACCCAAAAAAATGGAATTGAAAACGGCATGTACAACTCAACTCTACATTTTTACCTCCCTTTCACGTCTAAGACGTACTTCATGTACCTCTATAATGTACAATGTACACACAACGTGTAGAATGTAAGTTTTACTTGTTCAATGAACGATTCACTAGTACAATGTACGTCCAACTAAACCAATCGTTTAAACGACACTATGTGGCATGCATACCATGTACAAGTGATACGTACAATGTACAGTACAGTATCATTTTTTATACAAGCGACATGAACAATGTACACATCCATTGTATAATGAACAAGTCAAAAAAATCTTTATTATTGCAATACTAATCAAAGAAAGGTGCTCGAGCTAAGCCGTCGTTGCGACCTGTAAAACCTTGTATCTTTTCAAATACAGTTACAAATTCTATTTCACTATATAATAAATTTCATCATATTTGTTCATATCTTGGGGTATAGTCCCTAGAAGACGCTGCATTGCCTCTCTAGTTAGCAATACTGATTCTTTGGACTAGAAAACTTTTAGACCTCGGCTCACCCGTTGTTAATTTGAGTTTCTTCCCGATTTCGTTTATCAGTTTTCTGCCGCCTTCGTCTATACTGAAATTGGACAAAAGTAAAAATTGTTCTCCAGTTCCCTTTACTTAGCCCTTTTCGACATGTTGTGTCGGCTCAAGTATAATCCTACAGTAAAGGCTTTCCGAAATTCCATGGAACCAGTGTCTGAAGGGTTGACCTTCCAAATGCACCACAACAACCGATAGATTCACTCATTACTTGAGTGAATATGTGCCTTTGAAAGTCGTTGAATTTTTGACTACAACGCTTTTGAGCTACCCCTAAATCGTCTCGGATCAAGTTACGCCCATGTACAATCTTGATCAGGGATCAAAAATCTTTTGTATTTCGGTTGGTGCCCCAAACTTTTCGACACTTTTGTATTTTGGACACCCCGGTATGTGATGTTCCGGGGTAAATCAGTTGCTCTGTGTTTGTATGACGTGTAATGTACGTCGAAAACCAAGCAGATTTGTGTTGATTTCGGAATCTCTGGAAGCAACTAAGCGTCGGAGTGCCCCAAACTTTTCGATACTTTTATTTCCCCATACATTTTTGGACCTCCCTAGTACACATGCATAATAATACATCGAATTCTAATGTATTGTCATCAATGCAGACAAAGCCGTGTGTTTACGCTGAAATAATTTTAAGAGGAGCTATGAGCCTTTTCTCAATATATTATTTCTGCATGCTAAACATACGAGAAGAATCTAGATTCGAAACTGGCAGTGAAATTCCTAAAATCATGCTCGGAGCGGTAGCGGGGAGCGTGACGCAGTCCCCACACCCAAAAAAAACGTCCACAAACCCAAAAACCTCCATACAAAAACCTTTGGGACAAGGAGCCATATATAGGCGAAGTTTTGAGTTTTTTCCCCTCGCCCCCCTTCCCCTCCAAATTATTAAAAAAAAACTACGTCGCAGCAGCTTTCAAACAAGCCCTCACTCATCAAAATCGGTTGAAAATTGGCTGAGATATCGCCAATCAAAGATGACCAATTCCTAAGGAAAAGTGGTCAAATTACCGTTGTAATTAATAACAATTTTATTCCTGTGTGGTGTGTCAACGATCTATCTATCTACTTTTTTTTCTCGAGAATCGCCCGAGCGATTTCCTTAAAATTTTCAGGGAACGTCAGTCCCGGCCCCAAATGAAAAATTTCATACGCCGCTTTTCCGGGAAAATTCTGGAAAAGCCGTGGCATGGGAAAAAGTGGTCAATTTTGAGGGTTTTTCGGTAATGCTCGGAGTTTTCGAATTTTAGCTCCGGAGTGACAATAGCTAGAGAGTTGGCTTCTTTGGGAAAGTTATAGAGTTTCATAAGGAGAATTTTTGGTATCATTAGAAAATGGCTGCCAGCTGTCATAGCGACGCCATCTTGAATTTTTTTGCTATCTTCTGAATTAGAATAGCTAGACAGTTGGTTTCTTCGGGAAAGTTATAGAGATTGGCGAGGAGAATTTTTTTGATGAATAGAAAGTAGGTTTGCCGAGGCGCGGAAGTTGGTCAAAATCGAGGCGAAAATTTTCGCCAAAAATTTCTTTTCGTCGGAATCGATAGATATTGACTTGAACATCGTTTTGATGAATAGAAAGTGGGGTCGCCGAGGCGCGGAAGTTGGTCAAAATTGAGGCGTAAGTTTTCGCCAAAAATTTTTTTTCGTCGAAATCGATAGATATTGACTTGCGCAAGATTTTGATAAATATAAATTGCAGCGCAAAAACTGAAAGTACAGAAAAATTATTTCGTCGTTGGGTCCGGCATTTGTGACGCAATTTTTTTTAACAAAACGTAATTTTGTTTCAAAGAAAGCGCTCTAATTTTTTCAGGAAATCAAAACTTTGAACACAAGGTTCCATTCAAACGAACTTCTGCGTATTATCTGCGATAGCGTCACCTCAAGCGATATCATTAATTTTGGAAGCGGACTTACGGACTGCGTCACACTCTACCTTTAAAAAGGTTTTTGTTGTGATATCATTGAATTTAGGCACAAAGTGAAAGTGTTCGCACATTCACGCAAACGATGCAAAATTTTACAACAAAGAAAATGTTCGCCATGCACGTGGAAAGCGGTTCACAGATTTCACTCAAAACTCACAATAATAAGACAAAATTAATAGCACAAAATTAAAATATAGGCAAAGCACAAAAGACTTCGGCCATAGCTCACAATTGAAAATTTCAGCCAATTTTTCGCCTTTCTTAGTGAGAGAGCTTAGCTCATGACTTTTAATGTTAACACAACGGTGGTCCTAACCATACTCCGCTGCTATCTTGATTTTATATCTGCTCAGATCTGCTAGCGTGTTTTGTATCGCATATAGACTTCTAACCTTCCATGTTGCCATTTCCAAATCATTGTCCCTATTTCGTTGCTGGTGTCGTCGTCGTTGAATCCGTCTGGCTTTTATCCGAGGCTCTTGTAGAGTTTCTTGATCTGAGTTTTTTTACGAGGAGGAGGCATTAACACTCCGCTCAACCTACTTATTTTCCCTGATGACTCGTTGGCCAATCATCAAGTAGCACTCTTAAGTTTAGCACAAAACTCCGCGGAGAATTGAGCTCCTAGGAATTACAACTTGAACGCAAAAAGAGCACTTGATAGTTAGACAGTTACACGCCTGGCACATGACCCGGACTACCACACTCCGCTAATATGCAATCAAGCGCTACCCTATCTAACTAACCAATCCCCAGCGAACCCAATCCCCAACGAACCCAATCCCCAACGAACCCAATCCCCAACGAACCCAATCCCCAACGAACCCAATCCCCAACGAACCCAATCCCCAACGAACCCAATCCCCCAACAAACGATGAAAACTCAAAAATTGAGCAAAAATAAAACTGAAATTTCTTAGAATAGAAAGACAAAAAAGAATTTGTTCAAATTGTTGATTGATTTGTATTTATTGGTTTTGTACATAAAAAAGAAGATTCGATGAAAAGATAAAGCGTACATATTTCCCGAAGAAACAACAAAAACCTTTTTAAAGGTAGAGTGTGACGCAGTCCGTAAGTCCGCTTCCAAAATTAATGATATCGCTTGAGGTGACGCTATCGCAGATAATACGCAGAAGTTCGTATGAGTTAAAAGTGTTAAAAGTTTTGATTTCCTGAAAAAATTAGAGCGCTTTCTTTGAAACAAAATTACGTTTTGTTAAAAAAAATTGCGTTACAAATGCCGGACCCACCAGCGGAATAATTTTTCAATACTTTCAGTTTTTACACGCAAAAAATTAAGTTTACTCTAAAAAATCTACGCAATAAGAAACAAAAGTCAAATTTTTGCAGCGCAAAAACTGAAAGTACAGAAAAATTATTCCGTCGTTGGGTCCGGCATTTGTGACGCAATTTTTTTTTAACAAAACGTGATTTTGTTTCAAAGAAAGCGCTCTAATTTTTTCAGGAAATCAAAACTTTTAACACAAGGTCCCACTCATACGAACTTCTGCGTATTATCTGCGATAGCGTCACCTCAAGCGATATCGTTAATTTTGGAAGCGGACTTACGGACTGCGCCACACTCTACCTTTAAAAAGGTTTTTGTTGTGATATCAGTCGTTTTGGAAGTTTTCAGTTGATAAAAAAATTTCTATTTTTTGAAAAAAATTTTCTCAAAAAAGAAAATTTTTTTAGAAAAAAAA